>JADBJO010000646.1:542500-552500 GCA_016801955.1 Conus betulinus | reverse complement strand
AGTCAAAATATCGGCGGCGAAAGCCCAACGGCGCAGAAAATACTGGCGGCCAAAATTAGGTCACAGCTAGGTCTCAGACGCTGTCTGTGGTTGATAGTGTATCTCACTGTGTGCTAATCAAAACGTATTCACGCCGTTTAGGCAGCGGGTACAGTAAGGACCCAACAGCCCGCTGGATTGTGATTTTCTCGCTGTGGTGGTAAGAAGACCACAAAGATTATAGGTGGCAAGTCTCTGCTACCATCCAGGCTGGTCCGCTGAGTACACAGTCTCGCCAAGGAGACGAAAGCCGACTCCAAGAAGGCGTGACAATGAAATGGTGCGGTTCACAAGGCCAAGGCCGAGTAACGACGAATCACACTTGCTGCCAATGAGCGAGTTGACGTACCGTGACACCCTCTTCTTCATCCGTGCTCCCTCCACGCCTAGCCCCACCCTCTCCCTTTCATATCCCCCCACCCCTGTTTTGTTGTTGTTTATCTTTGCTGTGTTATTGTCACAATGACGGTGGTGAGTTGTTGTTGTTGTTGTTGGTGGTGGTAGTAGTAGTAGTAGTAGTAGTAGTAGTAGTGTGTGTGTGTGTGTGTGTGTGTGTGTGTGTGTGTGTGTGTGTGTGTTGGCAGTGGTATATTCCAGCGGCTTGTTTGATTCCCATCGGCCCAGTGACGGTGAGGAAAGACCCACCGTTCACGGGGAAAAGTCTTGCAGACAGCAGGAAAAAAAACTGCAACCCGGGATCCTCTTCAGAAGGCACGCAGGACCTTGCTGTGAGGCTTGGCTGCGTCTGGAGTTGTTCTGCTTTCACCTGTCCGCGGAACGGCATCGAGTGGGGGGGGGGGGGGGGGGGGGGGGGGGGGGGGGGGGGGGGGCTGTCAGATAAGCATGTAGCAGTTGCGTGGAGGTAGCGTCTTTTCGCCGGTTCGCTCTGCTGTCATGAAAACACGAGCTGGAACACCCATGGGGGAGCTGCTATGGAGGTTCTATTGCGTCACGTCTGGTGATTACACAATGGCATCAGCCAGCAAGCTGTTATGTCCCTTGACGTACCAATGTAAAGCCCCGTGCGTGCGTGCACCCTGTGTGAGCAGAGGCTTCCAAGGGTGGTGAAAGACAGCTCCCAGCTGGTTGGTTCGGCAGTTGAGGCCAGTACTTCTCTGGGTCCCAACGGCACCTTCGGGTGTATCTTTTTTTTTTTCTTCACAGCTTACTGGATTCTCATATAAGTGAGATGTTCGTCCTCGTTTCTCTTTCATAAGATGTTCACTCTGGTGTCCCGGATGAAAGATGCCGTCTTCTTGAGGTCCTCCAGGGCACTTTGCAGCTTGATGTTCTGGATGTCAGTGTTGATCAGAACCTGCCCCTGGCCACGGCGTGCTATGGGCAGTTTTGGATGAGGTGGCCTGCTGTCAGAAGTCTCTGACCATCACAGGTATATCTGCCAGACTGTACAGATGGATGAGAGGAAAAACAGCTTTAATGTTTCTTGTTGCGTATTTCATGGATTTTGTCTTACTCTTTCCCGTTTTCCATATCGATATTATCATTATTATTTTGATGATGATACTGATGATGATGATAATAATTCGTCTGTTTCTCAGATTTTCTATTACTTTTTTTCCTGTTTTCTACATTGTTGTTGTTGTTGTTGGTGGTGGTTGGTGGTGGTGGTGGTGTGTGGTGGTGGTGGTGGTGCTGCTGCTGCTGCTGCTGCTGCTGCTGCTGTTGTTGGTTTAAACAACTTTTATTTAAATAGAACAAATGAACAGAATACATTCATAATTGGCAGGACAAATGAGCAACAACAAGCCCTAGGCTTATACTGTGCTCAAATAGACATTTACAATATATTGGCGGTTAAATACATTCACAATATACTAAGCATTTCACTTCGTGCTTGGGATGTTTTTAAGGAAATATTGAAAAAGAAAAACAAACACACATACAAAAACAAAGCCGAAAAAAAGAGACACACAGTAGCAGAAAAATAAAATGAATAACATGGAAAATGGGAAGAAGGGAGAGAACACAGCAATCACATCATCAACAAGAATATGTGAACCCTTTACAAACACGAGAGAAACTTATACAATAACGTAAAGTAGTTTAGGGTAGAAACCATTGCTTCCATAAGTATTGTGTTGAAGTATAATAGTTCAACTTGATTAACTTTTTTCCTTTTTTTCCCCCCCCCCCCCCCCCCCCCCCCCTCCCCCCCCCCCCCCTTTTTTTTCCATTTCCTGTTATTGTTTTTTGTTCTTGTTGCTGTTGTTGTTAGCTATATTATGTTGTTGTCATTATTGTTGTCATAACCATATCATAACTATTCTAATTCTTCTCGTTCCTTTTCTTCTATTCTTATAATCATTATCATTTTTGTTAACAGTATTGTTATCATCAGAGATGGTAATGATGATGATGATATCATCATTATCATAATTGTTTTAACATGCATGTTCTCCCCTTCAACCTCAGTTCCCTACTGTAGTTTTAGTAGTCCGCTCAGGACCAAACTTTGCATCCAGATCGAAGATTTAAGTGACTGTCTGTCCGTCCTTCGTGTTCATTGTTTGCAATGTTATTTGTCCTTTACTCCAAGGAGAGCCAGTGGATCAAAACGCGTTATGTTTGTTTTGTCATTTGTTTGTTCCCTAGTTTTGGCGGCGGCCCAGTAATTCTGTTTTTGCTCTAACTGCAAAATGCTGAGCGACCTTGACTCCAGTCCAGCTGCTTCCCATGTCAGATCTCGTCTTCGGGTTCGCATCTCCACCGGGCCGTTTCGGTACAGTTGGATTTTTCCCTCGGAGTTAACATTGGTTCTGACTCCATTTCCCAAACAGTCCGAATGAGACTATAAACCGAGGTTCCGTGTGTGAACGCACGCATAACATCTTGCACACACGTAAAATCCCATCACCAACTTTCGAAGAGAAAGGCCATTTTGGCCATTGGTATGGATGACACGTTACACATAGCATGCACCTTGCCCGAAGATGGAGTATGGCTGCCTTAATGTCAGGATAAAAAAACGGCCATGCACACAAAACTCCACTCCCTTTGTTGGGTAGATGGGATTAACACTTGTCTGTCCATATTGGGAGTGTCCGCACGAGTATCAGCCTGCGTACGCAGAAGAAGAAGAAGAAGAAGAAGAAGAAAAAAAAGAAGAAGAAATCCTCGTCTTCTGCCATACAAACAGGATAAATATTGTCTGGAAGTGTCGTGACTTTGACGCCGCTTGTCTCATCTCTCTGTTAAAAAATAAGTACACACACACACACACACACACACACACACACACACACACACGCGCGCGCACGCGCGCGCGCGCAGCTTCCACTCAAACTCGGACGCAATGCCAAAGGAAATGTTAACTGGTCTCTTTGAGAACATTCGTCAGAATAGACCCCGTACCACTGCTGAGTTAACTTTGCTATTTACTCATGCCCTCTTGTAATTCAGTTTACGTGGATCAGAGCATGATTCGTATTCAGTGACTGGCGAGCAACAGAAGATGAATACCGGTGTATGTAACACTTCATTAAGAAAATGAGTTCCCATATTTAACAACAACAAAAAAGGAAGGAAACATAAGAAAAAGAAAAGAAAAAAACATTGAAGGAGGGAAAGAGGCATACAGAACAAGAAAGAAAGAAAAGAAAGAAAAAGAAACAACAACACATATAACAAATGTAATCTTCAGTCACAGGTAATACACAGCCAAATGCAGGTGTGTGGTAGCATGGTACCGAGACTGAAACATACAAAGGAAAACTGAAGTGCATGTGGAAAATACTGACGATTTTTTTTTTTACTCGCTTCCTTATCATCTTTTTTTTTTTTTTTTTTTTTTTTTTTTTTTTTTTTTTTTTTGGGGGGGGGGGGGGGGGGGGGGGGTCTGTGTGGGGGGGGTCTGTGTGCCATTCACTTACACATTCTTTGCTGCTACCTCCTCCCATCCTCCCTGTCTAGACCTGCCTGTCCTCTCCCTATTCTATCCTCCTTCTCCATCTCGATCCTTTTTTTCTTTTTTTTTTTTTTTTTGTTTTTTTCTTCCTCCCCCACCCCTCTCCCTTCTCTCCTTCACACATATACACATTAACTCTCTCTGTCTCTCTCTCTCTCGGCCTATTACACACGCACACGCACACGCACGCGCACACACACACATGAGCTTACACCACACACACACACACACACACACACACACACACACACACACACACACACACACACAACGCGCGCGCGCGCGCACGCACGCACACGCACATGCACACGCACACACTCGGCGCTCATACATACACATACATGTGCGCGCAAGCCGCGTATTCATCTCACTTCTTACCCCCCCATTCCATCCACCCCATTATCTCTCTCTCTCTCTCTCTCTCTCTCTCTCTCTCTCTCTCTCTCTCTCTCTCTCTCTCTCTCTCTCTCTCTCTACACACACACACACACACACACACACACACACACGCATATATATGTATGTATGTATGTAGTTACAGGTTGATTCAGGTCTCCATGCAGTGTGTGTGTGTGTGTGTGTGTGTGAACTCTGATCACTTTTCTCTCCTCCACTCATCGTCATTTTCGTGCTGATGTCGTGAATTGCTTTTGGGCATGTTTGAGGTCTGTTGACTGTAACATCTGACGAAAACCTATTTGACCATGCTGTCAACACTTCTTCCCTCGAGCCTTAGTGCACGACGGACCTCGGTTTATACAGAAAGAACCAGAGAAACACGAGGAACTCAGGAAGATCGAACAGAAGCCGGATCCGCTGAGGTGTTTGCCCAGCGGGTGAAGGTCAGCCAGGCGTGTCAGCCATCCATCCATCTTCCCCTGACCAGTCGGGCAGGGCACACAGCTGGGACACGTGACCCTGGAGGCGATGGCTATCCAGTTTCTCATCCTGCTCTGAGGAGGCCACACGCCACAATTGGAATTTTGCACTAAATCACACGACATCCTAGCTCTCCATGTAAAGCGTTTTGAGGCGCACTATAAGTTTGAGTCAGCATTTAATGTTAAACTGATGATTGATCAAAAGAACAACAACTCTCCGCTAATTCACACTAACCACTTGAATAGTCAACACCCTGCTATCAAATTCACTCTTGAGGTGGAGGAGAAGAACTCAATTTGCCATGCTAGACACACACTCATCACACGGACAGAAGACAGCCTCTCCTTCAGTGTGTACCACAAAACCTATCCACACTGACCAGTATCTACAGTTCGAAAGCCACCAGCACTGGAACACGACACTTGGAGTGATACGCACTCTCACCATGGGGCCAACACCATCTGCTCTACTCAGGATGCCAAAGACCAGGAACACCTCAAACTGGTTCTCACCATATCGAGCAACCAGAAGTGGGCGTGGAACATCCCGGCCAGCTAGAAGATCACACCGCATCCTACCACCAAACAAGACCAAACCAGGCGTAAAGGACATGTCACCATCCCCTTTGTCCATGGTGTGACCGAAGCCTCGAGCAGGAAGATCAGGAAAACCGACGTCTCCGTTCATCCTAAACCTATCAACACCATCCGCAGCCAGCTGGTCGCCCCCAAGGATAAAACTGACAAACTGGACAAATCTGGAGTGATCTACCAAATAGACTGTCGTGACTGTGAAGAGAACTATGTCAGGGAAACTGAGAGAAACCTTCGAAAACGCTGACAGAACACAAAAGGGAATCATCACCAGTAAGCCCCCACCTACACCCCAGCAACATCAGTTCGATAATGACAACATCAGCGTTCTCGACCGTGACAACAGATGGTTTCAGCGTGGGTTGAAGGAGGCTATCCATATTGCCGCCAACAACCCCACACTCAACCAGGACACCTTGTCGTCGGTGTACAACACCCTCATTGTTCAGTCACATGACCAGGGTTCGACCTGTTGTCGTGTGTACTGAACTCCAGTTCACTCAGTAACAACACACCCGCTGTATAAGACAGATGGAGGTCTGTCGAAAGCTCCAAGTAAGTGCTTATTTCCCAGCTGAGTGGCCTGTCTAAATCCGGTAGTCGTTATCTCCGCTAATTTCATTCCCCTTGTTTTGGGGGATTTCTACCAATGATATCACATACAATCTTCAAATAGATGACCTCATTCACTTTAGTTGACGTCACATTTCAGACCTTTGCACTCACCCGTGATCTATCTTTGTGCCAGGTGGAAGCCCTCAAATAGTCCCGTTCCTTTGATTTTAATTTGTCTGCTTGGAACCACCTGGCTTGTACCTTGATGGCCGTGTAACAGAAAATGAGGAGAATCAACTTTCAGACAAAAAATGAATTCTCAAAGCAATCTAATTGCTCCAGTCTATAAATACCCTACTCGTTAAGCAAGGCTCGGTGCGTTAATTTTTGGTGTGCAGCCTACGCGCGTCGGCCAGTTAACCCTTTAACTGCGACAAGTACGACCATTGGTGAGGGACTGTGAGGAGATGAAGCAGAGATACTGCAGAGGATACTGGTGTCAGAACTCATACTCACCGTTTTCCTTCGAGTAAAATAGTTTGGATCCTTCACGAAGACTGTGCTTGCGCCGGTATTCTACGGTAAATCACTGACCATCACCGTTTTCTTGAGAGATGACGACTGTTTGCCTTGGGGAGACAATGATTGTCTTGATTACCATTGTATTGTTACTGTCTTCTTGGAAGATTAGAGTTGTGTTTTACGGAAAACGAGATAAACGGTTGTTAAATCATAAGGTGATCTTAACTTTTCCTCTGTTTTCCTGTTGAAAGCAGTTAGTCTAAGTTTCATCCATAATAATGATAATAAAACATCATCATCATCATCATCATCATCATCATCATCATCAAAAAATGAAAAGAAAGAAAGGAAAACTCTTTCCTTCGGGAAATGGGGGAAACAGTCCACACAGCGAGGTGAAGTTGATTTACATGAAGCTAAATCACCGTTTAGGCAACAGCTGTGGTTCTCCTTGCAGTCGGTGTAGGCGTAGGTTATACATTTAATCATCTTGAAAAGCGCGCGCAAGCGTGTGAAACCAATCATGCATACACAAAAGCTGACTTTTCTTTCTCACCACGTTGCCCCCTCAACAGCAATCCCCCATGGGTCCTCACACACACGTACACACTCATTTACATGTCGTCGTTCGCTCGCGCACGTGTGTGTGTGTGTGGGGGGGGGGGGGGGGGGGGGGGGGGGGGGGGGTAGGTGTGTGTGTGTGTGTGTGTGGGGGGGGGGGGGGGGGTGTGTGTCGTGTGTGTGTGTGTGAGAGAGAGAGAGAGAGAGAGAGAGTGTGTGTGTGTGTGTGTGTGTGTGTGTGTGTGAGAGAGAGAGAGAGAGAGAGAGAGAGAGAGAGAGAGAGAGAGAGAGAGAGAGAGCACTCCTTCCTCCCCTCCCGTTCTCTCATCCATGTAAGAGAGACAGACAGACAGACACAGACAGAGACAGAGAGAGATTTCATAGCTGTTATGAGCTAAAGAGCCCTCGTGACAGGAGAGTAAACCAGGTCATTCAGCCTCAGAATCAATGAAAATAAGACACAGGCTACTAACACACACACACACACACACACACACACACACACACACACACACACACACATATTAAAATCGTACACAACAATTATTCAGATTATCCCGAGCATCCGATTGCAACAATTCACAGTATTTTCCCCACATACTTCTAAACGCTCTTCAGCTGGTAAGTGAGGGTGTTTTTTTTTTTTTGTTTTGTTCTTTCTCTCCCATGCACTTTCACATAAAGAGTTTTCTGTATCCACATCCATCCTGCCTCTGCAACAAAAGAGAATTGCAAACGGTCAAATGATGTTGTTACTATCCTACTTCAAAATTTGGAATGGATCCTTCTCTCTCTCTCTCTCTCTCTCTCTCTCTCTCTCTCTCTCTCTCTCTCTCTCTCAAAATTTGGCGCGCGTGCGTGTGTTTTGAGTTCCACCGACAAAATCTCTAACCGGCCAGGCAAAATACGATGTACTATATGAATCAACACGTGCTCACGCCTAGAAGCTTCTCTAATGGAAAGGAGATGGCTATGTCAGGCTATTTCCCTGTGAGAAAAAAAATGCTTCCCACCCAGCAGGCCTAGGCCTACAAAGACTGTGAACATGGGCGGTACGTTTGTATTGGACTGCATTTTTCAAAATAAACTGATAAATGACACACGGCTTACAAGTCTCTCTCTCTCTCTCTCTCTCTCTCTCTCTCTCTCTCTCTCTCTCTCTCTCTCTGTGTGTGTGTGTGTGTGTGTGTGTGTGTGTGTGTGTGTGTGCAGCCCGTATGCATCCCAAGCGCAAGTCCGCATGTGTGTGTGCACAGGTGTGATAGTGATGTGTGTGTGTGTGTGTCTGTGTGTGTGTGTGTGTGTGTGTGTGTGTGTGTGTGTGTGTGTGTGTGTGTGTGTGTGCGCACGCGTGCGTGTGCATGTGCAGTACGACGACATGTGTATGTGTGTGTGTGCGCACGCACACATACATGTATGTGTGTGTAGTGATAATTAACATGACTGATTATGGTAAGTTTTGTGTGTGTGTGTGTGTGTGTGTGTGTGTGTGTGTGCGCGCGCGCACGTGTGTGTGTGTGTGTGTGTGTGTGTGTGTGTGTGTGTGTGTGTGTGTGTGTGTGTGTGTGCGCGTGTGTTTGCGTGCGTGCGTGCGTGCATGTGTGTGTGTGCAGTATGACATGTGTGGGTGCTCATGCGCGCGAGCGCGCACGTGCATGTGTGTTTAGTGATGATTACTATGACTGATTATTATAGGTGTGTGTGTGTGTGTGTGTGTGTGTGTGTGTGTGTGTAGAGTCTGTAGAGTGTTTGAATGATTTAAGCCGGTGTGCGCGTGACGTGGAGTCGGTGTCGCGTGTACACACGGCTCGTGCACTATAGGTGTGAGCTGTTGTACAGACTCGTGTGTCTCCGTAGGAGCTCGTGTAATACTGCGACATGTGTTTATCAGCATGTTTCCTTGTCAGTCTCCGATCCCATTGGCGCAGCGACCGGATCTCGCCGATCAGCGGATCGGCGCCGCCGCGAGCGGGCAATGTCCGCAACATGTAGGCCTATAAATAAATCATTTACAGCAGTACTCACACATTTAAAAAAAAAAAAAAAAAAAAAAAAAAAACTAATGTTTAAAAAATCGCCAGTCTGCGCCGGGAGTAGATCAATACAATTAAAGAGCTATTGAGGATTGGTGGAAGCCGATTTTAACGACAGGAATAGGCTTACATTGACCCGGTCTTGGTCAAAATCAGATGAAGAAAAAGAAGAAAAGCGGAATGGCCTGATGATGAATTCATCCGTGCAGGCAAACGTTTGTCATGGAAACTGATGAAATCAACATGGCCGCTGGATTTTTTTTTTTTTTTTTTTTTTTTTTGTTTGTTTTTGATGTGTTTTTTGGGGGATCAGATTTCTGCCTGTTACGCTTTCCGCTTTTCTTCTTCATTTCTTCAAATCGGCAGATCTGGAGTTATGTTCAGCACACGTCAGCTCGATCTGACCGATTGTCTGAAACTGATCGTCGGCCACATCAAATCATTCGCCCCCTTTATCACACAATTTGGTGCACACAGTGAGCAGCCGCGACGGTTACACTAGCTCAATGGGACAACCCAAATAAGCCAACTTTAGCTGGCTGCCGTTATCTTCGTTGTTAATCTGTCAAGGTTATATCGTGGCGCCGGTTAAAATTTTTTTTTTAAAAAATAATAATAATAATATAAATAGTAATTTGAGCACCTGGTGTGTTTCGAGCTTGAGACTGTCTTGTGAAATATCTTTCTTACTAAAGGCATTTGATAAAATATCGGTGCGCCAAACTTCGAAGCAGTATCAGTTTCTAAATACCCTGCCCTCCTTCACCTCCAAAGTCTACCTTTACGCAGACTGAAGCAGACGAACCATGTGATCCAATTTTGACCAATCACATTTCAACACGCCTGTCGGCCCGTGAATATTATACACCGAAACTGGTTTCAATGCCACG
>JADBJO010000646.1:450000-540000 GCA_016801955.1 Conus betulinus | reverse complement strand
GGTGTGGGGTGCCACAGTTTGGGCACAGAAGTTGAGACAGGGCGTGGAAAAAAATAACTTACATGGGAATTTTCTCGGGATAATTTCAAATAGTTCAAGAGGTTTGATAATTATAATGTTATTATGTCTCTGGGAAACATGGCAGAGGCTAAGCTAGATTTTAGTGCATTGGACAGGTTAGGTGACCTGGTGTTTGTAGTACTTCCAATACAGGTTGTGTGTGTGTGTATGTGTGTGTGTGTGAAATTTTCTTAATTGATGAGAGTGACAGAGAGAGAGAGAGAGAGAGAGTGTGTGTGTGTGTGTGTGTGTGTGTGTGTGTGTGTGTGTACTTGTATATAGTGACTCTGCAAGTACTTTAGGTGATTGAGTATATATAGCTGTATATCAGTCATACATGTTAGTTTGTGCTCTGTATGTTTGCACTCTGTTTTCTTGTGTCTTTCTGTAGCGGTATAATGCCTACTATGACAGTCATTGGTTCATTTGTGAGAAATCCTCAGACTTTGATGCATCAGGTTCTTGGTTGTTTTTTTTTTTTTTTCACCTTCTTGACCTCTGTGTGCCTGTAGACGCACCATGGTGTGGCCACTGCAAGAACCTGGCTCCCGTGTACAGCGAGGCTGCTGGGAAATTGATGGATGAAGGTTCCAACATCAAGCTGGCCAAGGTTGATGCCACCGTGGAGAAGGACTTGGCGGAAAAGTTTGAAGTCAAAGGTTTCCCCACCATCAAATTCTTCATCAGTGGCGAACCAATGGATTACACAGGTAGGTCTTAACATTGCTTGTTTATTTCTCGTAAAAAAAAGAGATATTTCAATGTGTGTTTTGATTTTTTTTTTTATCAACAGTTTCATTTTTGAAAATTAGGTGTCAAAAGTTTTGTACATGGCATCACTTGACAATTCTTTGAAGTAGAATTTTAGGGACCTTACAGTACAGTACACTGTAGTACAACAATGCAGCTGTTAATCCTAAAGATGAAAGTTCATTTGCGGCTTTGTCAGCTCATGATTAAAGGTAAGCACATCAAAAATCTACCATATTCACATATTAACAGTAGTTGCATAAAAATCCACCACACCATCTATGAATCTGTGCAAGCCACAGTCACCATACTGATGCACTTCTTAAACACATACGCACATTTATGCACTCACACACACATACACACACAAATGCACACACACACACACACACACACACACACACACACACACACACACAGTCGGTAAAAACAACTGTTATCTGCATTATGCTTGCCCTTAAAAATCAGGACTGTGAATGAACTGACTTTATCATCAGTAATTTCTGCATAACTGTATATTTTTGAATTAATGGATCATGTATTCAATAAAAAGAACACAAGTATGTCAAAATGATAAGATTACTATCAAAATGCAATGGCGTTTAAAACAAAATCCTTAAGAACAGAATATTTGAAAGAAAATAATCATGTAATGATTGCATCACATATATTTTCGCTCTACATATTTTGTCGGAATGAAAGTAAGGTTAGAAAATGAAAGTTTGCATGTGGCAAGAAAATAGCTTATGGTGAGAGTATAAGAAGAGGGGGAGAGTATAAGCAAGGAGAACAGTGATGCTTACTGACCTGCTGTTTTTACACACTACAACCTCAGGAGGCAGGCAGACTTCTGAAATCATCAACTGGCTGAAGAAGAAGACCGGCCCCCTGCCAAGGACGTGAAGACTTCTGAGGAGGCCCAAGACTTTCATTGACAGCGATGAAGTCATTGTCATGGGCTTCTTCAAGGTCAGGCCCTGTTCCTTTGCAACCCACGTTGTGTGGATTACACCAGAGTTTTGAGGCTTGGACCTGGCTGTTTTCGAACAGTTCAGGATGTTTAGTTTGAGTACTCATGCTCAAAACTTTGGACAGGAGGTTCATTTTGGTTCAGCCTCAAAGTTGAGAAGAAAAAAAAAAAAGAAAAAAAGGATTGGTAAGGGACTCCATCCTGCAAACAAAAAAAAAAAGAAGAAAAAGGATTGGTAATGGATGTTTACTGTCAGCTTTCCCACCAGTTTCTGGGGGAAGAAAAATCTCTATCCCCATCCTGCAACAAAAAAAGGAAAAGAAAGAAAAAGGATTGGTAAGGGATGTTTACTGTCAGCTTTCCTACTAGTTTCTGGGGGAGAAAAAATGTCCATCCCCATCCTGCAAACAAAAAAAAAAAAAGTGGGGTAGGGGGAGGGAGAGAAGAAAGTGGTTGAAGTTATGACTGCTTGTTCACAAACATGTATGTTCTCAACTGTGACCAGTGAAAAGAAGCAGAAATACATGCTCGACATGTCGGACATATGTGAATAGCGGAGAAAGATTTTAAGGAGGGGGAAAAATTGGTGTGAAATGGGTAATTTGAAAGGTCTTAATCCATTACAGATTCTGTGTATATATAAAGGATGTAAATGGTCGATGTAAACGATGATGTTCACTTTTTGTTGAATTCAGCATGGCAAAATTTTGTGTTTTGATAGTTTGTGGCTTTCAGATGTGATAACTGGTGATCTGCTTTGTTCTGATTTTAAGAGAGAGAGAGAGAGAGAGAGAGAAGAAATGAGAGACAGTTTCATAACTATCAAGGGTTGAAAAAAAATTGAAAGAGCCTTTTGCATCTGTACACCAGTCACCTAGTTACTGAACTCTTCAGGTGTGACATTTGTGTGCTGTACAAGACATTGCAAGATGACTTGTGTTCAGGTGTGACATTTTGTGTGCTGTACAAGATATTCAAGATGACTTGTGTTCAGGTATGACATTTTGTGTGCTGTACAAGACATTGCAAGATGACTTGTGTTCAGGTGTGACATTTTGTGTGCTGTACAAGACATTGCAAGATGACTTGTGTTCAGGTGTGACATTTTGTGTGCTGTGCAAGATATTGCAAGATGATGTGAGTGGAAAGAAAACTTTAGGTGTGACATTTTGTGTGCTGTGCAAGATATTGCAAGATGATGTGAGTGGAAAGAAAACTTTACCTAAATAGGAAATAACTCTACTGTTTTTGTTTTACTTTTTTTTTTTAAGCTGTCTTCAGTTACTCAAGCATGTGGTCTATAACACAGTTTGTTTCAGATTTGTGGTAATATCCCAGTCCCAGACTTTCAGAACCATCCATACCTGCACCCCTGAGTGTTCAGAATAAACGTGTGTGTGTCAGATCTATTTACAAACAGCTGCTGTGGCAGACTAGTAGGTTCTTGGTTTGATTTTCATCAGCAGACATGGGATTTTGTTTTCCCCCTGATCAGATCACTCAGCCCATGGTTTAATGTGCTATGTGCACATATGAGAAAGACAGACTACACTGAGATTTAACTTGTTCCTGGATGCAGCTTTGAATTCTCCCCCCAGCTTCTGGATCAGAACTGTAATTGTCTGTACCTTTTTTTTCCCCATCCTAGCGATTGCATGGACATTGTGCTATGAGAGAAAGACCTGTTGAGTAGTTGATAATTGTAATTAATCTCTGTAGCATTTCTAACATCATTCTTAATAACTTGACATAACCATACAATCTGTGGCTTTTGATGGGGGATGGGGGGAGGGGGGTGGGTGGGGGGCAGGCAGGGGGACAGATTGCTTTTAAATGCGCTGTAACAAAACTGCCAGATTCTTCTTTCATAAATGTCTGCCTTCAACCAGCAAAAGATTTTATTGATTCAGTGATGACAAGTCTTTGTAATAAAATGATTTAGTTGTTTTCTAGTTCAAAACAAGTCGTAGAAAGCATTAATTCTGCTTCATTTCCATGATCCTGGAGTGAAGTTATGACTTAAATATACCATGAACCACACAATAGAGGTTTGGGAGGACTAGGCTGATGGAGAAAAGCTTTGCTATTGTGTAGGCAACAATATTGATTGGTATTGAAAAAGCAAACAGTGTATGACACTGCCTTGAAAGATCAGGGCCAACAGCTGGTGAAGGAAGTGTTCACCGTCACTGCAGTACACAGGTAACTCTGGAGAGAGAGCATTATTCACTATTGTTGAAATGGAAATCACTGCCTTTTGTAGCCAAACTGGTGGCAGATGTGCTGTGATTTGTGATGGATCGTAACAGCTGGGTTTTCATCTCGCTCCATTTTGTGTACCTGAAAAGGCAAACCATCTGAGACTATCGCTGTGCTTACATCAGTTTGTTGAACATGGTTGCTACATGTTTTTTTTTTTTTTTTTTTTTCTTACTCAGCGTTACATCATGATTGTTCATACAGCCAACAAAAAAGCATTAATAGATAATCCAACAGCGGTAAGGAGTAAGAAAAAGGAGTAAGAAAAGCTCCTAGAGATGAGTCTCACAATCCCAACAGGGGTAAGGATTAAGAAAAATCTGCATGGATGAGTCACAATCAACATTAACCACATTGTTCAGCTAGTCTGAGTATCGGAACAGAGAGACAATCAACATTAACCACATTGTTCAGTGAGTCAAAGTATCAGAACAGTTAGCTTCATATTGGTGTGTTTGTCATGCTAGTGGCACTAGTTATGATTATTGCAGCTTTAAACTCTTCTCTCAAAAATACTTGTTTTAAGCCTGTACTGATATTTAGCTTGATTACTGTACAAATCTTACATAAATGTTAGCAAACCATGCAGAGAAACATGGACAAATAAGTCACAAGACAAAACACTACTATGCGTTTCGACCTCTTAGGTCTTCTTCAGGTAAGATACAAACAAATAGAAGAACGAAAATTCACTTAGCTTTGATCGCTTCAGACTTCAGTGCAACGAAGAAGGCTTTGAATGAACAGCCTTGTAGTGTTTTGTCTTGTGACTCATTTGTCCACGTTTCTCTAGGTGGTTCACTAACATTTATTTAAATTTGTTTAGATTTCCGCCTGCGATCGTCTCACTTTGCAACTTGATTACTGTAAGGGGAATAATAATTCTTTTTCCACATTTAAGGCCATTGATGCTCTTTTTTTTCTTTTTTTTTTTATAGCAGTTACATCTGCCGCTGGATGTTTAACCATCATTTACTGAAATCGAAGACTGTCAATGTTTTGTTGATGCCGAAAGGAAAACCTGCTCACAATGCATGTCTCCAAGGGAATGTGTCAGTCTGCATCTGTGACTGAAAAGAAATATGTGATGATGCCACTTATTTCTCTTTTTCATGTGACCATTTTGAATGCCAGATAGCCAATAGGAAACAGCGACAAAAGGCCACATGGATGAGACAAAACAGGGCATTTCATATAAGAAATAACCATACTTTTTTCCAGAAGCCTTTCTATGATATGTTATACAAGGCAATTATGATAATCAGCCAATAGAATAGTGACAGAATAGCTACAGAATTATATTCATTTAAAATGGGGATGTGACGGTCTGATTCTGGATGGTGGACATGGAAAAAAAGGTTGTTTTGTGTGTGTGTGTGTGTGTGTGTGTGTGTGTGTGTGTGTGTGTGTGTGTGTGTGTGTGTTTGCATCTTGTATGTCCAGTTTTTTTTTTTTTTTTTTTTTTTAATGTATTTGCCACTTAAGTTAGCAGTTTTAGGTTGAAAACCTGACAGAAAACAATTTAAATGTGAAAAAAATATTTTGATCAATTTTCATGTTCTCTGTCCTGTGCAGAACAAAAACACATCATTATTTTATGACAGAAAAAAAAGTACAGCAAGAAGAAAACAAGCATGAAACTAAGTTTTACTGATTTCACATCAGTGTGCGTGTAAACATTAGCATTCTGATTTCCAGACTGCTGTTAATGCATTTTTCATTTTGAAAATCGTGTCATTCTATACACAGTGCAGTGGACAGTAGAGTTTCAGAGCTGCACTCTCCAAGCTTTGACTTCATGCACTGAAGAGGAAAACTTTGACCAATCTTTCTTCATCGTAGTTTCAAAGACTTTAGTGTATTTTCCATTTAAAGAGAAAATTAAAGACAAGAAGGTGGGTACATAATTGTATCAGTATTTCCCACTGTGTTTGGAACTGTTTATGTAGGCGCAAAAGATGTCTGTGATAAGCACTGCCATGATTTACTTCAACTCAAAAAAAAAAAAATGAAAGGAAAAAGAAAAGGAAAAAAAAAGAGAAAGAAGAAAGAAAGAACAGTTACAGAGAACAGATTAATAAGTGTAGCAATGTTTCATTCTTAAGATAGAAAAGAAGAAAGAAAGAAAGAACAGGGACGGAGAACAGATTAATAAGTGTAGTAATATTTCATTCTTAAAATGGGAATAATGGACATCAAAAATTATTTGTTTACTGATTCAAAATTCTTGTCATTAAACCACAAACTTGGCACACAGAGCATTCATGTGCACCCCATGGCTTTTACTTTGAGCGGGTGTGATTTGAGGAACATAAAGGTTGCAGTATAAAGTAATCGATATTCAAGAAATTTATGTCAATCAGAACTCTTGGAACATGGGATCCAAGGAACATAGAGGTTGCAGTATAAAGTAATTGATATTCAAAACATTTATGTCAGTCACTATTCTTGGAACATGGGATGTGAGGAGGAACATAAAGGTTATAGTATAAAGTAATCAATATTCAAGAAATTTATGTCAATCAGGACTCTTCAAGCATGAAACAAAAGTTTAATTTCTAACACATCTCTTGCCATTTTTTTTTTTAGCTTGATGTCTGCTTCAGTATAACAAAGATCATCACAGGCAGTGTGAAAGCATCAAAAGGTACTTACCAGTATGCATTTTAAGATTTCTGTCAATAGATCAGGACAAAAGGACAATAAGTTTACCATTACAATCTCTCTTTTCCCACATCTTTGAGTCATTATCATGTCGGGCCTGCTGCAGTGCCAGCTGAAATTCTAACAAGACCACCCACAGAATGTAAGCAATTGGGTGCAGTGGAGACATGTTGTGCATTGTTGAATATTGCATGTTTGTTTTGGAACCACCCCTTCAGTGTAGATTCCCTTCAGCCAAAGTCTGTTACCAGTCATTTTGAAGCAACACTGCTTCTTTTCAGGAGCACAGAATGTGGACAAGTGAGGCAAGGGAAATAACTCGGAATCATTTCCATCTGACAATATGAGAAGAGGAAAATACACGGAAGACATTTTTAACTGGATCATACAAACCAGATTTGGAATTCCAGTTGTTACAATATTTGTTCATTTTTCTGTGGTCCAGAATGAGTTGATTTTGTTGATCCTTTTTAATGTGCATCAGGGCTTCTGATTCACTGGTGTTCAAAGGATGGTCACACCTTTCTCATTCAGTTATTCTCATACAGTTATAAAGGATGGTCACACCTTTCTCATACAGTTATAAAGGATGGTCACACCTTTCTCACACCTTTCATACAGTTATAAAGGGATGGTCACAGCTTTCTCATACAGTTATAAAGGATGGTCACACCTTTCTCATACAGTAAAGGATGGTACAGCTTTCTCATACAGTTATAAAGGATGGTCACACCTTCTCATGCAGTTATAAAGGATGGTCACACCTTTCTCATGCAGTTATAAAGGATGGTCACACCTTTCTCATGCAGTTATAAAGGATGGTCACACCTTTCTCATACAGTTATAAAGGATGGTCACACCTTTCTCATACAGTTATTCTCATACAGTTATAAAGGATGGTCACAGCTTTCTCATACAGTTATAAAGGATGGTCACAGCTTTCTCATACAGTTATGACGGATGGTCACAGCTTTCTCATCCAGTTATAAAGGATGGTCACAGCTTTCTCATGCAGCTATAAAGGATGGTCACACCTTTCTCATACAGTTATAAAGGATGGTCACAGCTTTCTCATACAGTTATAAAGGATGGTCACAGCTTTCTCATACAGTTATAAAGGATGGTCACAGCTTTCTCATGCAGCTATAAAGGATGGTCACACCTTTCTCATACAGTTATAAAGGATGGTCACACCTTTCTCATGCAGTTATTCTCATGCAGTTATAAAGGATGGTCACACCTTTCTCATACAGTTATAAAGGATGGTCACAGCTTTCTCATGCAGTTATAAAGGATGGTCACACCTTTCTCATGCAGTTATTCTAATGCAGTTATAAAGGATGGTCACACCTTTCTCATACAGTTATAAAGGATGGTCACACCTTTCTCATACAGTTATAAAGGATGGTCACAGCTTTCTCATACAGTTATAAAGGATGGTCACACCTTTCTCATACAGTTATAAAGGATGGTCACAGCTTTCTCATACAGTTATAAAGGATGGTCACAGCTTTCTCATACAGTTATAAAGGATGGTCACAGCGTTCTCATACAGTTATAAAGGATGGTCACACCTTTCTCATGCAGTTATAAAGGATGGTCACACCTTTCTCATACAGTTATAAAGGATGGTCACACCTTTCTCATACAGTTATAAAGGATGGTCACACATACAGTTTCTCATGCAGTTATTTAATGGTTATAAAAAGGATGGTCATACCTTTCTCATACAGTTATAAAGGATGGTCACAGCTTTCTCATACAGTTATAAAGGATGGTCACACCTTTCTCATACAGTTATAAAGGATGGTCACACCTTTCTCATACAGTTATAAAGGATGGTCACACCTTTCTCATGCAGTTATAAAGGATGGTCACACCTTTCTCATACAGTTATAAAGATGGTCACACCTTTCTCATGCAGTTATAAAGGATGGTCACACCTTTCTCATACAGTTATAAAGGATGGTCACACCTTTCTCATACAGTTAAAGGATGGTCACACCTCTCATACAGTTATAAAGGATGGTCACACCTTTCTCATACAGTTATAAAGGATGGTCACACCTTTCTCGTGCAGTTATAAAGGATGGTCACAGCTTTCTCATGCAGTTATTCTCATACAGTTATAAAGGATGGTCACAGCTTTCTCATACAGTTAAAGGATGGGTCACACCTTTCTCATGCAGTTATAAAGGATGGTCACACCTTTCTCATGCAGTTATAAAGGATGGTCACAGCTTTCTCATACAGTTATGAAGGATGGTCACAGCTTTCTCATACAGTTACTCTCATACAGTTATAAAGGATATTCATACCCTCATCTTAGCTTTTTATAGGGTAGCAAGATCTGCCAGTGGTTTCCCCCATGCTTTCCCATTTTTGACATAAAGACCTCGACAGCTGATTCCAGGTAAACAGGCTTGAAGGATTTGTTTGTTGTGTGTGTTTGGGACAGACCTCGCTGTTGTGCCATACGGTGGTTTGCCAGACTGTGTTCTGCTGATAATGGCATGTGGTGTGTGAATGTGTCTGCAGGACCAGGAAGGCAAAGGGCGCTGCTGCCTTCAAGAAGATTGCCGCAAAAATCGAGGACGTTGCCTTTGGCATCACGTCAGAGGACAGTGTCTTTAAAGAGCATAAGATGAAGAAAGACGGTGTTGTTCTGTTTAAAAGGTATGGTCACTTTGCATGTGCATCAGCCATTTGCGTGTGTTTACTCTGTGTGTGTGTGTGTGCATGCGTGCGTGTGTGTGTGCGTGTATGACTCGTGTGTGTGTGTGTGTGTGTGTGTGTGTGTGTGTGTGTGTGTTTACACATGTGGCTTCAGCCAGCTTTGTGAGGATGCTACAATTGTATATCTTCAGTATGTTGAGTGTTGTTGCCATATAGATGTCAGCTGCCTTGGTCAACTGAGCATTCTGTCGTATAGTTTGTTTTTCCTGGCATGCACCTGTTACACCATTGCATTGGCTGAAATCCATTTATTCTGTCAGCGTATGGACACCACTCCATTTTCCTTGCAAGGCCTTCTTTTTGTTTTTGGTCTCTGCCAGTGAAAAAAAACAAAATAAGCATTATATGATTATGCTGTGTGTGTGTACATGCTTATGATTGTATGCATGTATGTATGTTTTTATGTAAGTGTATGCAAATGAGTGTGTGTGAGAGAGAGGCAGTCCATGCGGGTGGCAGAATTAATGAAGCAGAAAACTCTTGCAGCAGTGTCAGCAGAATGCCCTGATAAAGTTAATAAAAAGATGAATGTTGAGTCCAAGGCATGAAAAATGAAATGCCTGGCATGCTTGGCCTTTGTGTGCAGTTTGACGAGGGTCGCAATGACTTCTCCGGAGACTTTGAGGAGGCTGCCATGAGCAAGTTTGTCAAGGACAATCGTCTCCCTCTGATCAACGAGTTTACACAGGAGGTATGTATGGAGTAGATGCAGAAGTATGTAGCATTTATAGCGGTCCGCTAGAATATCTTCATTTCTGTGAGTACAAGTTAATACTTGAATTTGATATGTTTTTTCCTCAAGCTTTTGTTGACAAAAGCATATCAATTTCTGAAGTGCCATGAACATAGTTGAATCAGTTGTGGAACCCAGCTTGGCCCAGTTGTATACATGACCTGCCTTCAGGGTCTGTGTCTGTGTCCACACAACTCCACATGATCATCCTGTGTGCATGTTAGTTCGGCACGCATACATTTGTTTTTGGCTCTGTGTTCTCACTCTCACTCTCACTCTCACTATGTCCAAAATATCAGGTATAAGCCCGCAGTTTTGTATGCAGTAAAATCTAAGTCTTACCTGCTGATGTGCCATGTAGTCTGAAACTTCTGTTGCAACCTATGTATCCTAACATTTCAATGGCTGGTGTCTACCTGCCTCTGATCATTGTTAATACAGAAGGGAAGGAGACAGTTTATACAGCAGCGTGTGTGGACAGTTTTCATAGTGATCTGATGGACAGTGTCCACATTTGAATGATTTTCAGTGTTTGCAACACAGGGTGTTTGTATAGGATTTTTGCTTTGTTTATGCAGCAGTGTGTACACCGTCCTGATAATGAATGTTTACAGCAAGTGTCAACATTTGTCCATCAGTAGTAAAGAAGAGTGGGTGAGTTTTGTTTGGCTGAAATATTACATCATGAGAAGATGATGAGCCTATTTTTTGTGCATTGCCGTTGAGTTGATTAATTGTTTGCTGACGCATTAATGTTGATGTATGATTTTAAATTCCAAAGACTCAACTTTTTGTTTCCTTTTTTTTGGTTTTGGAGATGCTTTGCTCATTTTTCCTCCCCCCTTTTTTCAGATACTTTTAGATAAGATTGGGGGTTCCATTGGTCGCAGTGATATTTTCAAAAGAAATAGAAGAAAGGACATAGAACTTTCAGTACAAATTCAAGGAACATGCATTTCTGTCATTTCTCAGTTAGGAAAGGGTTGTATGGGACATTTCTGGTTTGTTAATGATAACAGCTTTTGGTTGCTGTCTTCCACCTTGGTCAGCCAAACTGATTCTTTTTTTTTGTTTTTGTTTTGTTTTTCTAAATGTTTATTACTGTGGATTTCTTTTGTTTACAATTGTTGTGTTGAAAGTTCTGTGAAGTGATGGTTTGGAACTTACGAACTGCAACACAATCGACAGCTTCAGGGAATGTCACTACCTGACCCACACAATGATAGTGCTCCTTGACCTGGTAAGGGGCCCTTTGCATCAATCGCAAACACACACACACACACACACACACACACACACACACACACACACACACACACACACACACACGCATGCACGCACCCACACACACACACACACACACACACACACCTTCAGGTCCTATGGACCAGACACTCAACTGTTTTACTACTACCTGCATTTAGTTCAGGAAATGAAAGTGTGAATGCATCCATGCAAGTCATGTGTGTCCTGAGTTTATTTTGAACACAAATTTCTGCTTCTCCCATTAATATTTATGAGTCTCCTACTGGCAAGTTGATTGGACAAGAGGGTGGACGTGTGATGTTTGATGTGTGGATGTGTGCAGACCGCCCAGAAGCTCTTCACAGGGGACGTGCAGAGCCACCTCATGCTGTTCATCAAGAAGGAGGGAGCAAAGGACACACTGGACACCTATAAGGCTGCTGCCGGTGATTTCAAGGGGAGGTAAATGGTGGTGTGATACTAAAGATGTCCATTGTATTCATTTTAACTGGAACTCAAAATCTGCTGGGTTTTTTTTTTTTTTTTTTCAATTACAGACAGATACTGAAATGAAAATCCCTCCTCCGCGCCCTCTCCCCCCCCCCTCCCCTCCTTCCCCTCTCTGCTCACAGGTATCACAGGTGCTATGGAAGTAGTTTCATTCTAATTGGACAGGTAAGTTTTCATTTTGTCACATTTTCAGAATGTTGAAGCGTAGGGTTTCCCCCCCAGCTGGTACACATATGTTTCCATTCTGTCAATTATCAGAATGTGGAAGGGTAAGAGTTTGTTCTTTTTTTCCCTCCACTGGTACATTTATTTCTATTCCATCAATTTTCAGGATGTCAGAGTAAAGCTTTATTCCAGAATGTTTTTAGAGTGTGGAAAGCATGGAGATATTCCTTGGATTACATTTGTGTTTTGAAGACCTTTGTTATGCAATTTTAGGAAATGAGACAATTTCCTGTGAGACGGGTTTTGCTGAAACAGATATTTTTAGCTGTTTCAGCAAGTTCCTCATTTTAGGGATGGTTCTGAATGAATGAACTTTGTTTTGCAAAGTAAGTGTAGTGAGCCAGTAAAGAGTGATTGTATTGTATGAAACTACTCCTGTTTAACTTTGGGCTCCAAATTTGGAGTGTACATTCTGTTTATTTTATTTTTGGAATTGAATGACAAATAACCTATGTAAAAGGCAAAACTGTGTTGGTTTGGCTTTGCCAACTCCCCCCCCCCCCCCCCCCCCCCATCTTCCCCCCCCCCCCTTTAAAATAAAATGGCTTTGAAGTAGTCATTGGTCCATATTTCCTAAACCTCTTTGGAAAGTGTGTTACAGTTAATCTCATCTGTAACATGACATAAGTCTTAGTGGATATTCCCCAGTCAGACCAGGGAAGTAAGTTGCTGTGGAAAGTTTCAACACTCTCACATCCCCAATCTCCAGTTGGTGAAGACTTGCTGGAAAGGGCTGTCCCCATCCCTTTCTGTTGGGCTCTTCCTCATAACTGTAAAACCATCAAATGCTTTTCTGTCAGTAGTGTACAGGTTTTGCTTACTCTTTCATGCTTTGTTTATATGAGACTTTACGTAGTGTTAGAGGTACCTAACACCACACCCTAACCCTACTTTAATGCTTCAGAAGTTATGGCATGATCACAATGACACACATTCGGTGAGAACCTTACGATATTGAAATCAGTAGAGTTACTTCAGTTGTTACTCACCTGGATTGCATGAAGCTGACCATGTGTGGATTGGAGCTGAGCATGCATCTAGTGCAGCATTTATATTAGTTTAATGTGTCAAGGAAGTTCAGTTGACTTGGTTTAGACCAGTCTGACAGAAGAGTGTGTAGAGTTGCAATGCTTGCCCTTTGACCTCACGGCATTCAGTGTCCAGACATGTCATGACACTTGCCATTGCTGGCAGGTCCTGTTTGTCTACCTGGACACAACCAAGGAGGAGAATGAACACATCATGGGATTCTTTGGCCTTAAGGCTGCCGACGCTCCAGCGATGCGCCTGATTCAGCTGGGCGAAGACTTGGCCAAGTACAAACCCGAGTCGGACTCTCTGGACAAGTCCACCATTACCAAGTTTGTGCAGGACTTCCTGGATGGCAAGCTGAAGGTAGGCCATCATTCGGTTCTGAACTGGTTGAAGATAAGTGATTGCTCATTTATTTTTGTTGTCCTGGGTGGTGTGTGTCTTGCCTGAAGAAGACCCAAGAGGGTGAAACGCGTCATGTTTTCTCATGTGATTTGTTTGTCTACATTTTTTGGCGGAGCTTTATAAATCATTTTTCAAATTTGTAGGTAAGCTGTTCTCTGCAGTCGTAGTTTGTGGTGGGCTTGACTGGAAAGAGAAAGCTGGCCTCTTGGGGAGCGGAAAAGGATGACATTTGATTTCTTGACTGTTTGCTGTGATGTTGGTTTCTTGTCACCATTCCTAAATGACATGCTCTAGGGTGCCACCCTACACAGCACTTGAATAAAATGAGACTGCTTCTTTTTTCTTTGTATGTCTTTTTTTTTTTTTTTTTTTTTTTTTTTTTGATTATGCGCTTGATAATAAGAAAAAAAGGGGGGGAACATATGTGTGCAGTCTTCTGCCAGATGGCTGATATAAAATTGTCATTTTCATGTATTATGGTATGAAGAAACAGTGCACATTTTTTTCTCAACTTAAAAAAGAGAGGGTTACCAGGGAAAAGTCTGAGATGGGGAAAACAGTTCATGACTATTATTTAGATGGAAAACAAAGTTTGCCTTCTTTAACCACATGTTATGTACTTTTTTTGCTGTGTTGACAACACTGAAGTTTAGAATCGGTATGATCTGCGTAAATCTCAGTCACATTGACAATGCACCCACACTTCAACCCCAGATCTGTGTATAAAGGAATTGGTAAAATAATTGTCTTCTCTGTTTTTCTCTCAAATTTAGGTCTTACAGTTACATGACTTCGACATAGCAACGTCATGCACAAAATGAGTTTAATGCAAGGTGTAAAGTGGGTTGTTAGAGAGAATAGGGGATGCTGTCCTTTTGGAGTATGTCTTCTTCTTCTGTGGTCATGCTGGTCAGATAGAAAGTCTGGTAGCTTCGGCAAAGTCAGCAGTCCATCAGAGTAAGTCCGCCGTTCCCCACAGCTTTTCTTTGGAGTTCCACTGCACTGGGCCAAAACTCATTCTGCAGGCTGTTGAAAGTGGGACAGGCTGGATTTTGCGGGCCAGTACCACATGGGTACTCATCTGTGTGCAATATTCAGATGATAGAAGGGGGAGAGCAACTGACAGTGTCCAGTTCTTCGTCTGAAGATGGCGACTTGTTAGGCATGCTCAAGGTCGGCATGCTGAAGTTGGTGAAATGTCATCCTTCTCTACCTCCACCTGTAGTCTTTGGAATATGTCTTAAAGTGCTCTTAATACTGGTCACACAGCCGTCTGTCTGACATGATTGGCGCATGAAGTGTGACTGTGTTTTTTGTGGGCAGCCTCACCTGAAGTCGGAGGAAGTGCCAGAGGACTGGGACGCCCAGCCCGTGAAAGGTTTTGGGACCCTCAGCAAGAACTTCAAGGAGGTGGCCATGGACAAATCCAAGGCCGTCTTTGTGGAGTTTTGTGAGTGACCCTCGGCCTGTACATACCCATGTGTCTTTGTGGAGTTTTGTGAGTGACCCTTTGTGGAGTTTTGTGAGTGACCTGTAACATACCCATGTGTCTTTGTGGAGTTTTGTGAGTGACCCTCACCCTGTAACATACCCATGTGTCTTTGTGGAGTTTTGTGCGTGACCCTTGGCCTGTAACATACCCATGTGTCTTTGTGGACCCTTGGCCTGTAACATACCCATGTGTCTTTGTGGAGTTTTGTGAGTGATCCTCATGTTACATACCCATGTGTCTTTGTGGAGTTTTGTGGAGTTGGAGTTTTGTGAGTGACCCTCACCCTGTAACATACCCATGTGTCTTTGTGGATTTTTTGTGAGTGACCCTTGCGTGACCCTTAGCCTGTAACATACCCACGTGTCTTTGTGGAGTTTTGTGAGTGACCCTCATCTTGTAATATACCCATGGTGTCTTTGTGGAGTTTTGTGAGTGATGAGTAACCCCCATCTTTGTATCCTTACATACCCATGTGTCTTTGTGGAGTTTTGTGAGTGATCCTTAGCCTGTACCCATGTGTCTTTGTGAGTGATTAGCCTGTAACATACCCATGTGTCTTTGTGGAGTTTTGTGAGTGATCCTTAGCCTGTAATGTACCCATGTGTCTTTGTGGAGTTTTGTGAGTGACCCTTAGCCTGTAACATACCATGTGTCTTTGTGGAGTTTAACCTGAGTGACCCTCAGCCTGTAACATACCCATGTGTCTTTGTGGAGTTTTGTGAGTGATGACCCTTACCCCTGTAACATACTGTAACATGTGTCTTTGTGGAGTTTTGTGAGTGAGTGAACATACCCATCTTTGTGGAGTTTTGTGAGTGACCTCCTTATGTAACCCCATGTGTCTTTGTGGAGTTTTGTGAGTGATCCTTAACCTGTAGCATACCCCCATGTGTCTTTGTGGAGTTTTGTGAGTGATCCTTAACCTGTAACATACCCATGTCTTTGTGGAGTTTTGTGAGTGATTCTTAACCTGTAACATACCCATGTGTCTTTGTGGAGTTTTGTGAGTGATCCTAAACCTGCAACATACCCATGTGTCTTTGTGGAGTTTTATGAGTGACCCTCGGCTGTAATGTATCCATATGTCTTTGTTGAGTTTTTGTGAGTGATCCTCAGCCTGTAACATACCCATGTGTCTTTGTGGAGTTTTATGAGTGACCCTCGGCCTGTTACATACCCATGTGGAGTTTTATGAGTGACCCTGTCTTTGTGGAGTTTTGTGAGTGATCCTTAACCTGTAACATACCCATGTGTCTTTGTGAAGTTTTATGAGTGACTCTCGGCCTGTAACGTACCCATGTGTCTTTGTGGTGTTTTGTGAGTGACCTTTGGCCTGTAACATACCCATGTGTCTTTGTGGAGTTTTGTGAGTGATCCTTAACCTGTAACATATCCATGTGTCTTTGTGGAATTTTGTGAGTCATCCTGAAACTTTAACATGTGTCTTTGTTGAGTTTTGTGAGTGAACCTTAGCCTGTAACATACCCATGTATCTTTGTGGAGTTTTGTGAGTGACTCTCACCCTGTACATACCTCTGTCAACAACACACATATGTAAATATGGGTAGCTATGATATTGGTAAATGTACATAATTTTTATGCAGTGATTGCAGGTAGTTACAGTGACAATAACAAAAGTGATTGCAAAATCCATTTCAAATTAATTGAAGTGAAAGAAAAAGAACAAAGAGCAGGTTGACTTTCTTCTTGATGTCATTTCTGCCCCAAATTTTGCTTCATGGTGGACAGACCTACAAACTCTAATGTACAAGAAGTTTATGATTCCCCACCCTCCACTTGCATCAAAATCCTTTCTGCACTTCTCCTCCCTTTGTGGATCATTCCCCTTGCTTTTATCTTGTAAACTCTCTGTCCCTTTGTGGACCATTTCTCTTGCCTTTATCCTATAAACTCTTTGACCCTTTGTGGACCATTCCCCTTGTCTTTATCTTGTAAACTCTTTGACCCTTTGTGGACCATTCCTCTTGTCTTTATCTTGTAAACTCTTTGACCCTTGTGGACCAACCCTTGTCTTATCTTGTAAACCTTTGACCCTTTGGGACCATTCCTCTTGTCTTTTCATTGTAAACTCTTTGACCCTTTGGACCATTCCCCTTGTCTTTATCTGTAAACTCTTTGACCCTTTGTGGACCCATTCCTCTTGTCTTTACCATGTAAACTCCTTGACCCTTGTCTTTTGTCTTTATCATGTAAACTCTTTGACCCTGCCCCCACGGGCCGGCCTTCTCATGGCGGAGGTGTTTCTCGACTAACCTGAGCCCACCCCTTTTTCTTATCTTTCCTATTTTTCTGCCTACCGTGTCTTTTGCTATCTCTTTTTTTTCCCCATAAAGTCTCTCCACAGAAACTGCAGTCTCTGTTTTGTCTAGTTTCTGCCTACCCGGCTCTTTAATCTATACTTTAATCTATACTTACAAGCCTTCTTTGGAACACTTCTCCTTTTCTCTGTGGTCTTCTTCAGTCCCACCGTGTTTGCCGTGCGGTGCATCCTGTAAGCGGGGGGGAATGAGATCCTGGTGATTGAGAGAGCCTACTGTTCTCAACACATCACTCTGGCTCGGACCTCCTCTAAGACAGGTAGCATACATTGGCCCGTGTATGTCAATCGGCTGCCTCTGCGTGAGATTGGGTCAAACTGGGTAGTTCTTGGCTGGCCTTGGAAACCTTGTAAGTGTTCACCGTCTGTTCCCGGCGGTGTGTCATGATCTTGGAGTAGGTTAGTTATGTTCTATCTGGTGTATATCCCTGCTGAAACCTGGAAGGGGTCAAGAGTTGGTTTCCCCCTTGACCCTGGCCCCTTGTTGGACTCCATGGTGGGGGGGTAGGCAGGGATGAACTTTACAAACTCAAACCATGGCTCACTCCCTACAAAAAAGGAAAAGAAATTGTTCCTCAGAATCAAACTCAGACTCGGATGATGAGATAAGGACAATATCAGGATTTTTGGCCTTGGTGGTTGGTGATGGAGGGTGTAGACGAAGCTCGCCCTCTCTGTGGGGTGAATGGATTCAGTCCTTTTGCAATTTCGAGAGGAGTGGAAGGAGTCTCCGGTGTACCCAAATCGATGAAACGGCTGAGAAACGCTTCTTTTTTTTTGATAGAAGAATGTGCAAAACAAAAGCATTCTGAGTTGCTTCTCAAGTCGACGACATTGATTGACAGGCCAATCAGAGTGACACCTCACAAAACATTGAACTCAAGCAAAGACGTCATCAGGTGCCGTGATTTGAGGCTTTCAGAGTTTGAGATAAAGATGGAACTGGCTTCCCAGGGTGTGACCCACATCCACCGGGTTTTAGCACGAAAAGACCAAGACCGTGTGCCAACAGATACTACTTTTTTCCTAACTTTCTGTACGCCAACTCTCCCCGTGTTTGTGAAGGTCGGATATTGAGGGTTCCTGTCGCCATGTACATTCCTTCACCTTTGCGATGCTTCAAATGTCAGAAGTATGGACACATTAAGGACCGGTGTACAGAACATGAGGCATGTGGCAAGTGCTCAGAACCAGTGCATGAAGGTCCATGTGATTGTCCGCCCTGTTGCATCAACTGTAAAGGCAACCATCCTGCTTTCTCAAAGGACTGTCCAGTTTGGCGCACCGAGTCTGAGATCCAGAGGGTACGCACAGAGAATTGAATCTCGTTCTTTGAGGCACGGAAACTTGTGGAGAATAGACAGTCCTCCCTCAGCAAGTCATATGCTGATGTCGCCAAGGGGAGCATGGTCAGTGTTGGTGTTCAGATTGAGACTGTTCAACTTTGGGCTGGCTCTCAGCATCATGATCGGCAGACGCAACAGGAGCCTCAACATGCACAGAAAGAAATTGGAAAAAGAAAACAAAATTCAAACCGTGCCTTGGGTGGAGGCTCAATACCCATCTTCCCCCGGACTCCTCGAGGGTCTGAGCCCCCTTCCTCCAACCCCAGATCCTCTGGGAAGGCTGCACAGGTAGCCTCTTTGTCTGGGGAACACTCTAGAAGTCGACCACTGATGAAGCCTCCTCTTCCACCTCGTCCATCTAGGGGTGGAAATAAGTATCGTCCTTCATCAGCCAGGAAGGTTGTATCTCCATCGCCTTCTTCCAATCACTTTTCTCCTTTGGAGATAGAAGGTGATGAGGACAACGAGATGGAGTAATTTTCTTTTTTTTTTTTTTTTATTGTCATGGCCCTTATTCAGTGGAATATAAGAGGCATTAATGCCCAATATGAGGAACTCCAGCGGTTGTGTTCTGGCCTCAAACCTAGTGTTGTTGCGCTGCAGAAAACATTGTTGAGACCAGGAAAACATTTTTCATTGGCAGGCTTTAGTTCAGTAGGTTTTTCTGCTTTACCTACAGATACTGGCCATGGTGTCACTGGGGGTGTTTCCCTTCTTATTCACAGATCTTTATTATTCAGCCAAGTTAACTTAAATACCCCATTACAAGCTGTTGCGGCCAGGATTACTTTCAATAAAACAATAACTGTCTGTTCAATTTATTGTCCTCCTTCTAGTACAATATCCAAGCAACAAGTCATTGATCTAATAGATCAGCTTCCGCATTCTTTTTTTCATTTTGGGAGACTTCAACGGGCATTCCCCCCTTTGGGGTAGCTCATATTCCTCACCTTGGGGTCTCATGCTGGAAGAGGTCTTTAATGAACTGGACTTGTGTTGTCTGAATGACAAATCACCAACATATATGCATTCTTCAAATGGTACCCTTTCGTGTTAGGATTTGTCAGTGTGTGATCCTTCATTAGTTCTAGACTATGATTGGTCAGTTCACGATGATCTGCACGGGAGTGACCATTTCCCTGTAATATTTTCTCCAACTTTGAAGGAACCTGTTTCCTTTCCTCAGCATTTTTGCTTTAAAAGGGCTAATTGGGATTTCTTTCGTTCAGCCATAACTGATAAGCTAGATGCTGAAATCGTTTTCCAGTCAGAAGACCCAGCAGAGTCCTTTACAAATTTTTATCATGTGTGGGAGATACCATCCCACTCACAAAAAACAGGTCCGCAACTACCTGGTATGCCATGGTACAACCAGGATTGTAAGAATGCTTGCAACGTTTGCAAGAGGGCCCAACGTTTAGTCTTTCAGCATCCTGTGGCCCCGAATGTTCAATCTTATCAGAGGAAAAAAGCAAAGGCGAGGGTTTTGTTTGTAGAGAAAGTAGATGAGTATCTTGGAGAAATTTCTGCTCTTCGCTTACATCAAACATTTCCAAGAAAAAAATCTGGAGAGTTGTTAGAAAAATTAGGGGCAAGAACAGCTGCCCTTCAATCCACCATTTAAAACTTGATGATACACTCATCACTGACAAACAAGCTGTGGCTAACTTGCTAGCTTCCGCCATAGAAACCAACTTTTCCTCTAGTCAAAAATCTGCCGCGTTTTTTAAAGATCAAAACGCAAGCAGAAAAAAAAAAAAGAAGCTTGACTTTACCTCACCCAATCAATCAAGACTACAACTTGCCCTTTATTCTAAATGAACTGAAGTCTGCCTTGCAGGCGTGTCACGATTCTGCTCCTGGTCTCGATGAAATACATTATCAACTCTTAAAACACCTTCCTTCCTGACTCAGGTCTTAACATTCTGCTTCAAGTTTATAACCATGTCTGGACGTCTGGGTCTTTCCCAGCTTCATGGAAAAGGGCCGTTATTCTTCACATTCCAAACCAGGGAAGGATCATTCAAACCCAACCAACTATCGTCCAATAGCCTTAACAAGTTGTGTTTGTAAGGTGATGGAAAAAATGGTAAATGGTAGGCTCATGTGGAAATTGGAAACTGATGGGCTTTTAGCCATGGAACAGTGTGGTTTTAGAAAGCATCACTCTACCATGGACCATTTCATCAGATTGGAAACCACCATTCAAAACTCTTTTTTTTAGAGAAAAGGCATGTTGTTGCCATTTTTTTTCGACATAGAGAAGGCCTATGAGAACACGACGTGGAAGTATGGAATCCTGTCAGACCTCCATCGGATGGGTTTCCGTGGCAATCTCCCAGTGTTCATAAAACAGTTTTTGGCAGGCAGATCCTTCCAGGTCCGTGTGGGGAAAACATTTTTCAGAAATTCGTGAGCAGGAAATGGGTGTTCCACAGGGTAGTATCCTTTCCCCAGCCCTGTTTAGTATAAAAATAAATGAAATTGTCAATTTTGTCAACCAAGGTTCAGACTGCTCTCTTTTTGTTGATGATTTTGCCCTTTATGCATCTGGGAAATCATTTGGTGGTGTACAGCGCCAACTCCAGTTGTGTGTTTATAAAATCCAACAGTGGGCAGTCAAAAATGGGTTCAAATTTTCATCAGTTAAAACAGAGTGCATCCACTTTCACAATTTTCCACCACCAGAAATTTTCAAAGATAAGGCTAAAATTCCTGCTGTCACAGAAGCCAAATTTTTGGGTGTTGCCTTTTACCAAAAGTTGAATTTTAAAGCCCATATTCAGAAGTTGAAAACATCGTGCCTCAAAGCCATGAATATCCTCCGTGTAGTGGCTCATACGGATTGGGGTGCAGACAAACGCACACTTCTCCATCTTTACAGGGCGTTAGTTCGATCCAAGTTGGACTACGGCAGCATCATTTACGGCGCCGCTAGAGCCTCGTATCTAAAAGTCCTAGACCCAGTTCACCATCAGGGTCTTCGTCTCTGTCTTGGAGCATTTCGCACCACCCCTGTGTACAGCCTGTACACAGAGGCAGGTGAACCCTCACTGTCCAACCGCAGGCTGAAACCGTCTTTGAAATACTATATCAGACTGCTCTCGGAACTGGAGAACCCTGCCTATAACTGTGTCTTTGACCCTCAGTTCCAAAGCAAATTCGAAAATAACCCTAACTGTATTCCACCATTTGGTCTTCGTATGCAGCCTCACGCGCAGAATGCAGGTCTAGACCTAGGAGTTGTGTCCGATTTTTCTAAGTTTCCAGATCAACCTCCGTGGACCTTTTTTACACCAGAGATTCATTTTGATCTTGCAGCTTTTCACAAAGAATGTACCAGCTCTCTGGCATACAAGGCGTTGTATGCTGACCTTTGTTCAGAATTCCCATCCTATCAGAAAATTTTCACTGACGGTTCCAAGTCTGAAGATGGAGTGGCCTGTGCAGCCTATTGCCCTGGTGCTCCTTCTCAATACGGTTGGAACATATTCATTCAGAAGCTTCTGCTTACTCTGTTGAACTTACAGCTCTGGTTCTGGCACTGAGGATAATCTCACAGTCTACGAAGAGGGACTTTCTGGTTCTGTCTGTCGGATTCACTGTCAGCTTTGGAGGCCATAGCTGGCCGCAACCTTCAGCATCCAGAACTTTTACACTTTTTCGAACTTTTTACCAAGTTGAAAGTGGAGGGTTACAACATTATTCTGGCTTGGGTTCCCGGTCATGTTGACTTTGGAGGAAACGAAATGGTTGATCATTTGGCCAAGAATGCCACAAGAGAGAAACTGTCAAACACACCTATCCCCTGCTCAGATCTGAAACCCAAAATTAATGATTATGTCAGAGACCTCTGGCAGGAGGATTGGAATACACAGACGGATAACAAACTCTTTCAGATCCGTCCAAACCTAAAGGAGTTCCTCTTGTTTTTATCATGTAAACTCTTTGACCCTTTGTGGACCATTCCCCTTGTCTTTATCATGTAAACTCTTTGACCCTGTGTGGACCATTCCCCTTGTCTTTATCATGTAAACTCTTTGACCCTTTGTGGACCATTCCCCTTGTCTTTATCATGTAAACTCTTTGACCCTTTGTGGACCATTCCCCTTGTCTTTATCATGTAAACTCTTTGACTCTTATTTCTCACAGTTTTCTGACATGCCCATTTTGCTGTTGTGGTCTGGCCGCTTGGTGGTGGAAATTGTGCACAGTGTCCAGGGGGTGGGAGGACACCACCTGTTGGTTCTTCCATCTGTATTCCCCCCCCCCCCCCCCTTTTTTTTTTTTTGAGGGGATGGGTGGTAACTATTTGCCATTATCATTTTTAAATTGTACACACGTACTAAGGTGGGCACCAGCTGTCTGTTCTTCCGTGTATATTTCTCCATATATTTGTGGGGATTTTTTTTAATGATTTTTTGTTGTTGTTAACTATTTGCCATTTTTTTAATCTGAGAGGAGGAAATCAATTAGAATCGCTGGCACTCTCAGCATAGCCATAGTCTTATCTGCTGCAAGGATCTCAGAAGTTTTTAGCTACAGTGCCAAGACTTGCTTTCAACTGCTTGTTTCTTTGTCTGTTAGAATCCTTTTGATGATCTAACCTGTTTAAGATATGACTTTTTTTTTTTCGTTTGTTTGTTTTTCCTGTATGACTTTGACAGTCCCAAAAAGGCTGTGGGTAGCTGGCTAGGCTATAATGATAAAAACTATAGAGATGGTACAATAGAAATGATTTTTGACCGCCGATCTTCTGTCAACTATACTAACTATCTTTGAGGATGCTCAGAAGACTTGAAAAAAAAAAAAAGGGAACAAAATAGTCTATGACTGAAGCATTGAAGATTTTTCTTCTGGTTTTTTTTTTGTTTTGTTTTTCTTCTGAGCATCCTCAAAGAAGTCTTCTGAGCATACTCAAAGATAGTTTGTATAGAGATGGCAGATAAACACAGCATATTTTCATCAGCTTTGCAGATGCTAATTCTTTTGGATCAAAACTGAAACTATGAACCTCATGTAGATTTTATTTTTACCCGCAGTACATCATTTAGAGCAGCAAGGATCGGTGCCACATCTGCAAACGTGATGTCAGAGTTAATGAATGATTCTGTTTTTAGTAAGATGCTTATGATGAACCAATTATGAACAAAGCCAAAGTACAAGCTGCTAAAATTCAGCCTAGTTCTTCAGCAAACCATAGGTTGTGATTTCTTCAATTTGAAGATATGTTTTTGTGTGATGTGGTTGTGTATGAATCAGAGATATTTCTTCCAATTGTTGAAATGTATTTGTTGGTCTTGGATGTATGTGTGTGAATTAGATAGGGCCTTCTTCAGTTTTTAGGTTAATTGCAGAGTTGTGTGTGTGTGTGTGTGAACCAGAAATCAGGATCATGGTTTTGTGCTAATAACAGGTCAAAGTGAATGTGTATCACCATTTGGGAATTATTGTCTGCTAAATCTGAACAGTGTGTATTTGTTTGCTGTAGCTGTATGTATGTTGGCGTGTGTGTGAACTAGTTATTTAGATTTTTCTTCAGTATTAAGAAGTGGGGGTTTTTTCAAACTCAGGAGGGTTGGTATGGTGAAGGGGAAGGGGAAGCTTAGGTGTATGCAGATGGAGTCAGAGAATAGGGTTTCTTCAGTTTGAAGAAGTGTGTGTTGGTGCATGAACTTGAAATTTAGGTTGAAGAGGAATTTCATGTGCACAGAATCATGCCCCAAACTTTCCATTTCTGTGTGCACCTGTGTTCTATCAATTTCAAGAATATCATCTCTGTTCTCTTTGTGTGCTTTCTTTCAGCACCTTAGAACATCAGGTGCATATGTGACTTCACACATGGTTATCCCCACTTTCCTGTGTTTATGTGTCACTTGAAATTTGTTTACTCAGTTTGAGAAACTGATGCCAGTGTCTTCATTTCTGTTGCAAAATGTCATCATTCTTCCAAGCATGTCCAAGATTGGAATGCTGAACTTCAGTGAGTCAGGTATTCCTGATGTGGAGCAAAGATACCTGTTGAAAAGGGAGAGTAGTGCAGGGGAGTGTTTTAAGTTTTTACAGCACTTATGGTGATGATGATAAAGTCCACCAAAATCGAGGAGAAAAGGGAATTGCTTTGGCCTGTTAGGTGTCACCCATTGACTGAAGCTTGTCAAGAAAAAATGAGAAGAAAGAAGCTACAGATTTGTTAGTTTCATAGTTGGTTCATGCAGTTTGCGTAAGGCAGAGAATGTTGCATAGGGACTGCAACAAACCTTTTCAGATCAAGTGAGCTGACTGCCTGTTATGAACGTAACTGGTGCTAAAAAATGAGCACACAAAACATGAGAACTTCTCCATGTACCTGGAATCAAAACTTGTGTGTGTGTGTGGTGATTTTTTTAAACGCGTGTGTGTGCTGTTCAGCATCAGTGTTAACAAAGTCTACTTTGATGTCATGGTGACCATTGTCTCAACAAACAGAACTTTCTGATTGGCATTTTTATGTCAAGTCATAGGCCAGTTAGCAGATCTCAAAATAATCAAAATAATTTCTCAGTTTGTAGGTAAAAAATAGATAATGCCTACCCCAAAATCTTTCCAAGGAAAACAGGTGATGTGAAACTGAAATTTTCTAGAAGTTTACAGAACATACTAAATTCTCTTCACACATGGGATGTCGTCCAGACGTAACATGTATGCATGTTTGCACGCACACATCTTGGCCACAATAACTGATTGAGAGTCACTGAATGTGCACTGGCAGATCCTGGTAAAAACGGAAGTTCTGTTCTTTTTATTCTAGTAAACTTGGGAGCTGTTTATTGTTATTATTTCCTGAATATATGAACTCTGATGGCATGAATTCATTCCTTTTTTTTTCTTCTTTTAATGGCGGGATCTGCAGTCCTACTTCATCAGTCTTAAAGATTCTGGTTTGCTTGCCAAGAGCTAATTGTGTATACAGGGCTTTCTCTTACATCTGCCTCAGTTCAGCCTCCTCCATTGCTGGTAATGGATTAACAAGTAACATGCAAATGCTCAGTGTTTGAGTTACAACTTTGATCACTACTGTCAGGTATTTTCAAGTAAGAAGAAAGGTGATTCCATTTGTTTTCAGGGCGAGGGTATTCTCTCTCTCTCTCTCTCTCTCTCTCTCTCTCTCTCTCTCTCTCTCTCTCTATCTCTCTCTCTCTCTCTCTCTCTCTCTCTCTCTCTCTCTCTCTCTCTCTCTAACATGCAAGTTGCAGTCACAATGTCAGGAACAGCAATAAAATTTTTTCTTCTTTTTTTTGTATTAGACAGCTGTACAGGATAGCAAAATATGCAAAGAAGCACAACACATTTTGGCCAAAATTGTAAGACTAGCTGGCCTGGTTGTTCAGTTTTTGCTTTTTTTCATTCACTCAATGTAAGAAAGACAGACAAAAGATTCAGATGTGGTTCAGTCAGTTTCCTTTCCTTTCCACTACCCTTCCTTTGCCCCTGTTCTGCTGGATGTCTGTATATCAAATTGTGGCCGTCGACAGATGCCCCATGGTGCGGACACTGCAAGAAGTTGGCTCCGATCTGGGATCAGCTGGGTGAGAAGTTCAAGGACAGCAAGGATATCGTCATCGCCAAGATGGACTCCACAGCCAATGAGCTGGAAGAGGTCCAGATCAAGGGTTTTCCCACTTTGAAGTACTTCCCCAAGGGCAGCGACGAGGTAAGCTTTTCTTGATTAAGTTTCTGTTTTCTCATAGTGTTCCTTGTGAATTTTTTTTCTCCTACGCACTTAAAGAACATATGCACACTGTAAAATTGCTGCAAGCTGTACACACATCACACTCCCTGAAAAAAAACATGATTATTGTTTTTACAGATCGTTGAATATGATGGCGGGAGGACCCTGGAAGAACTGACAAAATTCGTGGAAAGTGGCGGCAAGCAAGAACCTCCGAAGAAAGAGGTACAATCTGCATAATGCTTCAGTGTGTATGTGGAGTTTTCCTTTGCATCTAATGTTGGCGTCTTGTAAAGTTCTGTAGTCAATACTGAACCATGCACGTTCTTTACATTTCATTTTTTCTTTGAAAAAGTTCTTCTTTAACAGACCTCCCATCTCTAGCATATCATTGCTCCTTTTTTACTTAATGTTGTGTCACACTCAAGTCTAGTGTCCACGTCTCCTAAAAGGGGATTTGGCCATCCCTAAGTTCACCTCTTGTCACTTCTAATCTGATCATGCTGAGAATTTCTGAAGATGTTGCTCTGAAATGTTTGCTGATCTGTGTGCATTTGCGTGTGTGTGTGAGTGTGCATGCACATGCGTGTCCATATGTGTGTGTGCGTGTGTGTGTGTGTGTGAGAGAGAGAGCAATTATATGCATGCATTTCATTTGATTCAAGGTAGATTAACTTCAGTGGAGATACCTGCTCTAGAAGCTCAAGCTAGATGATGGGGCATGCATGCGAAACAGATTTCAGGTCACAGTCTTGTTTCCATTCATTTTCACTGTACAGAACTGTAACATTCTTGGCTTTGGACACACTTTTTTTTGCTTTTTTTTTTTTTTTTTTTTATCATGAGCCTTTTTTTTTCACAAGGGTTATTTTATTTAGGTGAACCAGTTAAATGTTTCAGCCCTTCACAAAATGTAATGAATCTTTCCAATCCATGCACTCTTATTTGATTTGATTAAGGTTTAGCAGTGAAGAGATTTTTTAAAGAGGGATTTAAAGAAAATGTATGGGGTTTATTGTTGTTTAAATCATGAAGAAGATAAGGTAAGGTAATGTTGCATAGAGCCCACCCAACCACAAAGGGCCATATCAGGGCTGTCACTATGTTGAAGTCAACTCACAAGTCATTTTGAAAAATAATGAAATTTAAAAAAAACAAAAAAAAAAACATTCACACATCTCTTTAAATACACCTGCTAAACACACACCAGAAACCTCGTCAAAAATCTTTCTCATGTAAAATCTTAGATCAGATGAAAAATGTTAATCTCTCAGAAATTCAAAGATCCCATCAGGTGGGACATTTCTGGAGCCTGCTGTAAAGTGTATAAGTCTTGCATTAATCATGAAGAAGGATCACATTGTATTGATCATGTGTCATGGGTGTGTGTGTGTGTGCAGGAGGAAAAAAAAGAGGAAGATGACCCCAAGAAAAAGATTGAACTCTAACCGCAGTTTATTTTGTTCTTTATCATTTGATTTTTATTGTCTCACATGTGTTCTTTCTGAGATAATTCAGTTTCATCTTATGTTCAGTCCATGAGTGAAGATGTATTGGTGAAGTTGAAAGTAAAAGGGAAACGGGTGTGTCTGAATGTGCTGGTCTCTTTATGACATGTTGTCTTGGTTTGGTGCATGCTAAGGTAAAAGGGTAAATATTTATTTTTCTTCATATTTTCCTTCATATCATCATCTGGTGCAATTTACACATTGATGGATATATGTCGCTTCCCTTGATCTTTTTTTTTGTGTGTGACTTGGATATCTACCCCATTGTGGTTGTTGCTGCTGCGAATGTTTGGTTTTATTGTTCCAGAGCATGGGTATTTTTGTGATGTTAAATGTATATTTTTAGAAAATTATTTTCAGGTATTGGTTATTGCTGCTGTGAATATTTGGTTTTATTGTTCCAGAACATATATATATATTTTTTTTTTTTTTTTTTTTTTTTTTTTTTTTTTTTTTTTATATTTTTCAGGTATTGGTTTTTGCTGCTATGAATGTTTTCTTGAGATGGTGGATTTTTTGATGGTGTGTTCCCTCTTCCCCAACTCGCTGCCATTTTTTATATAAAGATTTTAATTGTTGCTGCTGTAAACATTTATTTTGATGCTTATTTACATCCTTGATTTTTGACGGGGTCTTACCTGCAAGATCACATTCCAGTTGTCATTTGTATCTGGTTTTGCTTGAAAAAAGAAAAGGAATTCATGCTCAATACCAGAATCAAAGTTTGTTACTGGGCCAGTTGCATAATTGTTTTGCAACAAAGTTTGTCAGCATTAATTAGTTTTGAACCTTTAGAAGCATTCCTCATCTTTCCATGGTTCATGGTTTTTTGTATGTGTTTTTTTTTTCTAATTTAAATTCCATTGTTCAGACGTCTGAGTTTTGTGGCAAGTCTTCCATTCCAGTGTATGCAGCCTGAGGGAGAGACATGATGATTGCCAAGACACGGAGGATCAGTCTTTGGCTGAGGAGAGAGGTGAGGATCATGAGGATCGCCAAGACATGGAGGATCGCCAAGACTTGGGGATCAGTCTTTGGCTGAGGGAGAGACGTGAGGATTGCCAAGACATGGAGGATCAGTCTTTGGCTGTGTTGGTTTGTTCTCATTTTTCCAAATTTATACACACATGCTGATTTTTATGGTGATTTTGAACTGCTGACCTGAAATGAAAATTAAAAAAGAAAATGTTGCCATCGATTCATCCATGTTTTCAAGTGATTTGTGTTGTGGGAATGCTCCACTGAATCGGGCGAGTGAAGTTAGCTGAATGGTTTGCTGTTAGCCAAGAGAAATGGGTGTCAGACTTAACCAGATGTCTGTGGTTTAAGTCTTAACCATGCCTTGTGGATTAACCTTATTCTGCTCTACTCCACCTGCCATACTCCACTTGACTTCCAGTCTGCCCCACTTGCTTGATCCTCAAGCCATTCCCTTGCAGGTATTTGGGAAGCTTTGAGTTTTAAGACATGCCATTTGAGGACAGCACTATTTGCCAAAGTTACCATAGTCATGAATTCTCCTTCATTTCACCTCTGAGCAAAAAAAAATGTAAAGTATTTTTAAGCATATGTACAGTATATGACAATAAGTGACAGTGACAATTTAGAGGCCCAAGTGCTGCTGAATCAGAAAGTTGCGCAGACTATATTGGATGCACTTGCAGTCACCTCAAACTTTATGTCCGTTATGTTGAGAGCTCTACTTGGCTTCACAGTTAAGGATAGATTTTGCGTTCGTTGTAAATACATACGTGACTTCAATGGTCAGTTATAAACAAGAACAGCATAAACACAGACACACTTGCAGCAAACCCATATTAATTGATTATTAGTTATGGTTTTTTAGTGGTTCTGTGGGGTTTTTTTTTTTTTTAAATGTGTAACTAAGTTTCAACATTTCGTTCGACATTTCAAAAATAAAGTTTATAGTTGCAGAAGAGTTACTACAACAAAAAAAGTCAGTTAAATACTTGAAGATTTCTGTGATCTCCCAGGTCAACCCTGCTAATTCCAATGTATGAAAACGCACAGTCTGTCGACAGCCTGTGGTCATCCTACACTTTCAGCAAGTTGCAGAAACCCAGAACTTAGTGCCACCCTCACGTCCCGTAAAAGTGTCGAAACGTCAACCCCAGTTGTAGAAACCAGTAAAGACTGCCAGTGCAGCACAGAACTCTGCAAGTGTCTTCAAACTTCTATAACATTCAGTTTACCATAGTTCTTTTCATATAAAAGACAATCTCCTGTAATCCATCACAATCGTTGAAAGCTCTTAATCTATTGGGCTCATTTTCAAGCATGATTTACAGGTAAAAAAAAAATTCACCCCAAAAATTATTTAAATATGTATACCCAACGGTCGAACTTGACACAGATGTAAAAAATTGTTGGGCTGGTTAGGTGTGTGTGTGTTTGTTTTTTGTTTTGTTCTTTAGTTTAATCACTCTCTTCAAGCTTTGTTAAACCTGTCAGTCTTTCACTACCCAGGCCAAATGCAGTCAACAGAAGAGCTGCCTCTGACACTACATTCAGGGACTGTCAGTCAGTCAGTACATGTCATGTGTATACATGGCAACTATAGCAACGGCAAATGGGCCTCCTCTTCCAAAATCGTGAAGGGAATTTTACATGTGTGCAAGATGTGGAGTTGGAACCAATGTTACCTCCCAAGGGAAAGATCCCGCTGAACTGAAACATTGTGGCAAAAATTTGAACCCATGACCCTTGGATCACAAACGAGGTATTCAGACCTGATTTGGATTGGAAACAGAGACACTGAGATGCCATAACTGAAATAAAGATAGCTGAAGTTTTACAATTCTTGAATTCTCATCCCCGCATCCAAATTTGGCAACTGGATAAAATGCATAACAGATATCCATAAAATGTAAGTACTTTCCATGGATTGTTTGGTGCTTTACGTTGTTTGTCTCCCTGTCTTGAATACTTCCATTAATCATCTACCAACAAATGCTGGCCATTTCTGCGTCATAATTTAATTTCATTTGCCTTTTTTTTTTTTTTTGCCATTTCAATTACATTATTCTGAATCCACACATTCAAGGCTTCCCCTAAACAGCCGCACCCACGTTCATAACATATGTATACCAACGTTTGTTAGCCATGACCCTCCACAAAACAAAAAATAAATAAACAAAAAAAGTGGGGGGGGGGAGGGGTATCTTGTTCAATTGCTTTAACCATCAATCCGACACAATACAACCTGTGACACCTGTGAATCAAAACAACTGAGATGAGAAAAATATGGTCTGGCACTACAATCTTTCAACAACAACAAAAAGTGAACAGTCTATTGTACATTTTAACTGGCACTTCAGAGTGAAATGCAGAAGGCCATCACCCCATTACAGGCAACTTGAACATATCTTGATCATTAAGACGTTTGAGGCCTGGGTAGGCCAGTTCATCTTTCCAGGAGGTAAATCCAGAATGCATAATTTGGCATGCATGGCTAGTGGTAGCAATCTGGATCATAGACTGTAGGCAGGTTTGTCCAGTGGGCGTCAACCTGCACTTGAAAACTGACATGGTAGGTGCCGTGACAACGCTGTCCGGCAAACTGTTCCAGGTATTGATGACTCGCTCTGAGAAGTAGGAACTGCGTACGTTGAGCCTACAGTGTGCTTTATTCAACTGAAGACTGTTTCCTCCTCTCTCTGCTTACTGCGAGTGTGAACTGTGGCTATCTGTCTTGTAGACACCATGAACATATTTATAAGTGTCGATCATGTCACCACGTTTTTTTCGGTGCTCAAGACTGGAAAGCTTCAGAGTGGCGAGTCGTTCTGGATACGGCTTCTCTTTCAGTGAACCTATTAGCTTGGTTGCACGGCGTTGTACATTCCTCATATGGCAAGAATGTGTATGAAAGGGGAAACTCAGAGGATCTGGATGAAAATGAAAAGTTAGAGATTAACAAACAAGTGTGGTAACTCTTGCTCCCATGATGAAATAAACAGACGACTATATATCCAAATGAATGCTGCTTAGACACTCAAATCGCCTAGCAGAAATGACAACACAGAGCACACACAACAAACAAGGAGACATCAGTTTGGGGATCTGGATGAAAGTGGAATGCAGACAAATCTGGATTAAAGTGGAAAGACAAAGAACCTGGAGGAAAGTGGAAAGACAAAGGTCTGGATGTAAGTGGAAAGACAGGATCTGGATAAAAGTGGAAAGACAAAGGGTCTGGATGAAATGAAAGACAAAGATGAAAATCTGGATGGAAAAGTGGAAAACAAAGGAATGAAAGTGGAAAGACAGGATCTGGATGAAAGTGAAAGTGGAAAAGAAAGACAAAGGATCTGGATAAAAGTGGAAAGACAAAGGGTCTGGATGAAAGTGAAAGTATCTGGATAAAAGTGGAAAGACAAGGGTCTGGATGAAAGTGGAAAGACAAAGGGTCTGGATGAAAGTGGAAAGACAAAGGATCTTGATGAAAGTGGAAAGACAGGATCTGGATGAAAGTGGAAAGACAAAGGGTCTGGATGAAAGTAAAAGACAAAGGATCTTGCTGAAAGTGGAAAGACAAAGGGTCAGGAGGAAAGTGAAAACCAACCGATTTGAATGATGACAGTGAAAAGACAAAGGGTCTGGATGAACGTGAAAAACCTGAAGTGTTTTCCCTACACTCAAGAGAGTTCATTTATATACCCAGCACTTTGCACTCACACACACGCACTCTACCTCACCTGATCAGTCCAGACTGGCTTGGTGGTTTCGTCAGGATTCTTACCCAAGCCCTTCACTGGCATGAACTACCAAATAAGGTCTAGTCTAGGTCAGTCTGCGATGAACTCTGTCCAAGCTGTCCACGTTCGGCTCGTCAGAGGGTCTGCAGCTGGGGCACTGTCTTTCTGTCAGTGTCCACCTTCGGGCCCAGCAGTGGTACGGTCAAAGCCGTCCCTAGCCATTGTAACCGTCTACGGCTGTACTGTCGCAGTGCTAGGGCAAAACTGTCACCTGTTAACTGGAAGGCCCTAGTACTGGTCTGTCACTAGTGTTATTGTCACTGTAGTACGACGTAGCTCCCTAGCTAACTACAAGTCAGCTAGTCCGCTTTCCTCAAGGCCGTGTGTTGAGCTCCCTAGCTAACTAAAAGTCAGCTAGTCTGCTCTCTCCTCAAGGCCTAGCGTCGCACTGCCTAAGCTAACAAGTTCGCAGGACCGCACTCTTCAAGCCCCGTGTCGTACTACCGGAATTCGTCTGCTTGTTTACCTGAGTGTCAGTGAACACTTTCTCACGCGAGGTGCACTTCCGCTGAGCTCGCCTATGAGTGCAGAAACCATGCGTCGTCACTACACTCCCCCCCGACTTTATGATGAAAGCTTTTCGTCCAGGGGTTGCAGTGAGGAAGGGAGTTCTTCACCTCGCTTGAGCCCATGTCTGGTTAGTGTTGTCTGCAGGTGCTCTGAGAGTGTTTCCTGTTTAGCAGTGGAGACGCGGAAAGCAACAGGCTCATGGAAACTGATCCATTGCCCGTCTGCGACCTCGTCCGGTAAGGCTTCACTACTTCAGCCACTTCGGAAGGTCAGCAGATGCCTAAGGTATCACTGCCTAGGCAGGCTCCCAGTCCTCTAGAGCTGGATAGTGTTATTGCCAGTTTTTTTCCCTGTGGGTCCATCCACGCCACCAGAAGCAGTACAACCTTTCAATGAAACAGGATGGTTGCTGCCCCAGCCAGGCACCTGGCTACCCTGAACCAGCCCCCCCTTCCCCTCCCCCCCCCCCCTTTCCCCCCCCCCCCCCCCCTGCCCTCCCCCCCCCCCCCCTCCCCCTCCCCCCCCCTTCCCCCCCCCCCCCCCCCCCCCTCCCCCCCCACCGATATACTGGCAAAAAGTGGCCATCCACGCCACCAGAAGCAGTACAACCTTTCAAGAAACAGGATGGTTGCTGCCCCAGCCAGGCACCTGGCTACCCTGAACCAGCCCCCCCCCCCTTTCCCCCCTCCCCCTGCCCCCCCCCCCTGCCCCCTGCCCCCCTCCCCCCCCTCCCCCCCCCCACCCCCCCCCCCCCGCCCCCTCTGCCCACCCGATATACTGGCGGAAAGAAGACGCCATCGCTTCCCAATCTCTGCCCATCTATGGCCTGCCACATGCCTTACGTCACCCAGGGCGGACACCCTAACAGACGAAGGCTGCATTCGGGTGAACTTCTTCCGGACCAATCACCTCCAGCCATCTAGCCATCAACGCCAATAGTGCCTGGTGAGGCGACCAGACAATTAAATATGGCCTGCCACAATGCTGGCTCGCCTGCCCCTCAGCATAAGACATCGCCCAGTCAGTGCCTCTGCTCAGGCACCAACTTTTCAGTTTCACATGGCCCCAGAGCCATGCCATTGCCTCAGGGGATTCCTTGCAAAACAAACCTGATGAGGTGGCAGCCTTTCATTGAATATGCCAGCAGATGGTGAATGAAGGCATGAGCTTTCGGATACTTGTTAGCCTCCCTACAGCCAGGAATCAAACACTTCTTGTCCCTCTTTTGGGTTTCCTGGCATGTGGAACTGGCCTCCTTTGCCTTCTTTGATCTGTGGCGATGTACAGACATGTGCTTGGAGAAGTTCTGGCATCCTGGATCTCAGCAGTAGGGCTTGAGTCCGTGCGTCTTTTCGCTGTTGCTGGCCCTTTGTCAGAAGATTCCCTGTCCCTTTCACTTGATCCTATAATGCCTGTCTTGGGACCCTCCTGACACTGGCTAGACTGCCCAATACCCCTACTGTCCCGAGTATCCCTGGCCGACACTTTTCCATGTGGTCCTTCTGAGCAAAACTTGATTTGCCAGCTGTACCTGAAACCTGACTCTGGCATCTTGACCTGTTCTCCCTGGTAGTAGTCTTTGTTCACATTCATCCTAGAACTGGTCCTGACCATAGCAATTCGAACAACCTCAGGTGATGGCTCCTTCGAATTCTTGCATGGAGTGCCATCTGCCAGAGGCTGGTTGGGTCCTTTCAGTGGTGCAACACCAGGCATATGTGGCAGAGTATTGCCGGTAGCTCCCACTGCCTTGGATCGTACCGAAGGTTGCACCTTAGAAATCCTGCCATGCGAGATGGTCCTTACTGCATTGACAGAGCATGCAGGAACTGGAGACTTGACTGAAGAGCTAGGATCCTTTTCCTTCCTTCCCTCTCCTTTGCCAGACTGGTTCTGCAGCCACTTCTGGTACCGCCTGCAATCTTTTTTCCGGTGCCCAACCTGTTTGCAATAAAAGCACTTGATGTTGGAATCCGGGCTGTCAGGAGCTTGCTTTCCACTTTCTTTAGCTATAAGCTGCAGACGAGTAGTCAGCTTTTCCACGATCTGCTTAAAACTGTCCAGATCCTGCTTGGCAAAACCAGAACTGACCTGTGGCTCCTCCTGAACTTTCCTTGGTGTCTCATCCATGACCAGGGAGACGTGCTGGTACCACTTCACTTTATGGACGGCTTCTTCCATGGTTCTGGGTCTCTCCAGATAGGCATATTTACCTGCCTCCTTGTCCTGACTGCCAGTGCAAAATTTGCTGATCGCCTCGCCTTGTACATAACTTTCAGGCAGGTCTCTGAAGGCTGAATCAGCAAGCACTGTGACCCTGTCTGCCCAGTCCTCACAGGATTCCCCTGGGTTTTGGCTGGCTTGTAGGAATTTTGGCTTTGCTGTTTCAATCAGCTCTCTGGCCCCGAAGCGTGCTTCCAACTTCCCCATCATCTGGTGATATGAACACTGACTGCCCATCTTGGTGGCAGTAACAAAGAAGTCTTGGGCTTTTCCTTCTAAACTCCATCCAAGGTAATCCCGACTTTCATTCTCAGACCAGTTGAGGGCTGTTCTATAGCTGTCAAACCTGTACTTGAATGACAGCCAGTTTGTGTTCCCGTCATACTGCAGATTTGGGGGCAATTTCCGGGGGTTCCCTCTTGGTCTAGAATGGGAATGCCTAACAGGACTGTTTTCCCTGCTGCTGTCTGAGGGGTCAGAATACAATTCCGACTCACTCTCAGTACAGTCAGGGTGGTCATGGCAGTAAAACCTGTTTCTGTGTGACCTACTTTGGTGCCTGCTCCAAGTTTGTGTCGAGGGCACGGGAGACTTCGACGGGGCCCGTGTTTGTCCATCATGCCTCCTGCTACTATACAGGAGCCCATCCCCATCTCTATGCTCTTGGTCATGATCTCCAGCAAAATCTCGACGCCTGTGGTCAGTCGGTGCTGGCGACCTAGCACTACTTGAATATGGGGAAAAGTGCCCGAATCTTTAGGTCTAAAGTCCCTGCCATGGTGTCTGTGCTGTCGTCCCTGTGATCTTGCTTCAGGATTAACTGCCTCAGACTCTGCTTGTGTTCCCACATCAGAGACTCTGACCCAAATCTGTGGCAACGCTGTCTGCTAGAGGCCGACCTTGACGAAGATGTAGACCTCCACGACTGCCCATGTCCTCGATCTGAGTAATTCAGCCTAAAAGACTCGCTCCTTCCTGGTGATTGCTTTCTCACCATTCTGGAGGGATGGGGTTCCAATTTTTCAGCAGACCCAGGAGAGCCTACTTCCAACTCAACTCAACCAGGTTGTCCACAAAATTCGGTGGATGAGCTGGAACTGGTGGCAGCTCGGCGAGCAGGGAACTGGTATCACTGGGTTCAGCAACTTGACTTGAGCTTTTGCTTGTCCCCGAGTGAAGAGAGGACCAGAAAACCATCCATGGGCTGCTGCTCATCCAATGTGGGAAAGGGAGTACTCTTTCTTTCCTTCCCCCCTCCCCACCTCCCCCCCCCCCCCCCCCCCCCTCCTCCATACGCTGGCCATTTTGGGGCTCTGTTAAGTCTCTCATGGCCCCCCTGCTGCGTTCTGAAATCAATCAGTTCGAGCAGGTCGTCACTGGGTTTGCCACAAGGAATGGACATCATCATAGATAACGTAAATCTCCCCTTTTTTTCCTGAGCACACAAACTGCACAGTTCAATCCAGAGGCTGTGTTACATTCAGTCCTATGGTCTACTGAATAAATCTTTCCCCCTTTTTTACTAATGGAGCAGCTAGAAAATGCTAGTGTGGAGTACAATTAGTACCTGGTCTGTGTACAACACCAACACCCAACACTATTAACAACTTCTGTTTGTTGTTAACTTACAGCTAGGGTTGTACCAATTGAAAGTGCTAAGTATATCCCATTCCTGACACCAGTAAAGTGTATTCCCTACACTCAAGAGAAGTTGGTTTATATACCCAGCACTTTTGCACTCACACACACGCACTCTGCCTTACCTGGTCAGTCCAGACTGGCTTGGTGGTTTCGTCAGGATTCTTACCCAAGCCCTTCACTGGCATGAACTACCAAATAAGGTCTAGCCTAGGTCAGTCTGCGATGAACTCTGTCCAAGCTGTCCACGTTCGGCTCGTCAGAGGGTCTGCAGCTGGGGCACTGCCTCTCTGTCAGTGTCCACCTTCGGGCCCAGCAGTGGTACTGTCAAAACCGTCCTAGCCGTTGTAACCGTCTATGGCTGTAGGCCTACTGTCGCAGTGCTAGGGCAAAACTGTCTCCTATTAACTGGAGGCCCTAGTACTGGTCTGTCACTAGTGTTATTGTCACTGTAGTACGACGTAGCTCCCTAGCTAACTACAAGTCAGCTAGTCCGCTCTCCTCAAGGCCGTGTGTTGAGCTCCCTAGCTAACTACAAGTTAGCTAGTCCGCTCTCTCTCCTCAAGGCCTAGCGTCGCACTGCCTAAGCTAACAAGTTCGCAGGACCGCACTCTTCAAGCTCCCGTGTCGTACTACCGGAGTTCGCCTGCCTGTTTACCTGAGTGTCAGTGAACACAAGACGCGAGGTGCTCTTCCGCTGAGCTCGCCTATGAACGCAGAAACCGTGCGTCACTACAAACCAAAGGGTCTGGATGAAAGTGAACAAAGGACCTGGAAGAAAGAACAGTCAGAGGATCTTGTTTCCCATTCCTTGCCTACCTGAGAAGAGGAAAAGCACAGCTACTGACAACATGTTCCTCCTGGACACTGGTACGAGTGCAACATTTCTGCTTGAATTGTACGCAAGTCTGTGAACACACTGGCAAAAAACTGATGAATCTTGGGCGTAGGTATAGTCCTCGTGCATCCCTCGTGGTGTGAGAACAATAACAGTTCTGTTTCTGCACGATGACTGGCCTGTAGAACATGCAGCGCTGATACGACCCAGTAAACACAGAAATCCACTACACACCACTGTGGTCTGTTTCGTAATACTCCAATACAATGCAGTGAAACGACACTCCAAAATTCCATTTCCATGATGGTTTTCACAGATTCACTGCTCCGTTTGCTATAAATTCAGTAGTACACTGCAGGCAATCTATGGTAGCTGACAGGTCTGATAAAATGCCTTCAGCTTTCCACTTTCACAGAAACTTTTGTAGAACAAATCTTAAATGTGAGTTAACAGCTAGTACCTCTTCAGAATAATTCAAGAAAATTCAGTCAGGTTTTTCTTATTTCAAAAAAGGAATTTTTGAAAATGTTATCCAAGTATTTTTTTCCTGTCCACACCAATTTCTGCTCTCGTGCATAGGTACAAAATTTCATTTCATGATGTAAATATCATTATATCCATGAGAGGAAAGAAGCGCATAACAACGTAAAAATATTCTAACACAATGCTTTTAATAACTATGACCAATTCAAATGCGCATTTCTGACAGTACTGCCTGATATGTTATTCTGCACCACTATGTGCAAACCAAACCACAGGAATCTCGTCATAATAATCTCTAACCTCGCCAACTAGCAGGGTCTTTTTTGTTTTAATGACGTCTACCAAACAACCGAATTCAATTTTCTAGAGTGTTAGATCAACGCTTGAAACCAGGGTACTGTGTTTGTTTTCTGTAATTGGGGGATGGGCATACTCGCGCGCACCACGTGGAGGGGTGTGAGACACACACTTCTGGCTTTGCAACTTCGTGACACAATGCCAAGACATTTTCCATCAAACCATTCTAAGCTCTGGTCCATTAATAATCCATGCAGGTCTAACATTCACACCACAGGAGACACAAATGTTCACAACCTGAAAGACGCAATGTACACAGTCTAGACGTCGTTATGATTATTTGCTTAGCTGACACTTTCACACAACAACATATCTTTTCAGTCTACAAAATACATTGCAAAGTGATGCTGCCCACAACACAGCACATCTGACTTATTTATTTACTCACTTAGTGAAGAGACTGCTCTGTGAACAATGATGTGTGTTGACAACCAGTTATTTCAGCCACAACAGTCTTTCCATGCAGCCGCCACACACACACACACACACACACACACACACACACACACACACACACACATATATAACAATCAAAAGTCACACGCACCTGCTATACAAATCACATGCACATACACATACACACAGGCACACCACACACACGTCTGCATTAACAAACCACTCACATATTGCAACGTGTAAATCAAACTACATTCTTGCTTTCCATATAAAATGTTTTGAGGCGTACTATAAGTTTGAGCCAGCATTTAATGTTAAATTGATCACTGACCAAAAGAACAACTCTCTGCCAATTTCGTTCCCCTTGTTTTGGGGGATTTCTGCCGATGATATCACATACAACCTTCGAAAACATGACCTTCATTCACTTTAATTGACGTCACATTTCAGACCTTTGCACTCATCCATGACCCTATCTTTGCCCCAGGTGGAAACCCCCAAATAGTCCCATGCCTTTGATTCTAAGCTGTCTGCTTGGAACCACCTGGCTTATACCTTGACATAATAGAAAATGAGGAGAATCAACTTTCAGACGCAAAAACAAATTCTCAAAACTATCTGATTGTGCCAGTCTTTTAATTCTTGACTCCTTAATCAAGGCTCGGCACTTTAATTTTTGGCGTGCAGCCTACTCGTCGGCTAGTTAACCCTTTAACTGCGACAAGTACGACTGTTAGTGAGGAACTGTGAGGAGATGAAGTAGAGATACTGCAGAGGATACTGGTGTCAGAACTCATACTCACCGTTTTCCTTCGAGGAAAATAGTTTGGATCCGTCACAAAGACTGTGCTTGCGCCGGTATTCTACGGTAAATCACTGACCATAACCGTTTTCTTGAGAGATGACGACTGTTTGCCTTGGGTACTCAATGATTGTCTTGATTTCCCTTGTATTGTTACTGTCTTCTTGGGGGATTAGAGTGGAAAACGAGAGAAACGGTTGTTAAATCATAAGGTGACCTTAACTTTTCCTCTGTTTTCCTGTTGAAAGCAGTCTGTCTTTTCATCCATAATAATGATGATGATGATGATCATCATCATCATCATCATCATCAAAAAAAAAAGAAAGAAAGGAAAACGCTTTCCCTTGGGAAATCGGGGAAACAGTCCACAGCGAGGTGAAGTTGATTTACATGAAGCTAAATCACCGTTTAGGCAAGAGCTGTTGTTCTTCTCCTTGCAGTCGGTGTAGGCGTAGGTTATACATTTAATCAGCTTGAAAAGCGCGTGCAAGTGTGTGAAACCAGTCACGACTACATAAAAGTTGACTTTTCTTTCTCACCACGTTGTCCTCGACAGCAATCCCTCATGGGTCCTAACAAACACGTACACACTCATTTACCTGTCATGCGTGCACGTGTGTATGTGTGTGTGTGTGTGTGTGTGGGGGGGGGGGGGGGGGTATATGTGCGTGCATGTGTGTGTGTGTGTGTGTATGTGTGTGCGCACGCGTGCGCCTGCGTGCGTGCATGTGTGTGTTTTGAGTTCCACCCACAAAATCTAACTGGCCAGGCAAAATACAATATACTATATGAATCAACACGTAGCTCACATCTAGGAGCTTCTCTAATGAAAAGGAGCTGGCTTTGTCCCTGTGAGAAAAAAACACTTCCCACTCAGTACAAAGATTGTGAACATGGCGGTACGTTTGGTTGAAATGTACAACCATAGTTAATTGGACTGCGTTTTTCAAAATAACTGATAAATAACACACACGGCATACAACTCTCTCTCTCTCTCTCTCTCTCTCTCTCTCTCTCTCTCTCTCTCTCTCTCTCTCTCTCTCTGCGCGCGCGCGCGCGCGTGTGTGTGTGTGTGTGTGTGTGTGTGTGTGTGTGTGTGTGTGTGTGTGCAGCCTGTATGCATGCCAAGCGCAAGTCCACTTACGTGAGTGTGCACAGGTATGATAGTGATGTGTGTGCGTGTGTGCGCGCGCGTGTGCGTGTGCAGTATGACGTGTGTGTGTGTGTGTGTGTGTGTGTGTGTGTGTGTGTGTGTGTGTGTGTGTGTGTGTGTGTGTGCGCGCGCGCGCAGTATGACATGTGTGTGTGTGCTCATCATACGCGCGAGCGCGCACGTGTATGTGTGTGTAGTGATGATTACCATGACTGAATATTATAAGTGTGTGTGCTGTGTGTGTTATGTGTGTGTGTGTGTGTGTGTGTGTGTGTGTGTGTGTGTGTGTGTGTGTGTGTGTGTGTGTGTGTGTGTGTGTGTGTGTGCATGCATGCGTGCGTGCATGCGAGTGTGTGTGTGTGTGTGTGTGTGTGTGTGTGTGTGTGTGTGTGTGTGTGTGTGTGCGCGTGTGTGTGTGCGTGTGCTTGCGTGCGTGCGTGCGTGCATGTGTGTGAATATGCAGTATGACGTGTGTGTGTGTGTGTGCTCGTGCACGCTCGCGCGTTCGTGTATGTGTGTGTAGTGATGGTTACCATGACTGATTATTATAGGTGTGTTTTGTTTTGTTTTGTTTGATTTAGCGTCTTTTCACAAAATAGTGTGTTTTAGACGGATCTTGAAATCATCCTGAATGACATAAGTATTTTATCACAAATATGAATACCCCGTCATTTCATATCCCACATCAACGGAATACCCTGTTTGACAGAAATAAACATCAATAAAGAATACCTATAATTTATTTTATTTTATTTTTAATTTTCAAAACGAGCAAACTACACAGCTGTTCCTATAAGACTCTGAAGAAGAGATTTAACTGCAGTGACAAGAAGTGATTGATCATCAATAATGACTTTGAGATCGTCATCTTTAGTATTGTTTTTGACTGCCAGAGAATCGGACAAATATTGCTATGTGAACGGACAATAGAATAAAATATGGAACGTTAACATTCTCTCTCCACAGGGACACCTAATGTCGTTTGATATGTTTGCTTTTTAACGCATTGAGTTTTAGTCTGTAACATAAAGAGCTAACTTTTCGTGGCTCATTATTAATAACTTTTTGCAATAAGGAGTCTTTCCTGTCAAAAGCTGTGACTTTGTGGCTGGCTGGCTTTTTTTTTTTTTTTTATAGACTGCCTCCAGAAGATGATATCCCTCTTTTACAGATAATGGAATCTTTACAGTTGTGCAGCCATTTGCATTCCTTGCCTCTTTCCCTTGCCATTCTATCTGCCCAGTCATTTGCTTGGAACACCACAATGAGAAGGGACCCAACAAAAAGTTACATCAGAACTTTTTTTTGCGTTAGAAAATTAACAAGATGCCTTATTTCAAATTATAGGTGTGTGTGCGTGCGTGCGTGCGTGCATGTGTGCATGTGTGTGTGTGTGTGTGTGCGTGTGCACGCGCACGCGTGCATGTGCGTGTGGGTCTGTAGCATGTATCCGTAGCAGTGTTTGAATGATAGCCGGTGTGCGCGTGACGTGGAGTCGGTGTCGCGTGTACACACGGCTCGTGCACTGTGGGTGTGAGCTGTTGTACAGGCTTGTGTGTCTCCGTAGGAGCCCGTGTAATACTACGACATGTGTTTATCAGTAGTTAGCGACGTTTCCCAGTCAGTCTCCAATTTCCCCTTCATGCTACCAACCGATCCCATCGACCCGGCGACCGCATCTCGCCGATCAGCGGATCAGCGCCGCTGCGAGCTGGCAATGTCCGTGACATGCATAAATAAATCACTTAGAGCAGTACTCACACATTTAAAAAAAAAAAAATATATATATATATATATATATATATATATATATATAAATCACCTACAGCACTCTCACGTTAATTTCTTTTTATTATTATTTAAATTTTTTTAAATCGCTGGTGTGCGATTACTGTCTTGATCAAGATCAGATGAGAAGAAGAAGATGATCACGAAGAAAAAAGCGGAAAGGTCTGGGCTATGCTAGTGACGTTTACCCAGACAGACAAACGTTTGGCATAGAAACTGATGAAATTAACATGGCCGCCGGATTTTTTTTTTTTTTTTTTTTTTTTTTTTTTTTTTTTTTATCAGCCAGTTAAGCTTTCCGCTTTTCTTCGTCTCTTCTTCTTCTTCTTCTTCTTCTTCATTTCTAATCGATTGACAGATCTAGAGTTATGTCGGGCACACGTCAGCTCGATCTGACTGATTGTCTGAAACTGATCGTCGGCCACATCAAATCATTCGCCTCTTTATCACACAATTTGGTGCACACAGTGAAGAGACAAGACGGTTACACTAGCTCAATGGGACAACCCAAGTTTGCCAACTTTAGCTGTCTGCCATTATCTTCATTGTTTATCTGTCAAGTTTATATTGTCGCGCCTGTTAAAAAAAAAGATAATAGTAATCTGAGCACCAGGTGTGTTTCGAGCTTGAGACTGTCTTGTAAAATATCTATTCATTTCAATTCAGATCAGTCACTTTTATTGTCCATCGCAAATTTTTCTTCTGCTCCACATCATTTCACACAAGTACATAAGACATTACAAAAAGAATAAATTGTTACATAAAATCCTGTGTTAGTATATGTTTTTGTATATACATCAACATTCACACCACCCCCCCCCCCCCCCCCCACCCACACACACACACACACACACACACACACACGCACACATCCTTACCTACTGAAAGCATTTAAGAAAAAGCCGGTGCGTGCAACTTCGAAGCAGTTTCAGTTTCTAAATTTTCTGCCCTCCTCCACCTCAGCCGGTCTCCCTTTACACAGACTGAAGCAGACGAACCATGTGATCCAATTTTGACCAATCATATTTCAACACGCCTGTCGGCCCGTGAATATTATACACTGAAACTGGTTTCTGGCCACGTTGAACGCCGCTTGTTTACCTTTCGGCTGTAGTCTCTCCCGCAAGCTGCATCGACAGCCACACAAGCATGAAGTTTGCAACTGTTTTCTCTCTCACGTTGCTGGCCTTTGTGGCCTGTGAAGAAGTTGAACAAGAGGAAAACGTATATGTTTTAAAGGCAACAAACTTCGACAACTTCATAATGGAAAATGAATTTGTTCTTGTGGAGTTTTGTAAGTATTGCCCAAAGTTTACCTAGTCAGGTGTTTCAGACAGTTGTAATGTTGCACGTGCCAGCATTTTAGTGACGATTCTTTAAACTGTACGTCTCGGCTTGTGAATGTAATGAAAGGGGAGAGGGAGGGTATTAAGAGTGCTTTAATTTTTCCCCTCATTTTGTGAGTGTTAATGAATATTCCCCATCGCACTTAGGAAATCAAATCTACAGTTGTGTTGTCAGTGGGTACGCTTACTGCACAAGTTGCAGACCAACCTTTAATGTCCATTTCTTCTTCTTCCGTTAGTAACCACAGTCAAGTGTTTGACTATTATTGTTACGTTTGGGGTGAAGACGACTGAAGAGAGAGAGAGAGAGAGAGAAAAAAAAAACTTCTATTGAGATAATGAAAGAGAGGATAGTACAGAGAAGGGTAGAGTGGGGGAGGGGGAAGTTTGAATCGACAAACAATACGGTGACATAATGATGATGATCTGTTTGACTTGCGTGGCAGCATGTTGTTGTGAAATTTATTACGTGGAATGAGAGGGGGGGGGGGGATTGACAGTTTGTTTTACGTGGGAGGGGGGGGGGGTTGACAGTTTGTTTTTTTTTCTGTCTTCAGTGTTTCCTTTTTTTTTTTTTTTTTAACAAGATCAAAACGCACTATCTGTGTCGGAGAAGCCTACCGTAGCAGACGAATTCGGCTATCGATCTAAGGGAAGTAATTCGCATAACTTTCATAAGTTCCCTTCATGCAAATAAGATACACAAGGACTTATGGGGGAGACACCGAATAAATAAACCGCTGCACGCTTCTTGTTTGGCCTTGTGATCTTGAACGACTGAATCTTACATGGTGGCCGCGGCCACTGAACCTCAACTACTGTCAAACAAAAAATGGAAGAAAGGCCCAGCGAAGCTGTTCAACGCCCAGTCAACTTACCAACACCAAAAGCCATCGACGGCACGGCAGCCAGCTGGCCGAAATGGAAGCAACGTTTCCAATGATACCGTACTGGGTCAGGTTTGGCAAACAGAAGAAGTCGTGAAGAACAGGTTAGTGTATTTTTTTTACACAATGGGACACGCTCAGTAACATGTTGTTCATGTCACAAGAAAGCACATTACCAAATAGTCTGCCGAAGCACAACATATCGCAAGCAACTAATTAGAATGGAAACCCTTAGAAGAGAGAAGAGCTTTTACCAAACTTGGTATCTTCTTCAAAGGCAGAGCTTAACTAGTTGATATCCCAATGGAACAACAAGTATTGAATAAAAGTAGCACCAGGAGTGGCGGTCAATCTTTTGCCATACCTGCATCAAATATTGACAGCCACCTACATTCATTTTATCCTAGTTCTGTACGGCTGTGGAACTCAATGCCGGGTGCCATCAAGATTGCCACAAATGCAGTTTCATTTAAGAATCAAATTGATACGACAGTCTTGAGATCTGCATATTGACTGATTTTTCAATTTTAACTTGCCCAGATATTTTATGGTTACCTGGGCCTGAATCTGGCCATTGCTTTTAACTTTTTGAATATTGTGTGCGACTCCTTGTTGCCAAATTTTGCTCCAGGGGCCAACAAGCTGAGTCACACTTTATTTTATTTCATTTTATTTACTTTTTTAACATGCGCGCTGGTGACCTACTTGTTTTGAGTGAACCAGTCTTTTAGGAAAAAGAAGAAGAAGAAGATCCGGCGAAATCCAGTTCATGAATTGTCAGAAGAAGAAGAGGAAGTTTTGGGTCATATTTTTCACCTCCAGGATGATGACTGTTATACAGAAAAAAAAAACAGTGACAAACAGGAAACCTCATGTGTTCAAACTAGACACAGGTGCATCAGTGTCAGTTGTAGATGATAAATGAGCCGGATCTTACAAGTTGAATAAGTCAAGAAAACAACTCAAAGGTACAGGCAACACCCCACTCACAGTGCTAGGTACACTTCAAGCACAACTCTGTTATGAAGACAAACAAGTAACTGAAACACTGTACGTCTGCCTCCCTCCTCAGTCGAACAGCCTGTGTAAAACTGGGTCTGATCTCACGTGTCAACCAAATCAATACTCCGAAAAAAAAAAGACTTTAAAAGCAGAATTTCCTCAACTCTTTCAAGGAAATCTGGGCAAACTTGATGCACCTTATACCATTAAGCTCAAAGCTGAAGCGAAACCTGTGTGCATTTATGCTCCCCATAAAATTGCGCATCCTCTTCTTCCCAAGATCAAAGAGAGGAGCAAAACCATGGCTGTGGAAAATGTACAAAGTTTGAGTCTCCTGTTGATTTTAGTTAGTATGTATACATGAAACATAAGCTTATCCTGGAGCCGCATTTCAGTGTACTGTATAACCTACCTTGTTAGCACCCAGTATCTAGTAAGCGCCCACCCCCCATGTTTTGTTCAATATTGTGCAAAGGGTATACTACCTTGTTAACGCCCATCCCCCACTTTCCAATCATGCTGTTGGCGATTTTATTTCCTTCCTTTTTTTTTTTTTTTTAATGGATGCTATGGGTTGGGAGGGAAAGGGAGGTTATGTCGGCTAAATATGTTGTAAACAGTTTCATTTGACGTCATTCTAGATTGTGATGAAAAACTCTGTAGATAACGGATTTTATTTCACAGAGAAAATTTATTCCGTTTCCTAAACGGGTTTAGACTGTCTTGGTTGTGTGATAGGAAACTCATAATCAAAATGCCATGAAGCAATCCTACACTGTTGAGTTCAAGCTTGCAGCCTTGATTTTTTTAGATCATTTCACAGGAGAGAATGTTTCCCAAACTGCCAAGAATTTGGGGAAGACAGAAAAAAGGATTCAAGAATGGAGAGAAAATTGAGATCACCTGATGCAGCATCAAACAGGAACAGAGAAAAAGAAACGAAGACTGCACCACGGGCGAGAAGTTCGCTCTGAAGAAGTTGATCAAGGTGTCCTCAATTATCTTAATCAAGAGCGAGCTGAGGGGAGAGTTGTGAGAAACAAGGACTTACAACAAAAGGCCATGGAATTGGCAGGCACTCAAAGACTGGAAGGATGGGTGAAGCGCTGGAAAAAAGACATGGAATCTCCACCCGGCGAGGCACTTGCACCAACCAAAAGGTGCCTGGCGATTTTGAGGAACAGTTGTTAGGATTTCGTCACAGTGTACTTCAGCTGAGGCATCATCATTGTATCCTTTGCTGCATATCCTCAACATGGACCAGACCATGGTCAGGTTCCACATGTTGCCCAGCCGCACCAACGACATGAAAGGGGCAAAAGTGGTATGGACAAAGGCAACTAAGGCTGACGGGGATTCACCGTACAATGAAAGGTGAAATAGAACAAAGTTTCCAGCCTTTGTTATCTTTCGTGAGAGAAATGGGCAAATCCCTAACTGAGTCCTCCTCCAGCTCTAGGTGCCACACAATGTGCATGTGACAGCTACAAGAAATGGGTGGATGACTCGGGAGTCACTGTTTTTGTGGATGGAAAGGGTTCTAGGTCACTCAGACCAACGCCGTCTGCTGGTACTGGATCATTACACGGTACACAGGATGGATGAGGTGCAGGCTACCATGGCTGCTCGGGACGTTGACCTCGTATTTGTTCCTGGGGGCTGCACTGCTCTCGCCCCACCCATAGACGTTAGCATAGTCAAGCCATTCAAGGATTTACTTCCTGATTGCTGGGTGCAGTGGATGACCCAGCCCAGGCTCCTGACAGCAGCCGGGAACCTACAGCAGCCATCACGGCAAGATGTCGTCACTTGGGTGGGCCAGGCATGGGGCAGAATGGGTCAGGATACCATCAGCACACCATTTCTCTGATGTGCCATCTCCAACGTGCTGGATGGGTCTCAGGATGGCCAGACACTGGAATGGTTCCCAGAACACATTCAGGCCAATCTGCCCCACAGAGGTGATGGCGGGAATTGAGAAGACAGGGAGGCAGAGGCAGACGAGTCTTCTGATGATGATGGGGAGAAAGAGGAAGTTGACTTTGTTGGACTGGAGGAAGATGATTAAAGAAGCCAGCATCGACCTGTCTCATTTGCAGTTTGCCAGAAGTTGAATTTTCCTTTCGATTTGATGCAGACATTTCTGGTGTTTTGAAATTTTGTATTCCCCACAACAATTCTTTTTTTGCTGTTTGGTATGATTTTTGAAATGGTTTCAATAAGAAACAAATGGTCAAAGTGGTGACTGTGTGTAAGAGAAGAGAAAAGAGAGAGAGAGAGAGAGAGAGAGAGAGAGAGGAGAGAGAGAGAGAGTAAATAATAATAATAATGAATACTTATATAGCGCCTATTCTCGGCGAGACCAAGCTCTAAGCGCTTTACAATCAACACTCGTTTACACAACGGGCTGCCTACCTAGGTAGTGCCGACTGAAGAGCTGCCAGCTGGCGCTTCATTCAGTCGTTTCCCGTGTCATCCAGTCAGTATCGTTCAATATCGGTCACTTGTTTTCCTTACTTCATTCATTCTTTCCATTTCTCACGCAGGGTGCATGTTATGTGTAATGTGTCATCCATACCAACGGCCAAACTGGCCTACTCTTCCGAAAGTTGGTGATGGGAATTCACGTGTGTGCAAGATGTTATGCGTGCGTTTCACACAGGGAACCTCGGTTTATAGTCTCATTCGAGGGTAGGAGTGTGTGTGTGTGTGTGTGTGTGTGTGTGTGTGTGTGTGTGTGTGTGTGTGTGTGTAGAGAAAGAGTTTAAGCTTGTTTTGTATTGTAATGTTTTCTTTTCTTCAGTTAGCTGCAAATGCCCATCCCAGAAATCAGGCAGTTGGTCTTCTGCAGAGGGGGTAGTACCTAGTTAACTCCCACCTCTGACTTGAAGGAAAAAATTTTGTGCAAAGGGGGGGGGGGCACTAACAAGGTAGTTGACAGTACCTTTATGTTAAACTGGCTTTTGTTTCTCTCTGGGACTAGATTTGACTCTGGGTGTGGAGTAACAATTTTGGGTAGTCCATGTTGGGACTGGTGTGCAAAATTCCTTGCATGATCATCGCAAACAACGACAGGTGTCTGTATCTCCCAGGCCTGGTTGATACCAGGATGTGCTATAACAGTAAGAGTAGAGTACAACCCTGTCATGCAGTCTCAGACCAGAATGGGCCTTTATAGTATCATCAGTTTCATGATACTGGTGACCCTCTTCGATTAGCATTTTTAAAAAAAAATCTCAGATTCTGTGGTTTTTCATGCCCTGCTCTCATAGTAACCTCAGTTTTGATTTCCTCTCATACCCTTTGTGATTTCATGTCAAGGTCACTGGTATTGGTAAAAACAGTGGAGGGGGGGGGGGGGTTCTTTTGACAGACATAGTGGTCTCCCCTGGAGGGGACACTCACTCACACTGGATCCGTGTCAAAACTACTTCTGTTGTCAGTGGTGGGCGTAGTAAGTGGCATACTGCATATGTTGCATCAGAAGAGGCACCACCAGAGGCCACTGACGTGACTGGGCAGCAGTACAGTGTGTCCTCTGATGGGTTGCCCCATGATGACTTGACATTGCTTCTCCCTGTGGATTGCCGGTGCCAGAGCTGTGACTTGGGTGTGACTGTGGACAGGGGCCGTAACAAGCAGTGTGGGGTGCCACAGTTTGGGCACAGAAGTTGAGACAGGGCGTGGAAAAAAAGGTTTCTGATAACTTACATGGGAATTTTCTCGGGAGAATTTCAAATAGTTCAAGAGGTTTGATAATCATAATGTTATTATGTCTCTGGGAAACATGGCAGAGGCTAAGCCAGATGTTAGTTGCATTGGACTGGTTAGATGACCTGGTGCATGTAGTGCTTCCAGTACAAGTTGTGTGTGTGTGTGTGTGTGTGTGTGTGTGTGTGTGTGTGTGTGTGTGTGTGTGTGTGTGAAATTTTCTTAATTGATGAGAGTGACACAGACAGAGAGAGGGAGTGTGTGTGTGTGTGTGTGTGTGTGTGTGTGTGTGTGTGTGTGTGTGTGTGTGTGCGCGCGCAAGTACTTTAGGTGATTGAGTATATAGGTGTATATCAGTCAACATGTTGGTTTGTGCTCTGTATGTTTGCACTCTGTTTTCATGTGAATTCGTTTAGCGGTATGATGCCTAATTCTAACATGCACAGTGGTTCATTTGTGACAAATCCTCAGACTTTGATGCATCAGGTTGTTTGTTTTGTTTTTTTTTTCTTTCACTTCCTTGATCTCTGTGTGCCTGTAGACGCACCAAGCTGTGGCGCCTGCAAGAACCTGGCTCCTGTGTACAGTGAGGTTGCTGGGAAATTGATGGACGAAGGTTCCAACATCAAGCTGGCCAAGGTTGATGCCATCGTGGAGAAGGACTTGGCGGAAAAAAGTTCGATGTCGAAGGTTACCCCACCATCAGATTCTTCAGTAGTGGCGAACCAACAGATTACACTGGTGAAGCTGAACATTTCTTGTTTATTTTCTCATAAAAAAGAGATATTTCAATGTGTGTTTTGATTTTTTTTTTTGCAATCAACAGTTTCATTGTTTCAAAATAAGTTATCAAAAGTTTTGTACATGGCATCACTTGACAATTGTTTGAAGAATTTTAAGGACCTTACAGTACAGTACACTACAGAGCAATGCAGCTTGTTAATTGTAAAGATGGAAGTTCATTTGTGGCTTTGTCAGCTCATGATTAAAGGTAAGCACATCAAAATCTACCATATTCACATATTAAAAGTAGTCGCATAAAAACCAACCACACCATCCATGAATCTATGCAAGCCTGAATCACTATACTGATGCACTTCTTAAACACATACGCACATCTGTGCACTCACATACACACACACACACACACACACACACACACACACACACACACACACACACACTCACAGTCGGTAAGACAGTTCTTATCTGCATTATGCTTGCCCTTAAAAATCAGGACTGTGAATGAACTGACTTTATCATCAGTAACTCCTGCATAACTATATATTTTGAAGTAATGGATCTTGTATTCAATAAAAAGAACACAAATATGTCAAAATGATAAGATTACTATCAAAACGCAATGACGTTTAAAACAAAATCCTTAAGAACAGAATATTTGAAAGAAAATAATCATGTAATGATTGCATCACGTATATTTTCACTCTACGCATTTTGTCAGAATGAAAGTAAAAGGAGGGTTAGATAATGAAAGTTTGCATGTGGCAAGAAACTAGCTTATGGTGAGAGCATAAGAGGAGGGGGAGAGTACAAGCAAGGAGAACAGTGATGTTTACTGACCTGCTGTTTTTACACACTACAACCTCAGGAGGCAGGCAGACTTCCGACTTCATCAACTGGCTGAAGAAGAAGACCGGCCCCCCTATCAAGGACGTGAAGACTTCTGAGGAGGCCAAGACTTTTTCATTGACAGCGATGAAGTCATTGTCATGGGCTTCTTCAAGGTCAGGCCCTGTTCCTTTGCAACCCATGTTGTGTGGATTACACCAGAGTTTGAGGCCTTGGACCTGGCTGTTTTCGAACAGTTCAGGATGTTTAGTTTGAGTACTCATGCTCAAAACCTTGGACAGGAGGTTCATTTTGGTTCAGCCTCAAAGTTGAGAAGAAAAAAAAAATTGGTAAGAGACCCCATCCTGCAAACAAAAGGAAAAGAAAAAAAAAAAGGAGTGGATTGGTGACGGTGTTTACTGTCAGCTTTCCCACCAGTTTCTGGGGCAAGAAAAATCTCCATCCCCATCCTGCAAACAAAAGGAAAAGAAGGAAAAAGGATTGGTAAGTGATGTTTACTGTCAGCTTTCCTACTAGTTTCTGGGAGAAGAAAGATGTCCATCCCCATCCTGCAAACGAAAGGAAGGGAAAAAAAAAGGGGGTAGGGGGAGAGAGAAGAAAATGGTTGAATTCATGACTGCTTGTTCATGAACACTATGTTCTCAACTGTGACCGATGAAAAGAAGCAGAAATACATGCTTGACATGTCAGACACATGTGCATAGCAAAGAAAGATTTTAAGGGGGGGGGGGAAAAAGGTGTGAAATGGGTAATTTGAAAAGTCTTATTCCTTTACAGATTCTACTTATATTTTTAAAATGTAAACGGCCGATGTAATCTATGATGTTCACTTTTTGTTGAATTCTGCATGGCAAAATTTTTTTGTTTGATAGTTTGTGACTTTCAGATGTGATAACTGGTGATCTGCTTTGTTTTGATTTTAAAAGAGAGAGAGAGAGAGAGAGAGCAGTGTATGAATAGAGACAATTCCATAACAATCAAAGAAAAATTTGAAAGAGCTTTTTGCATTTGTACACCAGTCACTTTGTTACTGAACTCTTCCGGTGTGACATTTGATGTGCTGTACAAGACATTGCAAGATGATGTGAGTGGAAAGAAAACTTTGCCTAGATTGGAAATAACTCTTTTTTTTTTTTTTTGACTTTTTTTTTTTTAACTGTCTTCAATTACTCAGGCATGTGGTCTGTAACACAGTTTGTTTCAGATTCGTGGTAATACTCCAGTCCAGACTTTCAGAACCATCCCAACCTACACCCCTGAGTGTTCAGAATAAACATGTGTGTGTCAGATCTATTTATGAACAGCTGCTGTGGCAGACTAGTAGGTTCTTGGTTTGATTTTCATCAGCAGACATGGGATTTTGTTTTCCCCCTGATCAGACTCAGCCCATGGTTTAATGTGCTATGTGCACATATGAGAAAGACAGACTACACTGAGTTTTAACTTGACCCTGGATGCAGCTTTTTGAATTCTTCCCCCAACTTCTGGATCAGAACTGTAATTGTCTGTACCTTTTTTTTTCCCCCATCCTAGCGATTACATGGACATTGTGCTATGAGAGAAAGACCTGTTGAGCAGTTGATAATTGTAATTAATCTCTGCAGCATTTCTAAGAGCAGTTGATAATGATAATTAATCTCTGCAGCATTTCTAACATCATTCTTAATAACTTCCTATAGACATACAATACAATCTGTGGCTTTTGATGGGGGGGGGGGGGTGGGGGCAGGTGACAGATCGCTTTTAAATGCGCTGTAACAAAACTGCCAGATTCCTCTTTCATAAATGTCTGCCTTCAACCAGCTGAAGATTCTAATTGATTCAGTGATGACAAGTCTTTGTATTGAAATGGTTTAGTTGTTTTTCTTCTCAAAACAAGTCGTAGAAAGCATTGATTCTGCTTCATTTCCATGATCCTGGAGTGAAGTTATGACTTAAGTATACCATGAACCACACAATAGAGGTTTGGGAGGACTAGGCTGATGGAGATGGTTAGGAAAAAAGCTTTGTTATTGTGTAGGCAACAATATCGATTGGTATTGAAAAGCAAACAGTGTATAACATTGCGTTGAAAGATCAGGGCCAACAGCTGGTGAGGGAAGTGTTCACCGTCACTGCAGTACACAGGTAACTCTGGAGAGAGCATTATTCACTATTGTTTAAATGGAAATCACTGCCTTTTGTAGCCAAACTGGTGGCAAATGTGCTGTGATTTGTGATGGATCGTAACAGCTGGGTTTTCATCTCGCTCCATTTTGTGTACCTGACGAGGCAAAACCATATGCGTCTGATTGTGAGACTTTTGCTGTGCTTACATCAGTTTGTTGAACATGGTTGTTACATGTTTTTTTTTTTTTTTTTTTTTATTCAACCTTACAACATAATTGTTCGTACAGCTAACAAAAAAGCATTAACAGATAATCCAACAGCGGTAAGGAGTCAGAAAAGCTCTTAGAGATGAGTCTCACACTCCAACAGGGGTAAGGATTAAGAAAAGTCCCCATGGATGAGTCACAATCTACATTAACCACTTTGTTCAGCTAGTCAGAGTATCGGAACAGAGACACAGTCAACATTAATCACATTGTTTAGTGAGTCAAAGTATCAGAACAGTTAGCTTCGTATTGGTATGCTTGTCATGCTAGTGGCACTAGTTATGATTATTGCAGCTTTAAACTCTTTACCCAAAAATACTTGTTTTAAGCCTGTACTGATATTTAACTTGATTACTATTTCAGGAATAATTTCCTTTTTCCACATTTAAGGCCATTGATGCTTTTTTTTTTTTTATAACAGTAACATCTACTGCTGGCTGTTTGATTATCATTTACTGAAATTGAAGACTCTCAAAATTTTGATGCCGAAAGGAAAACCTGCTCACAATGCATGTCTCCAGGGAAAAGTGTCAGTCTGCATCTGTGACTGAAAAGAATATGATGACGCCACTTATTTCTCTTTTTCATGTGACTATTTTCAATGCCAGATAGGAAACAGCGACAAAAGGCCACATGGATGAGACAAAACAGGGCATTTCATAGAAGAAATAGCAATACTTTTTCCAGAAGCCTTTCTGTAACATATTATACGAGGCAATTATAATAATCCGCTGATAGAATAGTGAAAGAATGGTTCCAGAATTATATTCATTTGAATGAGAATGTGATGATCTGATTCTGGATGGTGGACATGAAAAAAAAAGGTTGGGGTTTTTTTTTTTTTTGCATCTTGTATGTCCATTTTAAAAAAAAATTTTTTTTTAATGTATTTGCCACTGAATATAGCAGTGTTAGTTTGAAAACCAGGCAGAAAACAATTTAAATGTGAACAAAATATTTTGAGCAATTATCATGTTCTCTGTCGTGTGCAGAACAAACACATTATTTCATGAGAACAAAAAAGTACAGCAAGAAGAAAACAAGCATGAAACTAAGTTTTACTGATTTCACATCAGTGTGCGTGTAACATTAGCATTCTGATTTAATGCATTTTTCATTTTGAAAATCATGTCATTCTAGACACAGTGCAGTGGACAGTAGAGTTTCAGAGTTGCACGCTCCAAGCTTTGACTTCATGCACTGAAGAGGAAAACGTTGACCAGTCTTTTCTTCATCGTAGTTTGAAAGACTTGAGTGTATTTTCCATTTAAAGAGAAAATTAAAGACAAGAAGGTGGGTACATAATTGTTATCAGTATTTCCCACTGTGTTTGGAACTGTTTATGTAGGCACATAAAAGATGTCTGTGATAAGCACTGCCATGATTTACTTCAACTCAGAAAAAATGAAAGGAAAAGAAAAGAAAAAAAAAAGAGAAAAGAAGAAAGAAAGAACCATTACAGAGAACAGATTTGTAAGTGTAGTAATATTTCATTCTGAAGAAAGAAAAGAAGAGAGAAAGAACAGTTACGGAGAACAGATTACTAAGTGTATTAATATTTCATTCTTAAAATAGAAAAGAAGAGAGAAGGAACAGTTACAGAGAACAGATTAAAAAAGTGTAGCAATGTTTCATTCTTATCACTGAAATTGTGAGAGGGACTGAAGAAGGAAAGGTCAGATACAGAAGACTTGACAATTGTAGGTCAAAGGGGATGTTGGACATTAAAAGTTATTGGTGTACAAACCACAGACATGGCACACAGAGCGTTCATGTACACCTCATGGCTTTTACTTTGTGAGTGGGTGTGATTTGAGGAACATAAAGGCTACAGTATAAAAAAATTGATATTCAAGAAATTTATGTCAATCAGGACTCTTGGAGCATGAAACAAACATTTAATGTCTAACATATCTCTTGCCATTTTTTTAGCTTGATGTCTGCTTCAGTATAACAAAGATCGTCATAGGCAGTGTGAAAGCATCAAAAGGTGCTTACCATTGTGCATTTTCAGATTTCTGTCAGTTAGTCAGATCAGGACAAAAGGACAATAAGTTTACCATTACAGTCTCTCTTTTCCCAACATCTTTGAGTCATTACCATGTCGGGCCTGCTGCAGTGCCAGCTGAAATTCTAACAAGACACCCACAGAATGTAAGTGATTGGGTGCAGTGGAGACATGTTGTGCATTGTTGAATATTGCATGCTTGTTTTGGAACCACCCCTTCAGTGTAGATTCCCTTCAGCCAGAAAGTCTGTTACCAGTCATTTTGAAGCAACACTGCTTCTTTTCAGGGGCACAGAATGTGGACAAGTGAGGCAAGGGAAATAACTCGGAATCATTTCCATCTGACAATATGAGAAGAGGAAAATACACGGAAGACATTTTTAACTGGATCATACAAACCAGATTTGGAATTCCAGTTGTTACAATATTTGTTCATTTTTCTGTGGTCCAGAATGAGTTGATTTTGTTGATCCTTTTTAATGTGCATCAGGGCTTCTGATTCACTGGTGTTTCAAAGGATGGTCACACCTTTCTCATGTGGTTATAAAGGATGGTCACACCTTTCTCATACAGTTATGATGGATGGTCACACCTTTCTCATACAGTTATGACGGATGGTCACACCTTTCTCATACAGTTATTCTCATACAGTCAAAGGATGGTCACACCTTTCTCATGCAGTTATAAAGGATATTCTCATGCAGTTATAAAGGATGGTCACACCTTTCTCATGCAGTTATAAAGGATGGTCACACCTTTCTCATACAGTTATAAAGGATGGTCACACCTTTTTCATACTGTTATAAAGGATGGTCACAGCTTTCTCATACAGTTATAAAGGATGGTCACACCTTTCTCATCATAGTGTTATTCTCATACACTTATAAAGGATGGTCACACCTTTCTCATGCAGTTATAAAGGATGGTCACACCTTTCTCATACAGTTATGACGGATGGTCACACCTTTCTCATGCAGTTATAAAGGATGGTCACAGCTTTCTCATACAGTTATAAAGGATGGTCACATCATACAGTTATAAAGGATGGTCACACCTTTCTCATACAGTTATAAAGGATGGTCACAGCTTTCTCATACAGTTATAAAGGATGGTCACACCTTTCTCATACAGTTAAAGGATGGTCACAGCTTTTCTCATTATAAGTGGTCACAGTTTCTCATAAGGATGGTCACACCTTTCTCATACAGTTATAAAGGATGGTCACACCTTTCTCATACAGTTATTCTTTCATACAGTTATGACGGATGGTCACACCTTTCTCATGCAGTTATAAAGGATGGTCACAGCTTTCTCATGCAGTTATAAAGGATGGTCACAGCTTTCTCATGCAGTTATAAAGGATGGTTATAAGGATGGTCACAGCTTTCTCATGCATGCAGTTATAAAGGATGGTCACAGCTTTCTCATGCAGTTATAAAGGATGGTCGCACCTTTCTCATGCAGTTATAAAGGATGGTCGCACCTTTCTCATGCAGTTATAAAGGATGGTCGCACCTTTCTCATGCAGTTATAAAGGATGGTCGCAGCTTTCTTTCAGTTATAAAGGATGGTCAGTTAGTATAAAGGATGGTCTCATACAGTTATAAAGGATGGTCACAGCTTTCTCATGCAGTTATAAAGGATGGTCACAGCTTTCTCATGCAGTTATAAAGGATGGTCACACCTTTCTCATACAGTTTCTCATAAAAAGATGGTCACAGCTTTCTCATACAGTTATAAAGGATGGTCACAGCTTTTCTCATACAGTTACACAGGATGGTCACAGCTTTCTCATACAGTTATAAAAGGATGGTCACACCTTTCTCATACAGTTATAAAGGATGGTCACAGCTTTCTCATACAGTTACACAGGATGGTCACAGCTTTCTCATCCAGATACAAAGGATGGTCACAGCTTTCTTTTCTCATACAGTTATAAAGGATGGTCACAGCTTTCTCATACAGTTATAAAGGATGGTCACACCTTTCTCATACAGTTATAAAGGATGGTCACACTTTTCTCATACAGTTATGATGGATGGTCACACCTTTCTCATACAGTTATAAAGGATGGTCACACCTTTCTCATACAGTTATTCTCATACATACAGTTATAAAGGATGGTCACACCTTTCTCATGCAGTTATAAAGGATGGTCACACCTTTCTCATACAGTTATGACGGATGGTCACACCTTCTCATACAGTTATAAAGGATGGTCACACCTTTCTCATACAGTTATTCTCATACAGTTTATAAAGGATGGTCACAGCTTTTCTCATGCAGTTATAAAAAGATGGTCACAGCTTTCTCATGCAGTTATAAAGGATGGTCACAGCTTTCTCATGCAGTTATAAAGGATGGTCACGGCTTTCTCATACAGTTATAAAGGATGGTCACACCTTTCTCATACAGTTATAAAGATGGTCACACCTTCCTCATACAGTTACTCTCATACAGTTATAAAGGATATTCATACCCTCATCTTAAGCTTTTTATAGGGTAGCAAGATCTGCCAGTGGTTTCCCTCATGCTTTCCCATTTTTGACATAAAGACCTCGACAGCTGATTCTAGGTAAACAGGCTTAAAAGATCTGTTTGTTGGGTGTGTTTGGGACAGACCTCGCTGTTGTGCCATACGGTGGTCTGCCAGACTGTGTTCTGCTGATAATGGCATGTGGTGTGAATGTGTCTGCAGGACCAGGAAGGCAAGGGTGCTGCTGCCTTCAATAAGGTTGCCGCGGAAATTGAGGACGTTACCTTTGGCATCACGTCAGAGGACAGCGTCTTTAAAGAGCATAAGATGAAGAAAGACGGCGTTGTTCTGTTTAAAAAGGTATGGTCACTTTGCATGTACATCAGCCATTTGTGTGGTGTTTACTCTGTGTGTGTGTGTGTGTGTGTGTGTGTGTGTGTGTGTGTCCATGTGGGTTTGGGCGTGTGTGTGCGCGCGTGAGCGTGCATGTGTGTGTATGACTGTGTGTGTGTGTGTATGTGTGTGTGTCTCTGTGTGTGTGTGTGTGTGTACATGTGGCTTCAGCCAGCTTTGTGAGGATGCTACTATTGTATACCTCCAGTATGTTGAGTGTTGTTGCCATATAGATGTCAGCTGCCTTGGTCAACTGAGCTTTCTGTTGTATAGTTTGTTTTCCTGGCATGCACCTGTTAGACCATTGCATTGGCTGAAATCCATTTATTCTGTCAGCGTATGGACACCACTCCATTTTCCTTGCAAGGCCTTCTTTCTGTTTTTGGTCTCTGCCAGTGAAGAAAAACTAAGTATATATATGATATGCTGTGTATGTGTACATACTCATGATTGTATGCATGTATTATGTTTTTGTTTTTATTCAAGTGTATGCAAATGAGTGTGTGTGAGAGGGGGGCAGTCTATGCAAGAGGCAGAATTAATGAAGCAGAAAACTCTTGCAGCAGTGTCAGCAGAATGCCCTGATAAAGTTAATGAAAAGATTAATGTTGAGTCCAAGGCCATGAAAATGAAATGCCTGGCATGCCTGGCCTTTGTGTGCAGTTTGATGAGGGTCGCAATGACTTCTCTGGAGACTTTGAGGAGGCTGCCATGAGCAAGTTTCGTCAAGGACAATCGCCTCCCTCTGATCAACGAGTTTACACTGGAGTATGTATGGAGTAGACGCAGAAGTATGTAGCATTTATAGAGGTCCCGCTAGAATATCTTCATTTCTGTGAGTACAAGTTAATACTAGAATTTGATATGTTTTTTTCCTCAAGCTTTTTTTGACAAAAGCATATCAATTTCTGAAGTGTCATGAACATAGTTGAATCAGTTGTGGAACCCAGCTTGGCCCAGTTGTATACATGACCTGCCTTCAGGGTCTATGTCTGTGTCCACACAACTCCACATGATCATCCTGTGTGCGTGTTAGTCTGGCATGCATACATTAGTTTTTGGCTCTGTGTTCTCACTCGTTTAGGTCTCATCTCTATGTCCAAAATATCAGGTATAAACCACAGTTTTGTATGTAGTAAAATCTAAGTCTTACATGCTGATGTGCCATGTAGTCTGAAACTTCTGTTATAACCTACGTATCCTAACATTTCAATGGCTGGTGTCTACCTGCCTCTGATCGTTGTTGATACAGAAGGGAAGGAGACAGTTTATGCAGCAGCGTGTGTGGACAGTTTTCATAGTGATCTTATGGACCGTGTCCACATTTGAATGATTTTCAGTGTTTGCAACACAGGGTGTTTATATAGGATTTGCTTTTTTTTTTATGCAGTAGTGTGTACACTGTCCTGATAATGAATGTTTACAGCAAGTGTCAGCATCTGTCCATCAGTAGTGAAGAAGAGTGGGTGAGTTTTGTTTGGCCGAAATACTACATCATGAGAAGACAAGGAGCCCTGGTTTTTGTGCAACGCCGTTGAGTTAATTAATTGTTTGCTGACACATTAATGTTGATGTATAGATTTTAAATTCCAAAGACTCAGCTTTTTGTTTCCTTTTTCTTTTTGGTTTTGGAGATGCTTTGCTCATTTTTCCTCCCCTTTTTCAGGTACTTTTAGATAAGATTGGGGGTCCATTGGTCGTAGTTGATGTTTTCAACAGAAATAGAAGAAAAAGACATAGAACTTTCAGTACACAAATTCAAGGAACATCCATTTCTGTCATTTGTCAGTTAGGAAAGGGTTGTATGGGACATTTCTGGTTTGTTTATGATAACAGCTTTTGGTTGCTTGTCTTCTGCTTTTGTCAGCCAAACTGATTCTTTTTTTTTTGTTTTGTTTTTTTTTCTAAATGTTTACTATTATGGATTTATTTTGTTTACAATTGTCATGTTGAAAGTTCTGTGAAGTGATGGTTTGGAACTTATAACTGCAACAAAATCAGCAGCTTCAGGGGATGTCGCCACCTGACCCACACAATGATAGTGCTCCTTGACCTGGTAAAGGGCCCTTTGCATCAATCACATACACACATATGCACACCCACACACGCATGCATGCATGCACCTGCACACACACACACACACACACACACACACACGCACACACACACACACAGGTCCTATGGACCTGACACTCAGCTGTTTTTTACTACCTGTATTTAGTTCAGGAAATGAAAGTGTGAATGCATTCATGCAAGTCATGTGTGTCCTGAGTTTATTTTTAACACAAAATTTCTGCTTCTCCCATTAATATTTATGAGTCTCCTTCTGGCAAGTTGATTGGACAAGGGGGTGGACATGTGATGTTTGATGTGTGGATGTGTGCAGACCGCCCAGAAGCTCTTCACAGAGGACGTGCAGAGCCACCTCATGCTGTTCATCAAGAAGGAGGGAGCAAAGGACACAATGGACAGCTTTAAGGCTGCTGCCAGTGAATTCAAGGGGAAGGTAAATGGTAGTGTGAAACTACATATAGCCATTTTATTCATTTTAACTGGAACTCAAAATCTGCTGGTTTTTTTTTTTTTTCAATTACAGACAAATACTGAAACGGAAAATCCCTCCTCCGCGCCCTCTCCCCCCATCCCCTCCTTCCCCTCTCTGCTCACAGGTATTGCTATGGAAGTAGTTTCATTCTAATTGGACAGGTAAGTTTTCATTTTGTCACATTTTCAGAATGTTGAAGCGTAGGGTTTTCCCCCCCAGCTGGTACACATGTTTCCATTCTGTCAATTATCAGAATGTGGAAGGGTAAGAGTTTGTTCTTTTTTTCCCTCCACTGGTACATTTATTTCTATTCCATCAATTTTCAGGATGTCAAAGAGTAAAGCTTTATTCCAGAATGTTTTTAGAGTGTGGAAAGCATGGAGATATTCCTTGGATTACATTTGTGTTTTGAAGACCTTTGTTATGCAATTTTCAGGAAATGGAGACAATTTCCTGTGAGACAGATTTTGCTGAAACAGATTTTTTTTTTAGCTGTGTTTCAGCAAGTCCTCATTTTAGGATGGTTCTGAATGAATGAACTTTGTTTTTTGCAAAGTAAGTGTAGTGAGCCAGTAAAGAGTGATTGTATGAAAACTACTCCTGTTTAACTTTGGGCTCCAAATTTGGAGTGTACATTCCGATTATTTTAATTTTGGAATTGAATTACAAATAACCTGTGTAAAAGGCAAAACTGTGTTGGTTTTGCTTTGCCAACTCCACCACCCCCCCCCCCCCCCAACCCCTCCCCTCCTTTACAGAAAAATGGCTTTTAAGTAGTCATTGGTCCATATTTCCTAAACCTCTTTGGAAAATGTGTTACAGTTAATCTCATCTGTCACATAAGTCTTAGTGGATATTCCCAGTCAGACCAGGGAAGTAAGTTGCTGTGGAAAGTTTCAACACTCTCACATCCCCAATCTCCAGTTGGTGAAGACTTGCTGGAAAGGGCTGTCCCCATCCCCTTCTGTTGGGCTCTTCCTCATAACTGTAAAAAACCATCAAATGCTTTTCTGTCAGTAGTGTACAGGTTTTGCTTACTCTTTCATGCTTTGTTTATATGAGACTTTACTTAGTGTTAGAGGTACCTAACACCACACCCAGTCCTGCTTTAATGCTTCAGAAGTTATGGCATGATCACAATGTGACACATTCGGTGAGAACCTTAGATATTGAAATCAGTACTGTTACTTCAGTCGTTCCTCACCTGGATTGCATGAAGCTGACCATGTGTGGATTGGAGCTGAGCATGCATCTAGTGCAGCATTTATATTAGTATTAATGTGTCAAGGAAGTTCAGTCGACTTGGTTTAGACCAGTCTGACAGAAGAGTGTATAAAGTTGCAATGCTTGCCCTTTGACCTCACGGCATTCAGTGTCCAGATATGTCATGACACTTGCCATTGCTGGCAGGTCCTGTTTATCTACCTGGACACAGCCAAGGAGGAGAATGAAGACATCTTGGAATTTTTTGGCCTCAAGGCTGCTGACACTCCGCGATGCGCCTGATTCAGCTGGGCGAAGACCTGACCAAGTACATACCCGAGTCGGACTCTCTGGACAAGTCCACCATGACCAAGTTTGTGCAGGATTTCCTGATGGCAAGCTGAAGGTAGGTCGTCATTCGGTTCTTAACTGGATGATGATAAGTTTCTGCTCGTTCATTTTTGTTGTCTTGAGTGGTGTGTATCTTGCCTGAAGAAGACCCAAGAGGATGAAACATGTCATGTTTTGTCTTGTGTTTTGTTTGTCTGTGTTTTTTTCGGCGGAGCTTTATAAATCATTTTTCAAATTTGTAGGTAAGCTGTTCTCTGCAGTCGTAGTTTGTGGTTGGCTTGACTGGAAAGAGAAAGCTGGCCTCTTGTGGAGCTGAAAAGGATTACATTTGATTTCTTGACTGTTTGCTGTGATGTTGGTTTCTTGTCACCATTCCTAAATCACATGCTCTAGGGAGCCACCCTACACAGCACTTGAATAAAATGAGACTTCTTTTTTTTTTTTTGCTTTTGTTTGTATGTCTTTTTTTTCTTTCTTTCTTTTTTTTTTTTTTTTTTTGATTATGCGCTTGATAATAAGAGAAAAAAAAAAAAGGGGGGGGGGGAGAGAACATGTAAATGTGTAGTCTCTTGCCAGGTGGCTGATATAAAATTGTCAGTTTCATGTACTGTGGTATGAAAAACATGTATCCTTTGAATTTTGTCATTAAGTGCACAGTTTTTCTCGACTTAAAAAAGAGAGGGTTACCAGGGAAAAGTCTGAGATGGGGAAAACAGTTCACGACTATTATTTGGATGGAAAACAAAGTTTGCCTTCTTTAACCACGTGTTACATACTTTTTTGCTGTGTTGACAACAGTGAAGTTAAGAATCAGTATGACCTGTGTAAATCTCAGTCACGTTGAACAGTACACCCACACTTTAACTCTAGATCTGTGTATAAAGGAATTGGTAAAATGATTGTCTTCTCTGTTTTCCTCTCAAATTTAAGTCTTACAGTTACATGACTTCGACATGGCAACGTCATGCACAAAATGAGTTTAATGCAATGTGTAAAGTGGGTTGTTAGAGAGAATAGGGGGTGCCTTCGTTTTGGGGTATGTCTTAAAACACTCTTAGTTCTGGTCACGCAGCCGTCCTATCTGAAGTGATTAGTGCATGAAGTATGACTGTTTTTTTTTGGACAGCCTCACCTGAAGTCAGAGGAAGTGCCAGAGGACTGGGACGCCCCACCCCGTGAAGGTTTTGGTCAGCAAGAACTTTAAGGAGGTGGCCATGGACAAATCCAAGGCCGTCTTTGTGGAGTTCTGTGAGTGATCCTTGACCTGTAACATACCCATGTGTCTTTGTGGAGTTTTGTGAGTGACCCTCGGCCTGTAACATACCATGTTCTTTGTGGAGTTTTGTGGGTGACCCTGAGCCTGTAACACCCATGTGTCTTTGTGGAGTTTTGTGAGTGACCCGCAGCCTGTAACATACCCATGTGTCTATATAGAGATTTTTGAGTGACCCTCGGCTTGTAACATACCGATGTGTCTTTGTGGAGTTTTGTGAGTGACCCTTGGCCTGTAACGTACCCATGTATCTTTGTTGAGTTTTGTGAGTGATCCTTAACCTGTAACATACCCATGTGTCTTTGTGGAGTTTTGTGAGTGTCCCTTAGCCTGTAATGTACCCATGTATCTTTGTGGAGTTTTGTGAGTGACCCTTGGCTGTAATGTACCCATGTGTCTTTCTGGAGTTTTGTGAGTGATCCTTAAACTGTAACATACCCATGTATCTTTGTGGAGTTCTGTTGGTGATCCTTAACCTGTAACATACCGATGTGTCTTTGTTTAGTTTTGTGAGTGACCCTCATCTTGTAACATACCCATGTGTCTTTGTGGAGTTTTTGTGAGTGATCCTTAGCCTGTAGCATACCCATGTGTCTTTGTGGAGTTTTGTGAGTGACCCTCACCCTGTAACGTACCCATGTCAACAACACATATAAGTAAATATTGCTAGCAGTGATATTGGTAAATGCACATAATTTTTATGCTGTGATTGCAGGTAGTTACAGTGATAATAACAAAGTGATTGCAAAATCTATTTCAAATTAACTGAAGTGAAGGAAAAAAAGAAAGAAAGTGCAGGCTGGCTTTCTTCTTGTGTTATTTCTGCCCCTAATTTTGCTTCATGGTGGACAGACCTACACACCAATGTACGAGAAGTTTTATGATGATTCCCCATCCTCCACTTGCATCAAAATCCTTTCTGCACTGCACTTTCCCTCCCTTTGTGGATCATTTCCCTTGCCTTTATCTTGTAAACTCTTTGATCCTTTGTGGATCATTCCCCTGCCTTATCTCTGTAAACTCTTTGACCCTTTGTGGACCATTCCCCTTGCCTTTATCTTGTAAACTCTTTGACCCTTTGTGGACCATTCTCCTTGTCTTTATCTTATAAACTCTTTGACCCTTTGTGGACCATTCCCCTTGTTCATCTTATAGACTCTTTGACCCTTTGTGGACCATTCCCCTTGTCTTTATCTTGTAAACTCTTTGACCCTTTGTGGACCATTCCCCTTGTCTTTATCTTGTAAACTCTTTGACCCTTTGTGGACCATTCCCCTTGTCTTTATCTTAAACTCGTTGACCCTTTGTGGACCATTCCCCTTGTCTTTATCTTGTAAACTCTTTGACTCTTATTTCTGGTCACAGTTTGTGGTCACCTTTGCTGTTGTGGTCTGGCCGCTTGGTGGTGGAATTTGTGCACAGTGTTTTTGAGGGGCTACACCAGCTGTCAATTCTTCCATGTGTATTCCCCCCCCCCCCCCCCCCCCCCCCCCCCCCCTTTTTTGTTTTTTTTTTTAAAGTGGGTGGGGGGTATGGGGATTAACTTTTTGTCATTATAATTTTAAAATTGTACACAAGGATTCAAGGTGGGCATCAACCGGTCTGTTCTTCCGCGTATATTTCCCCATATGTTTGTTGGGTTTTTTTTTAATGAATGTTTGTTGTTGTGAACTATTTGCCATTTTTTAAACCTGAGAGGAGGAAATCAATTAGAATTGCTGGCATTCTCAGCATAGCCATAGTCTTATCTGCTGCAAGGATCTCACGAGTTTAGCTACAGTGCCTTGACTTGCTTTCGGCTGCTTGTTTGTTTGTCCTGTTAGAATCCTTTTGATGGTCTAACCTGTTTAAGATATGACTGGGTTTTTTTTTGTATGTTTGTTTTTCCTGTATGACTTTTACAGTCCCGAAAAGGCTGTAAGTAGCTGGCTAGGCTATAATGATTAAAACTATAGAGATGGTACAATAGAAATGATTTTTGACTGCCGATCTTCTGTCAACTATACAAACTATCTTTGAGGATGCTCAGAAGACCTGAAAATAAAAAGAAAAAACCCAGAGCAAAATAGTCTATGGACGAAACGTTGAAGATCTTTGTTCTTTTTTCTTCCTTTTTTTTTTCCCTGTTTTCAAGTCTTCTGAACATCCTCAAAGAAGTCTTCTGAGCATCCTCAAAGATAGTTTGTTATAGAGATGGCAGATAAATACTGCATGTTTTCATCAGCTTTGCAGATGCTAATTCTTTTGGATCAAAAGTGAAACCATCAACTGCATGTACATTTATTTTTTACCGCAGTACATCATTTAGAACAAGGATCGGTGCCACATATGCAAATGTAATGTTAGAGTTAATGATTCTGTTTTTAGTAAGATGATTATGATAAACCAATTATGAACAAAGCCAAAGCACAAGCTGCTAAAATTCAGCCTAGTTCTTCAGCAAACTATAGGTTGCGATTTCTCCAATTTGAAGATATGTGTTTGTGTGATGTGGTTGTGTATGAATCAGAGATGTTTCTTCTTTTTTTTTGTATTAAATACAGCTGTACAGGATAGCAAAACATGCAAAGAAGCGTGGCATATTTTGGCCAAAATTGTATGACTGGCTGGCCTGGCTGGTCAGTTTTTGATTTTTTTTCATTCCCTCAGTGTAAGAAAAGAAAGATACAAGATTCAGATGTGGTTCAGCCAGTGTCCTTCCTTTCCACTACCCTTGCTTTGCCCCTGTTCTGCTGGATGTCTGTATATCAAATTGTGGCCATCCACAGATGCCCCATGGTGCGGACGCTGCCAGGAGTTCGCTCCGATCTGGGATCAGCTGGGTGAGAAGTTCAAGGACAGCAAGGATATCGTCATCGCCAAGATGGACTCCACAGCCAATGAGCTGGAAGAGGTCAAAATCGAGAGTTTCCCAACCTTAAAATACTTTCCCAAGGGCAACGACGAGGTAAGCTTTTCTTGATTAAGTTTCTGTTCTTCTCATAGTGTTCCTTGTGTGATTTTTTTTCTCTCCTGCGCACTCAAAGAAATATGCACACTGTAAAATTGCTGCAGCTGTACACACATCACACTCTCTACGAAAACTTGATTTTTGTTTTTACAGATCATCGAATATGATGGCGAGAGGACCCTAGAAGAACTGACAAAATTTGTGGAAAGTGGCGCAAGCAAGAACCTCCGAAGAAAGAGGTACAATCTGCATAATGCTTCAGTGTGTATGTGGAGTTCCCTTTGCATCTAATGTTGTGTCTTGTAAAGTTCTGTAGTCAATACTGAACCATGCACGTTCGTTACATTTCATTTTTTCTTTGAAAAAGTTCTTTAACAGACCTCCCATCTCTAGCATATCATTGGCTCCTTTACTTAATTAATCTTGTGTTACACTCAAGTCTAGTGTGTCCACATCTCCTAAAGGGGATTTGGCCATCCCTAAGTTCGCCTCTTGTCACTTCTAATCTGATTATGCCGGGAATTTCTGAAGATGTTGCTCTGAAATGTTTGCTGATCTGTGTGCATTTGTGTGTGTGTGAGCGTGCATGCACATGCACGTCCATATGTGTGTGTGTGTGTGTGTGTGTGTGTATTTGAGATCAAGTATATGCGTGCATTTCATTTGATTCAAGGTAGATAACTTCAGTGGAGATACCTGCTCTAGAAGCTCAAGCTAGATGATGGGGCATGCGAAACAGATTTCAGGTCACAGTCTTGTTTCCATTCATTTTCACTGTACAGAACTGTAACATTCTTGGCTTTGGACAGAAACTTTTTTTTTCTTTTTTTTTATATCATGAGCACTTTTAAAAAAAATTTTTTTATAGGGATTATCATTTTATTTAGGTGAACCAATTAAATGTTTCAACCCTTCACAAAATGTAATGAATCTTTCCAATTCATGCACTTTTATTTGATTTTATTAAGTTTTTAGCATGAAGAGATTTTTTAAAGAGGGAACTTAATGAAAGTGTGTGGGGAGTATCACTGGTTTATTGTCGTTTAAATCATGAAGGTGGTAAGGTAAGGTAATGTTGCTTAGAGCCCAGCCGACCACAAAGGGCCATATCGGGGCTGTCACCATGTTGAAGTCAACTCACAAGTCATTTTTTTTTTTAATGAAATTTTAAAAAAAAAACATTCACACATCTCTTTTAAAATACACCTGCTAAACACGCACAGAAACCTCGTCTAAAATCTTTCTCATGTAAAATCTTATCAGATGAAAAATGTTGATCTCTTTCAGAAATTCAAAGATCCCATCAGGTGGGACATCTCTGAACAAGGTTTTCATGGAGTCTGCTGTAAAGTGTTAAAGTCTTGCATCGATCATGAAGAAGGATTGCACTGTATTGATTATGTGTCATGGGTGTTTGTGTGTGCAGGAGGAAGAAAAAGAGGAAGATGACAACAAGAAAAAGGATGAACTCTAACCGCAGTTTATTTCACTCTTTATCATTTGATCTTTATTGTCTCACATGCATTCTTTCTGACATAATTCAGTTTCATCTTGTGTTCAGTCCATGAGTGAAGATGTATTGGTGAAGTTGAAAGTGAAAGGGAAATGGGTGTGTCTGAATGTGCTGGTCTCTTTATGACATGTTGTCTTGGTTGGTGCATGCTAAGGTAAAAGGGTAAATATCTATTTTTCTTCATTTTCCTTCATATCATCATCTGGTGCAATTTACACATTGATGGATATATGTCGCTTCCCTTGGTCTTTTTTTTTGTTTTACTCAGATATTTACCCCATTGTGGGTGTTGTTGCTGTGAATGTTTGGTTTTATTGTTCCAGAGCATGGGTATTTTTGTGATGCTAAATATGTTATATTTGAAAAAAAATTTTTTAGGTACTGCTTGTTGCTGCTGTGAATGTTTGGTCTTATTTTTCCCAGAGTATGGGTATTTTTTGTGATGTTAAATATATGTATATTTTTTACATATTTTTCAGGTATTGGTTTTTGCTGCTGTGAATGTTTTCTTGAGATGGTGAATTTTTTTTTTATGGTGTGTTCCGTCTTCCCCCTCCTCCTCGATTTTTGTATATATATATAAAGATTTTAATTGTTGCTGCTGTAAATATTCATTCAGATGCTTATTTACATCCTTGATTTTTGATGGGGTCTTACCTGCAAGATCACATTCCAGTTGTCATTTGTATCTGGTTTTGCTTGGAAAAAAAAGAATTCATGCTCAATACCAGAATCAAAGTTTGTTACTGGGCCAGTTGCATAATTGTTTTGCAACAAAGTTTGTCAGCATTAATTAGTTTTGAACCTTTAGAAGCATTCCTCATCTTTCCATGGTTCATGGTTTTTTGTATGTGTTGTTTTTTCTAATTTAAATTCCATTGTTCAGACGTCTGTTGAGTTTTGTGGCAAGTCTTCCATTCCAGAGCATGCAGCCTGAGGGAGAGAGACATGATGAGTTGCAAGACACGGAGGATCAGTCTTTGGCTGAGGGAGAGAGGTGAGGATCGCCAAGACACGGAGGATCAGTCTTTGGCTGAGGGAGAGACGTGATGATCACCAAGACATGGAGGATCAGTCTTGGCTGGGAGAGATGAGAGAGAAGACATGGAGGATCAGTCCTGAGGGAGAGACATGGAGGATCAGTCTTTGGCTGAGGAGAGAGACATGATGATTGCCAAGACATGGAGGATCAGTCTTTGGCTGAGGGAGAGACGTGATGATCACCAAGACATGGAGGATCAGTCTTTGGCTGAGGGAGAGACGTGATGATCACCAAGACATGGAGGATCAGTCTTTGGCTGAGGGAGAGACATGAGGATGGCCAAGACATGGAGGATCAGTCTTTGGCTGAGGGAGAGACATGATGATTGCCAAGACATGGAGGATCAGTCTTTGGCTGAGGGAGAGACTTTGGCTGCCAGGGAGAGACACATGATGATTGCCAAGACATGGAGGATCAGTCTTTGGCTGAGGGAGAGACGTGATGATGATCACCAAGACATGGAGATCAGTCTTTGGCTGAGGGAGAGACATGATGATCGCCAAGACATGGAGGATCAGTCTTTGGCTGAGGGAGAGACATGAGGATTGCCAAGACATGGAGGATCAGTCTTTGGCTGTGTTGGTTTTTGTTCTCATTTCCAAATTTGCACACATGCTGATTTTTATGGTGATTTTGAACTGCTGATCTGAAATGAAAAAATTAAAAAAGAAAATGTTGCCATCGATTCATCCATGTTTTCAAGTGATTTGTGTTGTGGGGGATGCTCCACTGAATCAGGCAAGTGAAGTTAGCTGAATGGTTTGCTGTTAGCCAAGAAAAATGAGTGTCAGACTTAACCAGATGTCTGTGGTTTAAGTCTTTACCATGTCTTGTGGATAAACCTTATTCTGCTCTACTCCACCTGCCATACTCCACTTAACTTCCAGTCTGCCCCACTCACTTGACCCTTAAGCCGTTCCCTTGCACATATCTGGGATGCTTTGAGTTTAAGACATGCCATTTGAGGACAGCACTATTTGCCAAAGTTACCATAGTCGTGAATCTCCTTCATTTCACCTCTGAACAAAAAAATTTGTAAGTATTTTTCAGCTTATGTACAGTATATGACAATAGGTAATAGTGACAATTTAGAGGCCCAAGTGCTGCTGAATCAGTAAATTCTCAGAAAGCTGTGCTGACTATTTGGATGCGCTTGCACTCACCTCAAACTTTATGTTCATATGTTAAGAGCTCTACTTGGCTTCACAATTACGGATGGATTTCGCATTTGTTGGAAATACGTAAGTGACTTCAATGGTCAGTAATAAACAAGAGAGCATGAACACAGACACTCTCGCAACAAAACATATTAATTACTTGATAATTACTAATCAGTTATGGTTTAGTATTTCTGTGGGTTTTTTTAAACATGTAACAAAGTGTCAACATTTCATTCGATATTTCAAAAGTAAAGTTTATAGTTGCAGAAGTGTTAAAAAAAAAAATGTCAGTTAAGTAGTTAACAATTTCTCTGATCTCCCAGGGTCAACCCTGCTAATTCCAAAATGTATGAAAACGCACAGAAAGTCTGTCAACAGCCTGTGGTCATCCTACACTTTCAGCAAGGTGCAGAAACCCAGAACTCGCTGGTCAAAAGTGTTGAAACGTCAACCCAAGTTGTAGAAACCGGTGAAGACTGCCAGTGCAGCACAGAACACTAAAAGTGTCTTCAAACTTCTATAACATTCAGTTTACCTTAGTTCTTTTCATATAAAAGACAATCTCCTGTAATCCATCACAATCGTTGAAAGCCCTTATAATCTATCGGGCTCATTTTCAAGTATGGTTTACAGGTAAAAAAAAAACAAAAACATTCACCCCAAAAAATCATTTAAATATGCATACCCTATGGTTGAACTTGACACAGATGTAAAAACAGTTGGCTGGTTAGGTGTGTGTGTGTGTGTGTGTGTGTGTGTGTTTTTGTTTTGTTCTTTAGTTTAATCACTCTCTTCAAGCTTTGTTAAACCTGTCAGTCTTTCACTACCCAGGCCAAAATGCAGTCAACAGAAGAGCTGCCTCTGACACTACATTCAGGGACTGTCAGTCAGTCGGTACATGTTATGTGTATACATGTCAACTATAACGACGGCAAACAGGCCTTCTCTTCCGCAAAATCGTGAAGGGAATTTTATGTGTGTGCAAGATGTGAGTTTAGAACCAATGTTAACTCCCAAGGGAAAAATCCCCCTGAACTGAAACATTCCAGCAGAAATTTGAAACCCATGACCCCTGGATCACAAACTGAGCTATTCAGGCCTCCTGATTGGAAACAGAGACACTGAGATGCCATCACTGAAATAAAGATAGCTGAAGTTCTACAATTCTTGAAATCCTCATCCCCATCCAAAATTATTGGCAACTGGATAAAATGCATAACCGATATCCCGTAAAACATTAGAATACTTTCCATGGATCGTTTGGTGCTTTATGCAGTTTGTATCCCTGTCTCAAATACTTCGATTATCAGCTACTAACAAATACCAGCCATTTCTGTGTCATAATTTTTTTTTCATTTGCCTTTTTTATACTCTCAGTTCTTATAGAACAGGGAGTACTTTAGAATGGGAACAAAGAAATGCTGTCTGTGTGTGTGTCCGTCCGTCCCATCCGTGGTCAAAATGTGTTCCACTCGTTCCAGACAAAACTACTGGGCCAATCTTTCTGAAAATTTGTAGGCATGTTCATTATGGGTCAAGGATGATGCCCGATGTTTTAGTTTACTGTTGTAGCCATTGCTAACGGCTGTAATGGCCTTAACGGTTTTTCTTCTTTATGGAATATCTCCGAAAGTGCCTGGCCGATCTTTGTGAAAATTAGCAGGCATGTTCATTATGGCTCAAGGATGACGCCCATGTTTTTACTTTACCCCATTATAGTCGTTACTGACAGCTGTAACGGCCTGTAACAGTTTTTCTTCTTTATGGAATATCTCAAGAAGTACTTGGCCGATCTTTCTGAAAATTTGTGGGTATGTTCATTATGGGTCATGAATAATGCCTGATGTTTTAGTTTACTGTTATAGTGGTTACTAACGGCTGTAATGGTTTTTTTTCTTCTTTATGGAATATCTCTGAAAGTACTTGCCCAATCTTTCTGAAAATTAGCAGGTATGTTCATTATGGGTCACGGATGATGCCCGATGTTTTAGTTTGCGGTTATAGCCATTACTTACAGCTGTAACGGCCTGTAATGATTTTCCTCCTTTTTGGAATATCTCCGAAAGTACTTGGCCGATCTTTGTGAAAATTAGCAGGTATGTTCACTATGGCTTACGGATGATGCCTGATGTTTTAGTTTACCGTTAGCCGTTACTAACAGCTATAACGGCCCATAACAGTTTTTCTTCTTCATGGAATATCTCGGAAAGCACTTTGTCGATCTTTCTGAAAATTTGTATGTGTGTTCATTATGGTCACGGATGATACCCGATCTTTTAGTTTACCCCGTTATAGCCGTTACTAACGGTTGTAATGGTTTTTTCTTCTTTATGGAACATCTCAGAAAGTACTTGGCCGATCTTTCTAAAAATTGGTAGGTATGTTCATTATGGGTCACGAATAATGCCCGATGTTTTAGTTTACTGTTATAGCTGTTACTAATGGCTGTAGCGTTTTTTCTTCTTTATTGAATATCTCCAAAAGTACTTGGCTGATCTTTGTGAAAATTAGCAGGTATGTTCATTATGGGTCACAGATGATGCCTGATGTTTTACTTTACCCCGTTATAGCCATTACTAATGGCTGCAATGGCCTGTAATGGTTTTTCTTTTTTATGGAATATCTCATAAAAGTACTTGGCCAATCTTTCTGAGAATTTGTTGGTATGTTTATTATAGGTCACTAATAATGCCCGATGTTTTAGTTTACTGTTATAGCCTTACTAATGGCCTGTAACGATTTTTCTTCTTTGTGGAATATCTCCGAAAGTACTCAGCCGATCTTCGTGAAAATTAGCAGGTATGTTCATTATGGGTCAAGGACGATGCCTGATGTTTTAGTTTACCCCCGTTATAGCTGTTACTAATGGCTGTAACGGCCTTTCTTCTTTATGGAATATCTCAAAAATTACATGGCCGATCTTTCTGAAAATTTGTAGGTATGTTCATTACGGGTCACAAATAATGCCTGATGTTTTAGTTTACCGCTATAGCCATTATTAATGGCTGTAATGGCCTGTAATGGTTTTTCTTCTTTATAGAATATTTCCAAAAGTACTTGGCCGATCTTTGTGAAAATTAGCAGGTATGTTCACTATGGGTCACGGATGATGCCCGATGTTTTACTTTACCCCATTATAGCCGTTACTAACGGCTGTAACGGCCTTTAATGGTTTTTTTCTGTATGGAATATCTCAGAAAGGACTTGGCTGATCTTTCTGAAAATTTGTAGGTATGTTCATTATGGGTCACAAATCATACCCTATGTTTAGTTTACCGTTATAGCCGTTACTAACAGCTGTAATGGCCTGTAACAGTTTTTCTTCTTCACGGAATATCTCAGAAAGTACATGGCCGATCTTCCTGAAAATTAGCATGTATGTTCATTATGGGTCACAAATAATACCCGATGTTTTAGTTTACCGTTATAGCCGTTACTAACGGCCTGTAACAGTTTTTCTTCTTTATGGAATATCTCCAAAAGTACTTGGCCAATCTTTGTGAAAATTAGTAGGTATGTTCATTAACGTCACAGATGATTCCCGATGTTTTAGTTTGCTGTTATAGCCGTTACTAACGGCTGTAACGGCCTGCGACGGTTTTTCTTCTTTATGGAATATCTCTGAAAGTACTTGGCCGATCTTTGTGAAAATTAGCAGGTATGATCACTATGGGTTACAGATGATGCCCGATGTTTTAGTTTACCGTTATAGCCATTACTAACGGCTATAATGGCCCATAACAGTTTTTCTTCCTTATGGAATATCTCAGAAAGCACTTTGTCGATCTTTCTGAAAATCTGTAGGTTATGTTCATTATGGATCACGGATGATATCCAATGTTTTAGTTTACCGTTATAGCCGTTACTAATGGCTGTAATGGCCTGTAACAGTTTTTTCTTCTTTATGGAATATCTCAGAAAGTACTAGGCCGATCTTTCTGAAAATTTGTAGGTATGTTCATTAGATGCGAGGGATGATGCCCAATGTTTTAGTTTTACCATTATAGCTGTTACTAACGGCTGTAATGGCCCATAATGGTTTTTTCTTTTTTATAAAATGTCTCAAAGTACTTGGCCGATCTTTGTGAAAATTAGCACATATGTTCATTATTGGTCATGCCTGACGTTTTAGTTTACCGTTATGGCCATTATTAATGGCTATAAGAACCCATAACAGTTTTTTTTTTTTATGGAATATCTCAGAAAGTACTTGGCCGTTCTTTCTGAATTTGCAGGTATTGTGGATCATGGATGATGCCCGATGTTTCATTTTACCGTTACAGCCATTACTAACAGCCCCTAACAGTTTTCCTTCTTCATGGAATATCTCAGAAAGTATGTGGCCGATATTTTTGAAAATTTATAGGTATGTTCATTGAGGGTCACAGATGATGCCCGATGTTCAAGTTTACCGTTATAGCCGTTACTAATGGCCCATAATGGTTTTCTTCTTTATGTAAAATCTCAGAAAGTTCTTGGCAGATCTTTCTGAAAATTTGTAAGTATGTTCATTATAGGTCACAGATGATGGCCGATGTTTACCAGAATAGCCATTACTAATGGTTAGACCAGTCCAAGACAGTTTTTCCTCTTTATGGAATTTATCGCATATTCAGGATAAGCTGGGAGTGTTTATATGCTTTGCATCTTTTTTTTTCTTCTTTTTTTTGCCATTTCAATCACATTATTCTCAATCCACACATTCAAGGCTTCTCCTAGACAGCACACACCCATGTCCACAACCTGTGTATACTGATATTAGTTAACCTTGACCCTCACAAAACAAAAAAAAAAAAGTAAGTAAAAAAAAAGGGGGGAGGGGTATTTTGTTTCAATCTTATTAACCATCAACCCAACACAATACAACCTGTGAGTCAAAACAACTGAGATGAGAAAAATATGGTCTGGCACTACAATCTTTAAAAAAAGTGAACAGTCCATCGTACATTTTCACTGACACTCTACAGTGAAATGCAGAAAGCCATCACACCATTACAGGCAACTTGAACATACAGCAAGAATGTGAATGAAAGGGGAAAATCAGAGGATCTGGATGGAAATGAAAAGTTACAGATTAACAAACAAGTGTGGTAACTCTTGCTCCCATGATGAATAAACAGACAACTATAAATCCAAATGAATGCTGCTTAAGACACTCAAATCGCCTAGCAGAAATGACAACACAGAGCACACACAACAAACAAGGAGACGTCAGTTATGGGATCTGGATGAAAGTGGAAAGACAAAGAACCTGGAGGAAAGTGGAAAGACAAAGGGTCTGGATGTAAGTGGAAAGACAAAGGGTCTGTAAGTGGAAAGACAAAGGGTCTGGATGTAAGTGGAAAGACAAAGGATCTGGATGAAAGTGAAAGACAAAGGTCTGGATGAAAGTGGAAAGACAAAGGATCTGGATGAAAGTGAAAGACAAAGGGTCTGGATGAAAGTGGAAAGACAAAGGGTCTGGATGAAAGTGGAAAGACAAAGGGTCTGGATGTAAGTGGAAAGACAAAGGATCTGGATGAAAGTGAAAGACAAAGGGTCTGGATGAAAAGTGGAAAGACAAAGGGTCTGGATGTAAGTGGAAAGACAAGGGGTCTGGATGAAAGTGAAAGACAAAGGATCTGGATGAAAGTGGAAAGACAAAGGGTCTGGATGAAAGTGGAAAGACAAAGGATCTGGATGAAAGTGAAAGACAAAGGATCTTAATGAAAGTGGAAAGACAAAGGGCTGGAGGAAAGCGAAAAACCAAACGATCTGAATGATGAAAGTGAAAAAGACAAAGGGTTAGGAGATGAAAGTGAAAAGACAAAGGTTAGGATGAAAGTGGAAAGACAAAGGATCTGGATGAAAGTGAAAAGACAAAGGGTCAGGATGAAAGTGGAAAACCAAAAGGTCTGAATGAAAATGAAAAGACAAAGGGTCTGGATGAAAACGAAAAGACAAAGGGTCAGGATGAAAGTGGAAAACCAAAAGGTCTGGATGAAAATGAAAAGACAAAGGATCTGGGTGACAGTGGAAAAAGGACCTGGAAGAAAGGACAGTCAGAGGATCTTGTTTCCCTTTCCTTGCCTACCTGAGAAGAGGAAAAACACTCAATGAGCTTTCCTGCATGGTAAGCTACTGTCAACAATATGTTCCTCCTGGAAATTGGTACAAGTGCAACATTTCTGCTTGAATTGTGCACAAGTCTGTGAACACATTGGCAAATGCTGATGAAATCTTGGGCGTAGTAGTACAGTCCTAATGTATCCCTTGTGGTGTGAGAACCGTAACAGTTCTGTTTCTGCATGATGACTGGCATTTAGAACATGCAGCGCTAATATGTGACCAACTCCCACAAAATGATAAATAAGTCGAATTTTGAACTTATTATGTATACCAACAGAAAGAGGAGAAGACCTTTCCAATGATATGTAAAGAATTTCTGTATGTTAAAAAATGAAAAAGTTATTACCCTTCAAATTACCCCATTAGCACCGTAGGCATTTTAAGAAAAAAAGGCTTAAAGGTTTCCATGATTTCTCCAACCATTTTTCCTTAGCAACCAAGGTTTACTTTTGCTATAAACTTATGAAAATGTGGGCAACCATCAAAATGATCATTGCAAATGCTTTAATAATTGAATTTTATTCCCAGTCAGATATGCATTGGTGTATTTAATGGCTATTTTAGGGTGCTGAAAATGAAAAATCTGATTTCTTTTATTTGATAAATACGTTTGTTTTAATGTGTCTTAGCACAGATACACTAATCAAAACTGATTGAATTAATATGTATGTATTTTCTAGTTTTCACTTTTGCCCAGGTTTAAGAACAAAAAAGTGGGTTCTTGGAGGGAAAAAAGGCAGCTCTCTTGCACTATGCATTAACACATACCAGACTCACAATTCATGACACCCTATGATAAAAACAGCATATATTCATAATTAACATAACATATCTTATCAGAAACGTTTGTGCATTATTCTTTCTTCTTCCTTTTCAGTTGCCTGGGTGGGGGCACTCCAAATCTCTCTTGTCCTCACACACACACACACACACACACACACACACACACACACACACACACGCACGCGCGCCAGCACGCACGCTCGCGCACACACACACGCACACACACACACACAGATACACACACAGACACACACACACAATATCCCAACGTTCAAATCCAGTGCTCCCTCTCCTCTCCACATATATGCACGCACACACAGATCTATTACGCTGGTCATCAGCAGCTGGAATGCAATTGATCTGCATGCAGTTACAGGAAAACTGTTCTGCCATTTGTAGATCTCGTAGAGGCTGCCCATCACAATTCATACCAACAGATCTGCACCTTCTTCAATTCGTACAACTGGCTCCTCATTTTCTTCTTCATCTTCGATTTCAAGTCCAACAGACTGACACATGCCGGTCGAAATCAATGGAGAAATCCCTTCATCATCAGCTTCGCTGCTGTCAGTTTCTTCATTGAAATCGAAATCAAAAGATTCCTTTTCATTGCTATTGCTTATGGCGAAATATTCATTTATCAGGCCACTAATTTCCTGGCCTTCATAATCGAAAATATTTCCTGACTTTGATGAATTTAACAGTGTTGCAATACATCGATCCATGATGATGATTTTTCGAGTAAAGCAACGACAAAGGCAAAGCACAGTAGATTCCATTGAGCTGTGGCCAATGAAAGGCAGGTCTCTGCCGTTAACAGCTGAGTTACTAAGGCCATTTCGGTATTTGAGCGCTGATTGGCTGGAAGGCTTTCTTTTTGTGTACAACTTTGAATATCTCCTAAAGGCCATCTGACTGGTTTATTTTAGAAAAACTGTGTACAGATTCTGAAAATAGAAACAATGAGCTTTCAAACGATGTGCAACACGCCAGGGGCTCTGCAAGGGATGTGCACTCCATTATCTGTTGAAAATGAGTAACTTTTTGCAATCGGTGATGCTTAAAATCGATGACACGGAGTGAAAAAAATTCATTTAATCACATTTCTTGCTTAATTTAGGTAAAATCAGTGAAACCTGATATGCTTCAATGGTTTTCCTATGTGTTGGTGCAAAATCTCATTTTTTACCCAAAAATGGCCCCCACAACTCCTTGTCGCCCGCAGCGGCGATCAGCCCTGCACACGACTTATCTATCATTTTGTGGAAGGCCATCACATATGACCTGGTTAACACAGAATCCAATACACACCACTGTGGTCTATTTCGTAATATTCCAATACAATGCAGTGAAAAGACACTCCAAAATTCTATTTTCATGATGGTTTTCACAAATTCACTGCTCTGTTTGCTATAAATTCAGTAGTACACTGCAGGCAATCTATGGTAGCTGACAGGTCTGATAAAATGCCTTCAGCTTTCCACTTTCACAGAAACTTTTGGAGAACAAATCTTAAATGTGAGTTAACAGCTAGTACCTCTTCAGAATAATTCAAGAAAATTCAGTCAAGTGTTTCTTATTACAAGGAGGAATTTTTGAAAATGTTATCCAAGTAATTTTTTTCCCGTCCACACCAATTTCTGCTCACACATGGTACAAAATTTCATTTTTATGATATAAATATCACTATATCCATCCATAAGAGGAAAGAAGTGCATAACAACGTAAAAATGTTCTAACACAATGCTTTTAATAACTATGACCAATTCAAATGCACATTTGACAGTACTGCTGATATGTTAATTCTGCACCACAATGTGCAAACCAAACACAGGAACCTCATCATAATAATGTCTAACCTCGCCAACCAGCAGGGTCTTTTTTTTAATGACATCTCCCGATCGACCGAATTCAATTTTCTAGAGTGTTAGATAAACGCTTGAAACCAGGGTACTGTGTTTGTTTTTCCGTAACTGGGGATGGGCATACTCGTGCACCACGTGGAGGGGTGTGAGACACACTTCTGGCTTTGCAACTTCGTCACACAATGCCAAGACATTTTCCATCAGAACCATTCTAAGCTCTGGTCCATTAATGATCCATGCAGGTCTAACATTCACACCACAGTAGACAAAAATGTTCACAACCTAAAACACGCAATGTACACAGTCTAGAAGACGTTATGATTTATTTGCTTAGCTGACACTTTCACAACAAAAATATCTTTTCAGTCTGCAAAATACATTGCAAAGTGAAGCTGCCCACAACACAGCACGTCTGTCTTATTTACTCACTTGGTGAAGAGACTGCTCTGGGAACAATGATGGGTGTTGACAACCAGTTATTCAGCCACAACAGTCTTTCCAAGCAGCCGCCAAACACACACACACACCCGACATGTAACAATCAAAACTCACACGCACCCCACTATACACATCGCATGCACATACAGATATGTACAGGCACACCACACACACATCTGCCTTAACAAACCATTCACATATTGCAACATGTAGGAGTTCACTTTTCATTGTGCTAGTGCATGCACACACACACACACACACACACACACACACACACACACACACACACACACATTATAACATCATACACAGACATGCAGATGGCAGACAGAAGGAATGTGGGACAGCGCTACTCTGGGCACTGTCAAGCGGTCTTGACGACCAGTGTGTTGGGACAGACGGAAGATGCCAGGAACCATGTTGCTGATCTGGGCAAACATCTCCTCAGACAGTCCCTGAAACAGAGGGAGACTTGTCACTACCCAACAAGATCCTTGTCAATGGCTCCAAGACGGTAAAGTGCTGATGGTTCTTCCTACCAGAGGATTTCACCATTTTCAGTGCACTGAGATGAAAATAATGGCTGAACATAATTCAAAAAGATTATCTGTAGTCCTTTAAGATATTCACCTTGCTCATTTTGAAAATGAAATGGATTCTCAATGGAATGAAGCTGAATTGGAAACTAGATTAGTGACGGTTCACGAAAAAACCTCGTCTCTTTTATTTATCAACAGTGACCTGTACACACCATCTGACATGATTTATCAAATTCTGTAAATTTCCTTGCAACAGACGGGAAGAGCAAGCAGCTCTGGACTGTTGCTACTGGTCAATCTTTGTAAGTCTTTTCTTCTGTGCCCATATCTAGCAAAGCCGCACAGAGGTAAGCAAGAGGACAGGAAGCTGAGCAGAGTTCTCACCCTTGGCACCAGGAACTGAATGGTGCGGGACACCTGGCTGCTGTAGGTGGCCATTTCAATCATGAAACCTTTGACACACTTGAATAGCAGCTCCGCACGTTTCAGACACCAGGGAATGGTCATCTCCTGAAACAGAAGTACTCTTTTTTTACATACTCACTGTACAGCTACTGTGGTTTCCAGGACATTCCACTGATAATAAACAGGACTATCAAACTAAACAACAACCTCCTGCAACATCCCTGCTCTTCTGCCCCTTCATCGTGTCTCAAACATTGGTAACTATATACAATAGTAGGTTGATTTCATAGAATTGTGTTATTTGGTAGCTCTGCATTTCTTAGAACAGAAAGTATGAAACACATGAAAGAGAACAGAGAGGACGCTTGGTTTTATTTACTCCTTCAGTAGGTTGGCCACATCTGATCTTCAAACTAATCACTACAATGCATTTTGATGGAAGTATTGTGTTTCCACTTTCATCACTTTCATTTAGCATTTTTAATTATGTTATGGAGAAGTTATGTACATAAAACATCTATTTCAAAAGCAACATATCTTCTCATATTAGCTATGATTTTGTAGGAACCAATTTCTTGATCTGGCCATGTATTTTACAACAGCACAAAAAAAAAAACGCCAGCAGCAGACATGGATGCATTATCAGCATTTCATAATTCTTCACAGTATTTCACATGATTTCATTACATTAACTACATAACATCTACTTTCAAAATCAAGCAACCTTTTTGTGGAATAACTATTGTACAAACACACAAAGAAAAGAGATTCGGTTACACCAAGGACCTCTTGAGAATAAAAAGTAAAAAAAATGTTATGAAACACGTTGAATACCTGGAAGGCTTTCAAGTATAACAAGGTAATGACTTCTAGAGCTTAACCAACCATGAACACCAGGAGGTCTGCAACAGTTTTTCCAGAACAGCACACCCACCTCCGTCATCTCGTGCGTCAGGAGCAGGGGATCGTGAGGGTCTGGATGTCGTAGCGGAACACACAGGCGGATGATGTTGCGTATGCTGAGGATGGCGGGGTGTCTGGAGGTGATGTCCCCTGTGCGAACGTTTTCGTCGACCACCAAGTGGAATACCACATGCACCTCAGACAGGTTGGAATGCTTGGTCAGGTAGAAGTCCCCCGTGTGAAGTTTTGGCACCCAGTGTTCGGTCCTCAGTAAAGATTTATGAATTTGAGTTAAAAATGCATTCTCTCACTCTCTCTCTCTCTCTTGCTCTGAATGTGATAATTATAACTATACAATATACACATATCAACACTTGGCTTCAATACATCCACTCATTAACATACACACACCCATATACACTCATACAAAAACTCGCTTCACTCAGTATTGAAGTTTCAGTCTTTTTTTTCATACTCTCCTAGTCCATTTTCTTTTCAACAGTCAATAACAAACATTTAAATCACAACCTTGGGAAAATCTGCTGTCCTCACATGATGTACAAATGTCTGTCCAAAACTGCCACCAACAGTAGAAACAGTTTTAACTCAGGTACCCAATGAAATCACATGGACAGATGTGAGGAAAACATCAGAAATAACACTGCTGACTGCCATGTCCACAATCTTCCTTGTTGATTGGTTCACTATCCCTATCTTCACAGTGAAATACAGACTGTGACAGAGTCTGAAGGCTGTATAACCCAGCCATGTGACACTAGCTGATCAACTGAGAAGTGTGCCCTGAGGAAGACATTCACTCCATCAAGAGAAAGACATGGTGTTGAATTTTGAAATATCCTTCAGCGGCCTTTAAGTTATGTTCTGATTTACTAGACCCTCACAAACATCACACTAGAAAAGATAACGGCAACTGTCGTGCTTTGCTACCAGAGAAAAAAAAAAAAATCTTGTTACAAACACTTCATCATCAGCGGATTACCTGATGATCGGAGCTGGCGCTGTTTCCACTGCTGGTGCTGTGGACGCTGACGCTGTCGCCCTCCTGTTGCTGCTGCAGCTGTCGTGCCACCCTCACAGCGTTGGCCTGGCTGAAGGCCTGCTCCATGGCCAGCATCTGCTGCCCCACGTCCGGGAAGTGAAAGTCTGTCGACTGCTCACACACTGCTGCAAGTCTGCAACACGCAACGTAGCTTCTACACCTGTTTAATGACACACACATTGTGCAGGCTTTACATCCGTCTGTAACAGACTGAGCAGGATACACACTTTCTGACACACATTGTGCAGGCATTGTACCTGTCTGACACACACTGTGATGGCTCCACCTGCCCGACACATTCTGTGCAGGCATTGTACCTGTCCGACACTCACCATGATGGCCACCACCTGTCTGACACACATTGTGCAGGCCCTACACCTGACACACATTGTAACAGCTTCATTACTTGTCTGACACGCATGTAATGGCTTTGCATCTCTCCAACAAGCACTTTGCATGCTTTACCCCTGTGTGAATGGGGAGAGAGGGGTGGAGCATTAAATCATATAAGTATTTTTTAAAAAAATACCACCTCCCCCACAAAGAAAAGGGACATTTTCTAGATAAAAACTGCAGACTGCAGTGAAGCTGAAGACTCATTCCTTCAATTCACATGAAACAAAAGCTACAGCAACAAGAAAACAAACAAAAAAAAAAGCAAATGTACAAACAAAAAAGCAAAAAAACAAAATGAAAATAAACTAACATAGAACTTTTTTCTTTTTAAACCTGAGATGGCCTACCTCTCTTGATGCCCGTGTAAGAGTTCAGCCTGTTGTCAACCAATAGGATCAGCCCACACAGAGAGTTGGAGTACAGTGACATGGCCGTCTGAAGTCTCTGGGGCTGAGGTACCACCATGCCCCTGTCAACAAACTTATAGTTTGCCATACTCTTCCAACACATCAGATATTTCGTCGACTTCAGAAACTCTTCCAACATAACAGAGTATGTCATTGTCTTTGAAAACTCTTCCAACACATCAGAATATTTTGTTGTCTTTGAAAACTCTTCCAACACATCAGAACATTCATCATCTTTGAAAACTCTTCCAACACATCAGAGTATTTCATCATCTTTGAAAACTCTTCCAACACATCAGAACATTTCATCATCTTTGAAAACTCTTCCAACACATCAGAGTATTTCATCATCTTTGAAAACTCTTCCAACACATCATAACATTTCATCATCTTTGAAAACTCTTCCAACACATCATAACATTTCATCATCTTTGAAAACTCTTCCAACACATCAGAGTATTTCATCATCTTTGAAAACTCTTCCAACACATCAGAATATTTCGTCATCTTTGAAAACTCTTTCCAACACATCAGAACATTTCGTCGTCTTTGAAAACTCTTCCAACACATCAGAGTATTTTGTCGTCTTTGAAAACTCTTCCAACACATCAGAGTATTTCGTCGTCTTTGAAAACTCTTCCAACACATCAGAGTATTTTGTCGTCGTCTTTGAAAACTCTTCCAACTCATCAGAATATTTCATCATCTTTGAAACAGCACAGTAACCCAAAATTTCTACAAGTCTTTCATAATACATCACATTAACACAGGCCGTTGTATAGCCTCTTAAACACATCGCTAGAAACAGGTGTTTTTTACAGTCTTTTCAGCATATCACAGCAGCACAACTGTTCCACCGTCTTTCTTATATATCACAGGATCACAGATATTTCACAGTCTTTCCAATACATCACCTTAACATAGTCATTTCATTCTTTCCAGTACATCATTCACAGTCTTTCCAATACATCACATTAACACAGTTGTTCTACTCTTTCCAATACATCATTCACAATCTTTCCAATACATCACCTTAACATAGTCATTTTGCTATTTCCAATTCATCATTCACAGTCTCTCCAATACATCACATTAACACAGTCAGTCTACTCTTTCCAATACATAATTCACAGTCTTTCCAATACAGCAGTTGCAGAGTTGCTCTACAATCTTTCCAACACATTACAGTAGCACTCAGTTCAATTCATCTTGACTCTACCAAGCCGGCAACAAGGGGGGCCGTACTAGAGCTTTCATCTCGTCAAGTTTGATTCCTTATACAGCTGTTCAAAAGGAAAGAAACGAACAAAACAAAAAACAATCAGAACCAAAAGCAATAGTCCTCCGAAGGGAAGAAAACATAATAGAAAATAATAGAAAAATAATATAAGAAGAGTGGCACTGTGATTTTTCTAAAACAAAACAGTTGTTCCAAACTCCTTCCAACACATCACATTAATACAGCTGTTCAGTCTTTTTCTAACACATCACATTAACCCTCTTGACCATCGACGCACCTTAGCGCCCGTCCGGAAATCACACAGCCAAAACGCTGAGCGCCCGCCAGCGCCCGGTAAAACACGTGGCAACAATGGGCGCCGCCATGTTCTCTTTAGAAAAAGGAAAGTCTCGCGAGAACGTGACTTCCTTCTTCCTGTAGTCATTTACTTCCGTTTGCAAAAAACACGCGAGTCGATACGTGCCGTGGTTCTCGAGTTTCGAATTTTTTAAGTTTTGAGGTTGAAATGCGGTTTTTCACCGTGGCTAACCTTGAGTTCTGCCGTTCTATAATGAGATTTAGTGATGGAGATACTGTGTTTTGTAGGATTTACGGCATAAGACTTAGTGAAAGTGCTGGGTAGTGAAGCTTAGAGTGACCTAGATTTCGACTGGGATGAAGTTCCAGGTATGATGAACAACAAAAATTCGAAGAAAGTTCTGAAGAAGATTTTTTTTTTTTTTCCCGAGTAAATGGCTCACGTGACATTCTTCAAACTTACGTTATAGCAACATATATATTCGTAGGAATTTTTAAAATTATTTTCATTTTGTTATTTCCCTTTTCCTCTTTTTAAATTAATTTTTTTAATTGGGTAACCATGTTCAAATTACGGAGTTACTTACCTTGCCGACAGTTTTCGGTGTAACTAAGCTCAGATAAGTGCATACTGAAGAGGGTTAATACAGCTGTTCAGTCTTTCTAACACATCACATTAACACAGTTGTTCAGTCTTTCTAACGCATCACATTAATACAGCTGTTCAGTTCTTCTAACACATCACATTAACACAGCTGTTCAGTCTTTTCCAACACATCACATTAACAGCTGTTCAGTCTTTCTAACACATCACAGTAACACAGCTGAACTAGAGTTCCCAATTCATCAAACCTTTTCTACTGATAAATCGGAACTTGTCACTCAACAGCTTACAAGTAAAAGGCACAGAGATGGTGTTGTCTTCTTTTGCTCTGTACCTACCATTTTGTTTCCTGCATGGGAAGGGAAGTAACTGCTGTACAGGGTTGCACACGTGACTGCCAGAAAATTTGTGCACTTTCTTTAGTAAACTGCCTCAAATTTTGAACGAGAGCTTTGCCTCAACAACATGACTGCATTAAAGGGAAATAAACGAAAGAAGACCAAGTCAGTAACAAAGTCACCTTTCCCAGGTTCAAAACCCAGCACCACCATTGGCTTGGTGTTACCGAGAGAACAGTGAATGAAGAGGACGTGTAAATCTACCATACATGTGTCTGTGGGTGTGTGCATGTGTGTGTGCTTGTGAGTCTGACCAAAACACTTTAGGCTGGGTTTGTATGTGGATCATAGCACCTGCTAAGTTTTGTTTAGTATCCCCTTTTGCCTACTGTTTGGTCATTTATTTATTCACATGGTGATTCACTTTGCTGCAACAAATGCATGGCAGACTCATGGCTTAGCTGGTGTGGTGTAGCACATGTGGACAAAGGTCAACATGCAGTGACACTTTCTTGATAAAACTGGAACTAAGCATGCATACTGTGCATGCATGCATGAATACTTGTATGATTTTCTAAAAGAGCATTTCAACCACCACTTATTTTTAGACCCAAAGAAACTATATAGAAGGGCTGGGCTAGCAGATTCCACTTTCTTTCTTCTGTTTCTCCTCTATGACTGCAAGACATACCCCACTGTGTGTGGCTTGTGTCGGCACAGGTCCAAAACATGGGTGCAGAGAAGTCGCAAGTTGTGTAGTGGTCTTCATCTGTGCTCCTGCAACAAATCAACATGCAAGGATTGTAGCTTGTCTCCCTTTAACCTTTTCACAATCAATCCACCTCTCTGCCATTTCCGTACAACTTCAGTCTGTCTGTACCTGCCCTTTGAGGTGACTGTATTTGGTTTTTCATGTGAATGATCTGGGAAGGGTTGAACATTTAGATGCAGTATTTCAAACCATAAGCGTGGGAAGGCTTGAGCTGTAAGTAAGATGCTGTGTTTTAAGTCATGAACTTCAGCTCCTTCAAGTGCCATTTTGCAATGTGCATTATATGAAGCAACAACAGATATCTTTTTTTTTTTCACTTTGTCCCACATGTGACTTGCAAAACCAATAAGTGACTATGATAGAAGGCAGTCTGGGGGCTGGAATAGCTCAGTGGTAGAGCACCGGACTCGTGATCTTGGGGTTGCGGCTTCTAATCTCCTCCAGGCCGTTTCAGTACAGGGGATTTTTCCCTCGGAGTTAACATTGTTCGGACTCCAGTTCCCATACAGTCCTTCGAATGGGACTATAAACCGAGGTTCTGTATGTGAATGCACGCATAACATCTTGCACACATGTAAAATCCCATCACCAACTTTCAGAAGAGAAGGCCAGTTTGGCTGTTGGTAAACACATTACACATAGCGTGCACCTTCCCGAAGTTGGAGTATGGCTCCTAATGGCCACAAAACTAATACACACAAAACTCCACTCCTTTGTTGGATAGATGGGATTAATCCTTGCCTTTCTATACAGGGGTGTCTGCAGGAGTATATCAGCCTGCATACGCAGAGAAGAAGAAGAAGAAGAAGAAGGCAGGCAGTCTATTTCACAAAAAAAAACGGATGATTCAGTGGCTGAAGCAATAATACTGTATCATGTAGGACAACTTGGACATGCTGTGTAGATGTCTCGTTATAGACTGTAAAGATGACCTACATGACATGAGACCCAAGTACTACACTGAAGCACTGCTACCCCCAGTAACAACCAACAGTGCAGACTGTGCGTTTATCTCATTGTGCGTTTATCTCATTGTCAATATACAGATGACCTGCTATACTGTGGATGATTTATTGGCTGAAGCACAGCTATATCAACAGTAACAATTTGAACATCAGAGTCGACCGTTCGGATCTCATCATAAGCTATATTGATGGTTTACATGACATGGAACACAAGCACTGAGTTGTGGATGATTTATTGGCGGAAACATAGCTGCAATTATCAGGATAACTCCGACACAGGTGTAAACTGTACGGATTCCACTGCCGTCTATACAGATGAAATGTCAGACATGAACACTTTACAATGGACTTAACAACTGAAGCGCCATGAACACTTAGACATCAGTAGATTATATGATGTCTCATTTGCCAACTTACAGACTACCTGCATCACACGAGACCATGCAGCAGACTCCCTAAAGAACCTCTAAAGAGATGTGCCTCTGGAATTCTTTCGTGTTTCACTTTTCACAAGAGAACATGATCACATTTAAGCGTTTAGCTTATTTCTCTCAGCTGAATGAGCATCCATCCGTTACCCAGGATATTCATTTTACTTCTGCTGTCTTGTCTCCTATTTCAACTGGCTGATATGGCCACTGGGCAGTGTAACTCCCATGTTTCTCATTCCCAGTCTCCTAGATACAGCCACTTCATGGGCTGCCATTGCTGACACTGTGACAAGACACACCTGAGTGCAGCTGTGTTAGGGGAACCATAAAGAATGGCCAGGGAGTATTGCCACTTAAATGTTGTGAATTCAGCAAACGTATAAAGAAACCCATCACATATACCATAGTTTTTCAAAGTTTATACAAGTAACCCCTCGGACTGTGACAGCCCACCTCAAAGAGAACTGCTGCTTTATGAGAAACAGTGACAGCACAATTCTTTGTGTCCCATTCAAGGATCTCATTGCCCACTGAGATAGGAGATTGACCTTTGAATTGAAAATTTATCCACACAGAGTATGCACATGCATACGCGTGTGCACATACACGCAAGCATGCATGCATCCACACACACACACACACACACACACACACACACACACACACACACACACACACACACACACTCACGCACACACAGACACACATGCCACACACACACACACACACACACACACACACACACACACACACACACACACACACACACACACACACACACACACACACACACACACACACACACACACACACACTGACCCAGGTGTATAGTAAAGCTCTCCTCCAGGCGATTCTGCACCTGTCTCTCTGCGTCCTCGGCCACAGGCAACGATGCTGATGCTGTGCGCAGTCTGTGCCTGTGAAACACACCCCCACTCTCATCATCCACAGCACACACACAAAAAAGTCTGAAAAATAATTCATGAGAGAAGGATAGGGAGAGGGTGGGCAAAATGGGTGGTTGGTAAGGAAAAAGCCTGTCATACTCTAAATTCTGTCAAGACAGAAATCCAGGGAAGAGGAACAGAATATGGGGTGGAGGCTGTTAATACAACCTCCAAAACTTTGCCATTCATTTTAGCTGTATGATAATACCGTCTTCTTACTGGACAGTTCAGGGAACATACTTTGTTCTTTGTGGGCTTTTACAGCATACTGACATTCTGCTTTAGGTTGAGAACTTCCTTCATACTCCAGCTTTCAGATCATGCAGACACCATGACGATCTCAACTATTTCTATATTGTACTTTCATCTTCTGTGTTGTTTTTGGCAGAGCGATAGACAGTCATTTGGGTTTTATGGGCACAGCTCGCTTCATGTCCATCCCATCCCAGCCGACCCGCTTGCCCACAGGAGGTAAAAACATAATGATAAGTAAGCACTGCTCTTTTTTTTTTCTTCTTTTGTTTTTGCTGCTACCATGTTGGGGCGAAAAGTATCATAAGTGAATCCACCATGTACAAAAGAAAGGCAGAATTTCATCCTGCAGAGATTCTCTTCTCCAGCAGCTAGGGTTTATCACCAATGACAAATTATGAGCAAACATGTGTTGTGTCCTGTCATCACGTCATCCGTGTTGTCTATTACAACCTGACATGCTAAACAGTGTCCT
>JADBJO010000646.1:407500-445000 GCA_016801955.1 Conus betulinus | reverse complement strand
ATCAACTGGGAAACACAACAGCATGTGCAGAGGTATAAGACAGACAACTCCATTAAAAATTTTGTTCTGTGGTCACAGATCACCTCCCCTGCCTACTTGCCCTCTATCAACTGGGAAACAAACAGCAGGTGCAAAGGTGTACAGACAGACAACTCCATTTGTTCTGTGGACACAGATCATCTCCCCTGCCCACTTGCCCTCTATCAACTGGGAAACAAACAGCATGTGTAGAGGTATAAGACAGACAACTCCATTTATTCTGTGGACACAGATCATCTCCCCTGCCCACTTGCCCTCTATCAACTGGGAAACAAACAGCATGTGCAGGGGTAAAAGACAGACAACTCCATTTGTTCTGTGGTGATCACACAGATCATCTCCCCTGCCCACTTGCCCTCTATCAACTGGGAAATGCAAACAGCATGTGCAGGGGTAAAAAGACAGATAACTCCCTTTGTTCTGTGGTCACAGATCACAGGCATGCTATATAGATACTTGGCAAGTCAGGGATCCCAAAAAATCTGCCCGTTTTCAGTCATGCGGAACAACATAGCTGCAAGCCTTTTAAAATGCAAATTCAGGAGCCAGGGGATGGAGGGGAGGAAGACTGGCTTTGAAAAAAAGGCTGCCTTACTCCCTACTGTTTAACTGATGAATGTGAGGCAAACAAAGATAATGTCTATCTGACTGTAGCCCTTTCATTTTGGGACTTTATTCTGCAGTAGCTTACACTTCATCAACCCTATCCAAATTGCCATCTGTTTTTATACATTCTCAGTACAAACTGCACAGACTATGAAGCAATTTCCTTGAATGCCATGATTTCTTTCAACTTCAGAATCATCTGACGGCATTCAGCTCTCCCATCCCATGTTTCTATGCAAAGTCTGATGTAATCCACAGACACACTACTTAAAAAAAAACTCAAACCAAAAGGTTGTGCATACACTGGCATCATGCGGATAAAGGACACAGAGTTTAAACACAAAAGCATATCAATCATTAAGTGAACATGATCACATGATAATGCAACTTTGTCATAACACATCACCCAAAATCAGAAAATGACTCTTCACTGGCACTTGCATTACCATAATGGAAAAGGCACAGAGACGAATATTAGTAAAAGAGAATGTTGGAAGGAAGAGTAGCCCTAAAGGAAGTCACCTGCATGTTATCAAAGTGTCTCTGGGCCAGAACGTTGATGTCGTCATCCCCATAGGCCTGGCCCACATGCTGCAGGGCTTGCTCCATTTCCCCCTGGTGTCTAAAATCATACACATAGTGCACAGCATGAACATTTCCTCCTGGTGTCTGCAATCATACACATAAAGAGTGCACAGGCATGAACATTTCCTCCTGGTGTCTGCAGTCATACACAGAGTGCACAGGCATGAACATTTCTTCCTGGTGTCTGCAATCATACACATAGTGCACAGCATGAACATTTCCTCCTGGTGTCTGCAATCATACACATAAAGAGTGCACAGGCATGAACATTTCCTCCTGATGTCTGCAGTCATACACAGAGTGCACAGGCATGAACATTTCTTCCCTGGTGTCTGCAGTCATAGACAGAGTGCACAGGCATGAACATTTCTTCCTGGTGTCTGCAATCATACACATAAAGAGTGCACAGGCATGAACATTTCCTCCTGATGTCTGCAGTCATACACATAGTGCACAGGCATGAACATTTCCTCCTGGTGTCTGCAATCATACACATAGTGCACAGGCATGACAATTTCCTCCTGGTGTCTGCAATCATACACATAGTGCACAGCATGAACATTTCCTCCTGGTGTCTGCAATCATACCCATAATGAGTGCACAGGCATGACAATTTCTTCCTGGTGTCTGCAGTCATGCACACAGTGCACAGGCATGAACATTTCCTCCTGGTGTCTGCAGTCATACACAGAGTGCATAGGCATGAACATTTCCTCCTGGTGTCTGCAGTCATACACAGAGTGCACAGCATGAACATTTCTTCCTGGTGTCTGCAGTCATACACATAGTGCACAGGCATTAACATTTCCTCCTGGTGTCTGCAATCATACACATAGTGCACAGGCATGAACATTTCCTCCTGGTGTCTGCAATCATACACTTAGTGCACAGGCATGAACATTTCCTCCTGGTGTCTGCAGTCATACACATAGTGCACAGGCATTAACATTTCCTCCTGGTGTCTGCAATCATACACATAGTGCACAGGCATGAACATTTCCTCCTGGTGTCTGCAATCATACACTTAGTGCACAGGCATAAAACTTTCCCCCTGGTGTCCTACAATCATACACATAAAGAGTGCACAGGCATTAACATTTCCTCCTGGTGTCTGCAATCATCATACACATAGTGCACAGGCATGAACATTTCCTCCTGGTGTCTGCAATCATACACATAGTGCACAGGCATGAACATTTCCTCCTGGTGTCTCTGCAATCATACACATAAAGAGTGCACAGGCATGAACATTTCCTCCTGGTGTCTGCGATCATACACAAAAAGCACAGGCATGACAATTTCCTCTCCTGGTGTCTGCAATCATACAGATAGTGCACAGGCATAAAACTTTCCCCCTGGTGTCTACAATCATACGCATAAAGAGTGCACAGGCATGAACATTTCTTCTGGTGTCTGCAATCATACACATGCTGATACAAAAGCACTTAATGATCACAACAATGGCATTATTCTCTTCACACAAATGGATGTCGAACATCAAATTTACTTGTCTAACAATAATGAAAAATGTTACAAAAACAGTATGTGACTGTTACTAAATTTTGCCTTGAACACAGGAAGAGAGAAAGAGAAATTCCCTTCCTGAAACCCACTGACGGCAGAACTCACTTGCTCTCTAGATGCTTTAAGTCCTTGTCTCTGCGCTGAATGATGTTCTCCATGGCCAGGGCGTAGGTGTGCTCCAGGTTAAGCAAGGTTTCCAGTGCCGGTGAATGGATCAGTGTGTGATACACATTGGAGAAGGCCTGTTTGGAGTCTTCCTCTGCTACAGTGGCATGTTCTTTCACTTCCTGCGAAGAAAAATGCTGCCTATTGACTGGAGACTATGTAAAAAGAAAGGTATTAACACATACTTCAGGTATACAAGCACAGAGGGCGACATATACACTTATCACATAATATTACTCTCTCTCTCTTTCTCTTTCTCTCTTACAAACACACATATTTCACTCAACGATCAGTAATAAACACAAATGCAATCTGTAAACCACTTAAATATGCACGCATGTACAACCTGTTACTAACTCTCTCTCTGTCTCCCTGCCTGCCCCCAAACCTGCCCCAGCTCTCTCTCCATCTCTTTCCTCTCTTCCTCTGAAGCCTTGACCAGACCTTGGAATAGACTTGTGTCCAGCGGTCCAGGAGAGTTTTGCTGTCCACCTTGCCCTGCTGGCAGCTGCTGAATGTTGTCCTCAGCATTCTGGTCGTGCAGTCTGCTGGTCTCCTTGGCAGAGAACTCCTCCAGCTTCTCTGTCAGCTCTGCACAGCACACACATCTGAAAACTTCCATGAAACTCTCTCAAGGATTCAACCTACCAGCTTCATTACCCTTAGGAGAGTTTTGCGTCACTAAAATATCTGTGACATTACCACAGAGCAAGGTCTGGTGATAGGTTTGTCCTTTTTGTTTTTGTTTTTTTTAAGGTGTGTTTTTGTGCATGAGTGTGAGTGTGTGTGTGTGTGTGTGTGTGTGTGTGTGTGTGTGTGTGGTGAGAGTGAGAGAGAGAAACAGAGAGAAAGAGTTTGAGTGTGTTTGTGTGTATAGTGTGAGTGTATGTACAAGTGTGTGTGAACAAGAGAGACAGACAGAGAGACAGAGATCGAGAATGGGAGTGAGAGAGACAAAGAGAGGAGAGAGAGAGAGAGAGAGAGAGAGAGAGAGAGAGAGAGAGAGAGAGAGAGAGAGTGTGTGTGTGTGTGTGTGTGTGTGTGTGTGTGTGTGTGTGTGTGTGTGTGTGTGTGTGTGTTTGTGTGTGTGTGTGTGTGTGTGTGTGTGTGTGTGTGTGTGTGTGTGTGTTGTGTGTGTGTGTGTGTGTGTGTGTGTGTGCATGTATGTATGTGTGTCTGCAGGAATGGGATAGTCATCAAGCTGAAACATAATAATTATGATTCACTATGAATGTAAATGACAAAACACGAACAAAAATATTGGCCAGCAGTATTGTGTACCAATTTAATTTTCATTTGACTGGGTGCTAATGACACAGAAAAGTGGACTGTTGCATTCCCAGTATTTGGGGCTTTTATCGACTGCTATAACTAGGCCACTAATTTTGTTCTGACTCATTTGGCCTTTTTGAGACTTTGCTGTACTGATCTTTTAAATTGCAAGTGTGATTACTGTACAAATGTAAAAAAAGATCATGCACAATTATCACAGATGCTACAGAACATGTAAGCATTTGCTGGATAAAGGAAACGTGAAAATATCCACCAGGCACTAAGAATCTGTGATGGCAGATGAAAATCACCACACATCCCTAGCACTGCCCCCTAAACGCACACTATAACAGACACTAAGGTAGCAGCCACTGCTTGGACATTGCTAAGAACAGTCCCTGTCTCATCACCACAACTTCTAACTGATTATGGAATTACATACTTACATCTGCATGAGTGATGGAGAGATTACAAACTGGATCAATTCAACCATGAAATTCTAAAAGTGATAGTTAATACTCTCAGTACTCTGTAATGTTATGTTCTCTTTCCGTTACAGGACAGACAACTTTTGGAGTATCTTTGAGCTAGTGCACATGATAAAAAAGTCTCTTTTTTTTGCCCAGTGCTGACTGACTGCACTTTCAAGCTGTGGTGAGGCAGCTCAAAGCGGACTCTTGTACAGTGGCACAGCAGCAGCTGTTTCAGAACCTGATGATATCCTGGCAGAACAAGTTCTTGTCCATCAATGCTCAAAGGACATGAGGTGTCTTCATAACAGCTTCTCTGGTCAGTTCAGTTCAGTAGTATGTTTAACATCTCTTCCATCATAAATTCCCAGACCTGACCATGTTCAGTCAAATGCACAGGCCAAACATCTGCTGAGCCTGGACCCTGAGACTCTCCTCCCACACCTTTTTTTTTTTTCTTTTTTTTTGGTTATTCTCATTTTCAATTCATGGAATTGCAGATGTGCTGAAACATATATGGACCAGTCTGCATCATGCCTCCTCAAGGACACTAAATCTGAAACTCATCATAAATTTAGACAAGAGAGAGCCCTCTGACTAAAACCGTCCGTATGAAGTGTATGCTAGTAGAAAAAAAAAAAATGTCAAATAACTGGACCGTACCATCAATAATATTGCAGGGCAGGTTGTGCATTTTCTGCAGTCTTCCCACAAGTTCTGCAGTGGAGGAAACAGAGGGATGGTGACAGGGCACGGTCAAGGTCGACTTGCCCTCCTTGCTGCTGAAGGAGAAGCTGAAGTCTTTCTCCATGCTGTGTGGCATGGCTGATGCACAATCTTGTCAGTCAGGGGCTGCCTTGAGCTGCCTAGTGCTTACTGTCGATTTTGTCTCCCCTGTTTTGAATTCATAAACAGGTATTTCTTTCAGCCCTCAGTTTCTAATGATAACAGAAAATGTCTTCACAGGATTTCCACATTTTTCTAGACGATAAAAATTAATTCATTAAAAAAAAGCATAAACTGAGAATGATAATTGATATACTCTCAAAGAGACCTTGACAGAGACAAGCAAAGAGAAACAATGGAACAGACTGGGTAAAGAGAGCAGCAGAGAAGCAGGCAAACACAGAAACTGAAAAAAAAGCTCACATATAGTTTCCCTTAAACAAAATCTGCAAGAGGCTGGCAATCTGACAGCCATCATTCTCAAAATACAATAGTACAGTCACATAGCTAGACCTCTTATCTAATATATATCACAGTTCGTATATTTCTTTTTATGGAAAACACTTGATAAGATAGAAAAGATTCATTACTTTGCTATTCTGCTCTCTGCATCACACTGCTGGTGACCCAAAACAGAAGAGTCCTTCACAATGACAACAGTAAAAGCTGCATATGCAGGCCTTTGAGACTCTGGTATTACAGCAAAGAATAACCTCTATAGACTAGAATGAGGCAAAGGCCTAACAAAACCCTTCTTTTTCTTTATCAGAACCTGTTTATCACCTCCAGCAAAGTCAAAGACACAGCCAATAAATCAAATGTAGGGTCTACAATCAAGAATGCCTGCTCACATGCAGCATGATATAAAAACAGACAGAGCTAGAAGCTATTCCGCGTACAGCAGACTGGTATGAGGTACTACAGAAGTTACCTCAAGTCCATCTGAAATGTTTGTGGAAAGAAACTAGCCCAGTCTCAAAGATCATGACCAAGCTACCTGACTATCTTGCACATGATCGATGAGCACCTGGTTTGTACAACAGAGATCAAGACACAGCTACTTTAAGCCTGCACCATCTCACCAGGGACATGGCCATAGTCAGCAGTTTTCTGCTCTACCCTGTATCAGAAAATACTAGCAGTAGTTCTTTCTTTCCAGGGTCCAGGGCAGAAATCATTTATCCCTGGATACTGTTGTGCCCAAAACCATCATGACATTTGTGTCAATGGGTTCTAGGACACAATGAACTATGGTTTTTTGTTGTTGTTTTTTTTTTTCCTTCTTATGGGCAAGCTGTCGTTTTCGTATGACACAATAATCAAATCATTAACTGCGGTCAGTTCAAGGTTGGAGACAACTGAATGACTAACAAAGCATTGCACAGCACACGCTGGTGTGTTGTTTCAGTAAACACACACACACACACACACACACACACACACACACACACACACACACACACACACTAATACTGCTGCAGATCATACTGACACTAATATTAGTAGTAACTTAAATCCATAGGCAAACTCAAACCACCCATGGAAGAATTACAATCGCTGCTTATACAAAGCCCAGTTCAGCTCGTCCTGATGTACTTGTATTCCACACTTGCAATGATGATTGTTTTTTTTATTCGTGAAATTTTCGTCTGTTTCGTCTGTTTTCGGCAAGATCGGCGTTTTCACAAGTTTCAGTTTGCAAACAGGATTTTGTTGCAGAGCTTTGGACAATTTCACACAATCGGACATGAGTATAAAATAATTAGTTTTTCTTCGTCCACAAGATGCACATATTGAAAGGTGAAAAACATACCTAAAGCGCCAAGCTGAGCCAGAGACCCAAGTTTGCTTGTTTTCGTTTTGTTTTGTTTTTTTAAATGCAGAACCATACCACACACCCGAGTGGGTGGAATACGGTGAATGGCAAATTATGTAGGGGAAACTATTCTTATTTCCTATATTACAATGTATTGGATTTGTCTCTCTTTGATCTCTCTCTCTCTCTCTCTCTTGAGTTATTCAGGTTGAACTGAGTATGAACCAGGAAACGAATATCTAAACACATTTTCAACTCGAAAATTCATAGAACTTATTTTCAAGACATGAGGACAGAAAGAGATATGTGACAATTTTCAAGGAATGAACGAACGCGCTTTTCTCATCTGACCCTTGCAGCAACAAGCGGGAATTTCAGTGTAAACAGCCTCGAGAAATGGCAATACCAGTGTTTCTTACCTTGAGAAGGAGCAATACCTATATTTTAGAGAAGAAGTCAACTGGGATTTGCCAAAGATGATGACTTGGTCCTACCCAACACTCTTAGCATAAAGCATCCCAACACTGCCCAAACGGCCAGTACCACAGCCGGAAAGATCATCCTTGTCAAAAAAAACAAGTCTGGCATCGAAGTGGCTAAATCAAGGACAAACTTTAAAAGATTTACTGTTCCGGCGAACAAAATAGACAAATTACAAAACAAAATACGACGCGTTTCGACCTCTTTGGTCTTTGTTCAGGCAAGACAAATAACATTCAAGACAATGAAAACGAACAACAGCCATTTATCTCCTCAAATTGGGCAAAAAATGGATGTGAAGACTCAAGGTCAAAACGCGTCGTGTTTTGTCATGTAATTTGTATCTTTCGTTCAGCGGAACAGTAAATCCCCTCTTCAGTTTGTTTCAGTTTCCGACTGCAGTCACCTCACTTTGAAACCAACCTAAGTCAACGACATGATGTTGGCAGTGACCACCACCATGTCATGATGATCAGTAAAGGCGTCTTCAATTCGATCTTAACAAACTGAAAGACCCTGGCATCGCTGAACAGTCTCGAATGGCCATAGGAGGAAAATTGACCTTGCTACTTTCCCCGAAGTTGGAGTATGGTTGCCTTAATGGCGGGATAAAAAAAAAACGATCATACACACAAAACTCCACTCCCTTTGTTGCGTAGATGGGATGAATACTTGTCTGTCCATATAGGGAGTGTCCGCAGGAGTATCAGCCTGCGTACGCAGAAGAAGAAGAAGAAGAAGAAAACCTTGCTACTTCTTTCAGAAGAAGACCTTCACGAACATTCACGCACCAATTGATGAGTGGAGCAGTCATGAAGGTCCAAGGGATAAGAAGATGGAAATCAAAACCATGAATCTCAAGCAGTATCTTGAAAACATGTGACCCTAGAAGGACCTTAAGTGCTTAAGAAGACATGGCCATGTGACAAGATCCAATGGCTTTTCTGAAACGATCCTCAAGAAGGGATACAAAGGTAAAGGCCTGGGGGAAAACATAGACTGATACTGTTTCAGAGTCGACAGGGAAAATGTTCGCAGAGACGCGGGCCTTGGCACGTGCACAATCAACAGAACTGTAAGAATCTGATAAAAACTGTTCTTCAGTGTGGTATCCCAATGACTCCCCTTGGAGGAGGAGGAGGAGGAGAACAAGAACAAGAACAAGAACAAGAAAGCTGTATCACAACTTGATATGAGAAGTGGCGAAACAAGAATAAGAAGCCCTGAAAAGAGGTGATATAGGAGTAACTAGCCCCCTAAGAACAGGTTATATAAGAGTTAACAGTCCTGGGTTGAGGTTGTACTGATAGTAAGGAAAGGGGCTATACAATGAATAGCCCTGAGAGAGACCGTGTAAGAGTGATCGTTCCCGAGAAGGAGCTATATAAAATTGAATAGCCCTGACAAGGCATCGTAAGTAGACCTGACAAGGGGTTATAAAAGAGTAAATATCCCCGAGCAAAATAACTAGCCTTGACATTGATACGTCAGAGTAAAATACCAGGGCAAAGTATTTTTTACTGAACGTGAGGAGGGATATATAAGAGTGCTGGCCTTGAGAAGGACTATGATGAGAATAACCAGCTCTGAGAAATGTAAGTAACCTTGAGAAAGGACTATGTAAGAGAAACTAGCCCTGCCAAGTGCTGTTAAAAGAATCTAGCCTTAGTAAGCAGTCTGAGGTAAGCCTCTGTTAGAGTAACTAGCCCTAAAGAAGGGCTATGTAACCCGCCTATTTGTATGTCCCGAGAAAAGGTTTTTACTGAATAACTAGCCCCCAAGAAGAGGCCATATTTGAATAACAATATTGCATCTAAGTTGATAGCCCTGGGAAGGGATGTCTACGTTTAGAGTTACTTGCTTAGAAAAAGCGTTATAACTGGTCCTGAGACGTAAGAGAAATTGTTCTGAAAAAAGGGCGATATAGAGTAACTTTGCATGAGCAAAAGCAATATAGGAGTGACTAGCTTGTAAGGGGGCTATGGATGTGCAATCAGCCCCAAGATGACGTTGTCAATAGTCCTGAAAAATGGCTGTACAAACGTCATTACCCTGAGAACTGGATGTATTAGAGTAACCCTTTGAATGAGGCTGTGTGTGAGTAAACTAGCCCTGAGAGAGCGTTTTTTAACGGGTTGCATTTCCAAAAGCAAATTCACGTCGTTTTTATGGCTCATAGCTGAAAAGTCAGTTTAGTTTCAAAGGCAAATCAAAATGAGTTGTACAATTGTACAGCTGAAATCTCTCTCTCTCTCTCTCTCTCTCTCTCTCTTCTTTCAAGGTAAAATTTATGTATCACTTTAAACCTTAAGGCATATCCAAATGAGCTGCATAGCTTAAAAGCTGTAATACACTTCTCAGTTTCCACTTGAAGACGGATTTGGAGTTGTTGTAGCATTGGATTCTTTCTAAATGGATTGTTTTGCTCATATTGATGGATTCTTTCAAATTCATAAACAGTGATGAGTTGAATAGGTCCCTTGACCTAATAGCTCATGGCTGAAAAATGTATCCGTTTTAAAAGCACATTCAAATGAATGGTATAGCTTATAAATAAAATACGTGTTATAACTAGCCTTGAGAAGGGACAACTTGTGAGTTAAAAGCAAAGTTAAATGGCTTGTTGTGTTCAAAGCTGGAATGCATACATTGGCTTCAGAGGCACATTCAAATGAGTCGTGTAGCCCAAAGCCCCCACCCACATCTCCGCCCCCTTCCCTTCCCCCAGATTGTCTGGAGTCCCAATATTTCTGAGCTTAGCATCAGTTTTTGCTGCACCCGGGAATATTTCGAAGAATATTTTACTCGCCATTTCTGACAGTTTGTACGTTTTACAGATATAAAAAGATGACCCAAATATTCGTTAGCTATATTTTGTATGAACTCAGGGGACCAATGTTTTGGGGGAAGTGTGACGGAATGGTGTGTGTGTGTGTGTGTGTGTGTGTGTGTGTGTGTGTGTGTGTGTGTGTGTGTGTGTGTGTGTGTGTGTGTGTGTGTGTGTGTGTGTGTGTGTGTCTTATGTGGGGTTGGGGGCTGGGGGTTGAACAGGTGTGGGAGCAGGGGGAGTGGATGGGGTAACATAGGTCTTTTCTCCTTTTTTTTTTGATTACACATTCAGTCACAGATCCACAATGCTGTTTTAGGACAGGTACTTACGGTATTCTGACCAAATTGTAGAGTGTTCAATTCTGTGCTCATTTTACCTCCTTTGTTTGCAACATATTTTTTTTCTCATGCTCTTCATGTTTTGTCTAAAACGAAAACTTTCAAAGCCATATCACTGCCCAAGTAACTAAGCCAACGGTGTATTTGCAATGATTTATTTATGTATGTGCATATCAGTGAATGGGCAAGGGAGTAATTGCCCTTGTGTACACATGCAATACATCGCAATGGATGTATATGCACATGCACTTACAAGTGTGTGTGATTTTGTGCATGTTGCCCAGGCAAAACAGAGCTGTAAGTAGACAAATAAGCAGATGCTTGTAAAAAAAAAAAAAATTTCATTTAATAAAAAAAAGCAGATTCTTATCAACACCTTTAAAGTTCACACACACACACACACACACACACACACACACACACACACACACACACACACACACTCACATTAAGACAGACAGACACAGCGACAGACAGACAGAGACAGAAACACAGAGATATTCACGCACATTAAAATCAGAAAACAGAGGAACATTCACACATCCATTTATTGGAGTCAACATACCACAAAATTTGATGGCAATAAACATTTATTAGCATATACACAATAAAGCACCATTGACACTGCAAAAAAACACACAACACCTATGATGAGTAAAATATATCCATCCTCAATATACACAAAACTGCTAAATAAAGATCTATATAAAGCACGACAATAATGGCGGAACCCAGAGTAAAAGGATTAAAAAAAATCATGAACAATACATCACAACACACATAATTTGTTAAAACAAAAATAAAACATTAAAAATTGAGACTTCCGTGTTCCATTAAAAAGATGGAGGGATAAAGACAGCAAATAAATAAAAACTGATGCAAGAAAAATGACCGTCAAGCCATCTCCCTCATCTCAATTTCATGGTGCTCTTTTAACACTAACAACACCGCAATACTTCAAGAAATACATGTACTCCACTATAAACCATACAACTGAAATTCATGAACTGTTTACCCACAATGTTTTAGTTCAGACCTTAACAAAAAAATGATCCACAAAAAACAGACTCCTAGAACAAATGTGAATTCAAAGCATATTCATTTCAAACCTATAATGAATATTCATATATCCTATGTTTAAATCAGCCATATCTTGTAACAGATAGTTGTCAACATGATCTGTTAAGAATACAAAATGCTGAAATTTGATAATCGCAAAAGCATACAATAGGACTTCAAAACTAGGTTAACATAAACTGCCATTAAACAGACCAGAATAGCAAACTGTGGGCCAGTGACCTCTATCTGATTTAACACATTATGCACTGCAAAACATCTCTGTTCTGTTTTTACAGCTGTTCTATCATTAGGCATTAACCCATTTGTGACTCAGTTACCAAGACTTTCCCACCCCTGTGGCCTGGATTGCCTTGAAGAAAACACTGAAAAACCAGTGCCCACACAAACAATAACCAGCCCCTAATTCCAGCACAGTGACAATGCATACTTCACATTTTGAAGAAGTTAACAAGCAAGATATGCAAGAAATGGTGTCCTAAACAAAAATAATGGACTTGTTACAGGATTTGGATCATACTTTATCCCTATTAAGAGTTACCTCCTACAGCCATCCCGAAACAGTTAAGAAATATGACTCTTCTCAAGATTGGGGATACACAAGCTGTTTGAACAAAAAACCATTCATGAAGTTGTGAACACAAATCTCACGCAATCGGAAGAGCCCATAAGAAACATAGTGTATGCCACATGGCGTGGACGGAACTGATCGGTTGATAAACTAAAAATGCTGCTGGGACACAGCCGACAGAGAGGTTGGAAAAGCAGGGTAAACACTTGAGAACACAAATGTGACCGGTCACTACAAAAGATCAAACAGACTGATCATAAGATGAATGAAAACTTCAGAAAATGTCCCAGTAATAACAAAAACTGTCACTGTAGGTTTCTTCATAACAAAGTTACAGATTTATGGAGTTTGTTGGCTGGTGATCAGCTATTTTTGAAAAATTGAGGCTGAATGAGAAGTGACTGTGCATTCTGGATGTCCTTTGCAGTACAAAATCGTTTTTACAGAGTTAAGAGGTTAAAAAAACAGACTTGCAGTATACAATCTGATGATGAGCTTAGAGACTATATGAAATGGCTGACACAAACAAAAACTGACGAAAATTCTCAGTCCTCTCAGATCATGTCGTGGAAACTATCTCTATGGTTGTACCCCTCACAATATTTCCTTCCGGTCTTTAATAGTACACACAGGTTGTTGCAATGCAAAGCTTTGTCAGACACTTTCCTCTCTGTGGTCACTTCAGGCAAGTTGTCTTTGCCATCATTTGTGCAATGGGTGTCGACCACTACTGTTAAGATGGGTGCTGTTTAGCTGGAAGAAAGGGTTTATCTGTCCTGTTTAGCTGGAGGAAAGGGTTTATCTGTCCTGTTTAGCTGGAGGAAAGGGTTTATCTGTCCTGTTTAGCTGGAGGAAAGGATTCAATTGTCCAGGACATGAACTGGTGTGATTGGAAAGGACAGGGCAAACTGACATCATCGACCATTTCAACTGTACAGTAAAAGTAAAACACAACAGTTTGGTACTGATATTTGACCTGACCTTCAGAGATATGACTAAAACGTCTCCTGTAGAGGGTTCTTTCCTAATAATGATCAGCATGGAGTTCACACCACTGAAATGCTACCCTTTATTGGTACATCCTTGACAACATAGCACGAATGGCATGGTGGACAACATGTGGCCTTTATCAAACAGCAGTCAAAAAAGTGCGGTGGATACTGTGTGGCCTTTAATCGAAAAACATTAACAACAACACAACAACAACAGAACCTCAGTAAATGTACCGCTGCAGGGCAAGCAATGATCCACAGTAGGATCAGACACAGACTCCACTCCTCAGTGAACCCCATACTGCAAACTGTCGGTACAGACATGGACACAGTCCAACTACCTTTACATCACCAACAAAGGGGGGCTACTGTGCTTTTCTTTCACCTGGATTTCAGTTTACACAGATCACTAATTTATCCATGACTGCAGCCAGAATGTGTACACACACACACACACACACACACACACACACACACACACACACACACAATATGGAGGCAAAAATTAAAGCTTTCACAAGCGTTGGTAGCAAAAGTTCAGATACAGGAAATAAAGGCAGCTGGAAGAAGACTCATCAAATTATTGAGCTGGGCAAGATGAACACCATCCACAGAAGATGGGCTGTTATTTCTTTAAATCAGGAACTCTGCATACATTTTCACTAGTAGGTTATGGCCTCACTGTATAACTTTCAGGTCTGAGAAATAAAACAAGTTAAACAAAAACAAAACAAAAAAAAAAAAAAAAAAACCCAAAACCCCCTCAATTTTGTGAGTAAGAAATGTTCACCATCATTCATGAAAATGTTTTCATCAAGAACAAAAAATTCCTCAAAACAGTCTGTGCAAATGCGGTCATGATTAAATCAATATGTAAAAAAGAACACAAAAAAAACACAAAAGAAAAGAAAAAAATTTGATGTACACAGCTGACAAAACAGAGTATTACACAGCTCACCTCTAGAGCAGGCAAACAATCTGGAATTCATAAAATCACAACATCTATGTTGATGTAACAATGGAATTCTAACTTTGTCTTTAAAGTAATGTCTGCAAAAAAGCTGGAATGCATTAATTCAAAAAGACCAGGTGCTTTCGAAATATACTCAACACTTGGGACATAAAGGCATCTACTGCAGTACAAGCCAACACAGCCACAACCTAGAATACCTATGTGACAAGTCAGTTCAGCTCTAACCCACCAGCTGAATCTGCCTGGATCACAGAGACTAACACCATCAAATAAGCAATCCACTGGGCAAGCGCAGACCTTGTAAAAAAATCTCAAAGGCAATGCAACAGCACACACACATTTTTCTCCAGAACATTTCAACTTTCATTTGCTTATGAAGACTTATTGCTGTCAAATTCTCTCTCTTGCATCATTAAATTTAACATGAATGTTAAGGGAGAAAAAAAAAAGGAAAAAAAAACACACACACACACACAAAGAATTTAACACTCTATCACAAATACCACACAGTAATAATGACAGCCCAACACGTCACAACCTCTTCTCCCTTGCAGTCTAGCACAGGCATTCCACCATTTCAGTCTGTCACCGATATATCGTAAGTAAATCCAACTTAAACAGAATTACCTTGCCAGCCTACTCCCAGTCCCCCAAACCCCCACCTCTCTTCCTAGATGTTTGCATGAATGTGATTTCTTTTTTTTTTGAAGGGGAATGGGGAGAGAAGAAGGGGGAAGGAGGTAAGGTAATGCTGCTTAAAACCCAGCCGACCACAAAGGGCCATATCAGGGCTGTCACCATGTTTAAGTCAACTCACAAATCATTATTAAAAAAAAAAAAAAAGAAAAAATTCCTCACTCACACAACCCTTTAAAAACACACCTAAAAACACACAGGAACTTTTGTTAAAAATCTCTCCAGTTTTAAATCTTAGATCAGATGAAAAATGTTAATCTCTTTCAGAAATTCAAAGATGGAACATCTCTGAAAAAGCTTTTTCATGGAGTCTGCCATAAAGTGTTTATGTCTCACATCGTCCAAGTCCCAACACTCTAAAAGAATATGTTTCACTGTGAGTGGTACATGACACGGAAAGCACCACGGAGCTTCTTCACCTTTTAACAGATAAGACTGGGTGTAAAAGGAGTGGCCTGTGTATGGCACAAAGAGAGGGTGCATCTTTGTATCCTGTTGTCGATGCTCCTCCCAACTTCCCCACAAGCCAAGCCAGCAGGTGTCCAGTCACAGTGCTATCACCACACGAGGAATGTTTAAAAGCAGACTGCTTTTTGGTACCCACATGAAAAGATTGCTTGACAGTGAAATTAAGATTATATCCTAGATGACCAAAGGGGGTTGGGGAGGAACAGAATTACAGCTTGCATCTCACCATCCAACTGAGGTAAAATACCAGAGACAACAAGTAAAAACAAAAAGGCTGAACAGCCTTTTAAAAATCTGTTCAGACTTTCACAACACCTTACAGGTAGGGTAGGTAAACAGGTCAATTTACTTTTCGGCCACACATGAGTTCTCTCTGACTTTACCATCCGGGCTAGTTGGTTCAAGTCCTGTGGTGAGAGGCCTGAGGTCACTCCTGACCCTGTGGCATATGCCTGGTGCCTGTCAGTAGCAGCGTACGACCAGAACGTAAACAAATGCAGAACAATGCAGATGAGACCACATTTCATGGTAGTACTTTTTCAGGATTCATTTCTGCCCATTAACATGACATTGGAATTGCGTGTCTGTTGAGACTTAGATCACCTTTGATCCATTGGCATGAAAAACATTAAACTTTAAGTGTGTGTAGGGGGGAGGAGCAGGTCCAGGGATGGGGGATGGATGTGTGCGTGCTTGTATGCATATGTGAGATGTGTGTGTGTGTGTGTGTGTGTGTGTGTGTGTGTGTGTGTGTGTGTGTGTGTGTAGTGAAAGAGAGACCAAAAGAAACATCCCACATTTTAATCTCCTTGGCAAACACTTAAGGGATACATGCATATGTACACAATATACTTGTATGTAAAGTATGCTGCAAATAAATGCATGGTTCTGAATATTCCACTTCAAAGAGAATTCAATACCCCCTCCCACCCCATCCCAAAAAAACACACAACAAAAATGATGCCAAATCGGATATACAGAAAATGCCATCTAAATAGGAAATCTTATATACAGTTGCACATTATCAGATAATATAAAAACATAAACTGGCAGACTAGAATGCTTTTTTGTGTATAACTTTTTTTCTTTTACTCATCAACAGTAATAGAATATACCAGAGACAATTAGTTCAGCAGCACAGTATCTTGTCATATAAGTTACATTAAATGTGAAACCAGTTCAAACACAAATAATATGAAAACTAAAATGGAAAAGAAGAAGAAAGGGTTTTGGGATGGGTTAGGAGAAGGAAAGAGACAGAAACAACTTCTGCTTCAGAGTCTGGAACTTGGGGTGAGTTAGGAGTAGGAAAAAGATTGAAAACAATTTCTTCCACACAGTCTGGAACTTGGGGGTCAATTAGGCAACGGAAAAATACAGAAATGATTTCTCATACAGAGTCTGCACTCACATTCATCACTGACGACACTTTTGTGTATGTGACCATTTTGCATCCTGTCACTGAGGTACTGAAATTCTATTTTCAAGGATGACATCCAACAATGCACAAGTGTGGAGGGCTGGTACACAAAAAAAACCGGCACATACTCACTACATTTTGACAGAAAGTCAATAATGTGTTACATGCTCACACAAGCAAAATAACTTGCCATCATGAATGTTGTGTATATCAGAATGTGTTATTTTTCTCACTGGCACGTGATACCCTACTCTTTTTTTTCTAACCATGGAATGAGCTCTAACCTGTGCACAGGGTGGAGTTTTCATTTTTGTGATGCATTCATTCACACCTGGGACCTTGGTTTAACGTCTCATCAGAAGCACATGGAGGGGATCAGGGTCTCCTCAGACGAAGAGAAGACCTCTGACCTGGCTGGCTGAAGCACAGAATGACCCCTGAACTTTTGGATCAAGACAACACGCCTTTCTCCACAAGACTAACCTCCCCTGAGAACAATTAAGAGTACATAATACTTAAAAACTTTCTGAAGATTTATCAGAATTGGTAGACACCTCACACAATGACAACAAACAGTGAAAAAAAAAAGAGATTACCCATAAATTACTGATGACCTTTGGAGACTCTTGTGTTCAGAACACAAAAACAGAAGCAAAATGCAAAGCAACATAAAGAAGTATTGTCAAAATATTGTTACAGTCTGCTGGTGGAACTAGGAATTCAAAAACATGAAAACGGGAAAAAAATTAAGAAGAGAAGGGAATTAAAGTAATCTCTCAGTTTCAAAGGACTGTGGAAATAAAATGTGTGATGAAGGAAACAAATCACACCTGTGGACATGCATTTCCAACACTGGATTTTGTAATCCTGAATATCTGTATACACAAAAATCCGGGATACAGGACTGAAGTAGAATGGAACAGCATGAAAAACTCAATCAGAAATATTCCCCCCGAAGTTCTTATATTATGCTTATGTCCTCTGAGTAGAACTGAGAAATATGCAAAGAGATGCAGTTCTTCTATTGTACAGAAGGAAATAAACATGAAGTTCTTCCATGTGTACAGAATAAAATAAACAACATGCAATTCTTCCATGAGTGCACAACAAAATAAACACATGTGTAGTTCTTCCATGTGTACAGAACAAAATAAATAACATGCAACTGAAATCTCCAGTCTTAAGGAAATGATGTCATGGATACTCAGAAAAGATGAAGCTTGCAAAATAAAATGTTGAAGCAAAAACACTGATAATGTATTCCTTCACAAAATATTACTGCTTCAAAATCATACGTTAAAACCATATAAAAAGTGCAAGTTTATGTGAGAGAGATTATCTACTTGTTACTTGGGGTGGGGTAGATGGGGTTTGCAGATAATCATCACACACCCAACTTCTGCGGACTGTTGAACTCTGCAGAAGTCCGCAGAACTTCCAAGCAGCAGAACGAATTTCAAACAATCAAACTTAAACGAACAGAAAAACAACCATCAACCGATTCCTCTACACTGGATTTCTTTTAGGCCAGCTTGGGACTGCCCACTGGTCCTGTTTCTCTTGATTGGATCATGAGGAACCCAGAACTGTGCTGACTTTAATTGTTCTGAAATCATTAAAATTTTCAGTTTTCCATAGCGTGCTGGCCACTCACCATTGAAATCCAGACAGATCAGGACTGCAGACATTGGACTCTACGGTCAACACAACCCAATCCAAAGGCAGGAAGAAGAAGAAGGAAACATGAACAATTAGTGTGTGATGAAAGTCATGTCATATTTGTGGTTAAGTCCACAGTCATACCAGCTAGTACTAGGCCTTACATAAGTCATGTAACACTGTTAATTTTTCACTTGTTATGATCAGGTTTCTTGAAATTGTTCTGAATCAATAGCACAATGAAAATTCTAAAAACCACCAATTAACAAACTGCTATGTGTGTCAGTGTGTGTGTTTTAGTGTGTGTGTCGATATGTGCCTGTACATCTGCTTGCAGTATGTGTGCATGTCTGTGCGTATGGTGTATGCGTTGTCTATGTCAATATATCTCTGTTATGTGCAATGTGTCTCTGTATGTAGTAAGTGTGTTTCTGTGTGCTTGCAACAGAGGGACAAAGCCAGTCTGTATAAGTGTGTTTGTTATGTGTGTTATGTGTTTTTGGGTATGTTTGTGTATTATCAAAAAGAAAAAAAACAAAACAAAAAAACACATCATCACTACTTAAGTAATAATAAGTCTGTAAAAGAAGGTGTTATAAAAAAATATCATTATCAATTCTTAAGTACAGATACTGTACAAAACAATTATCCCACACACTAGGATACCACACCAAAATGTTGTTTCTAATCAGACAACAAAAGCATGTATGAAAATATATGAACATGTGACTCTCAGTAGTGAAACGAGTCACATGTCGACATTTTTTTTTTTGTTGTTGTCATTTTCTGGTTTGTAGATTTTTTTGAAGCATTTCCCCATTTCTTGTTCAACATTCCAAACCACTTTAAGCCATCCAGAGCCAAAGCAACAGTCAGTCAGAGGAGACATCCCCTCCCCTGAAATAATCTTTTTGACAGAAAGTAAAAAAAGTAGTATTTACTGATTATGAAGTCCTACTGAACACCAGTTCTCTATGAGCTCTACATCCACAGAAAGTAAAAAAAAAACCAAAAAAAACTTAACAGGAAATCACATCATCAAAAACTGGCCAACCAATCCTCTCCCAGACAAAGCCAATCCTCTCCCAGACAAAGCCAATCCTCTCCCAGACAAACAGGGTCACTGATCACAGACTTCATGACTCCACACATGCACACTAGCTTGAACACTCACTCCCTCTTTCTCCTTTTCACTTACACATACACACACACATCCACACACACACACACACACACACACACACACACACACACACACACAAACACACACAACACACACACAAACACATACAAACACACACACACATACAGAGAGACAGAGAGAGAGAGAGAGACACCACACACACACACACACACACACACACACACACAGAGATTCACTTCCCCACCCATCCACCCACACATTGCACAAACAAATTTTGTTACAATGTCAATACCAGTACTAGATTAGAAGCAGACAAGATGACAGTTTGTAAAATATTCTGGACTGACTGTGGAGTTTACAGATGTCCTTGGACCGTTTCAACAAGAAAAAATATTTTAAACGAATTTCCCTCTACAAAAGTCAAAACTGGTGCATTTTCAGTGTACATCATACAGATAAATGACTGTTTTGGCACTGAATGACAGAACGTTACGGATGGTCACATATTCTGCTATAGATGGTAGCGTATCTTTAAAATCCACTTTGAAAAAAAATCTGAGATCAAACCAAAAGTTCTAATGAACACTAAGAGAGTGAGTACTTAACTTCCCTTCGATTGCAGTGAAAATGTGTACTATAATAGGAACACACCACTATCCTGAATACAGTGAGAGAGTGTATACATGAAGCCTAATTCAAAACAGGTCTATAATTACTATTCTTTTCCCTGCCCCACCTTCCCTACACACACACACACATCCCACCTGCATCTCTTCAATCATCTGTCCTGATATTAAGCACTGCATTCATGAACTTCTTAGTTCAAGCCACACACGTTCATTTTCAGTGCAGATATACTTCCATCATAATTATCAGACAGCTCAAATCCATCCTTCTCTCCCCTTCTTTCATTTCCTAATAACTGAAAATATTTGTAACATGTAACAAAATGTGCGTATTTTCCAAAAACACTTTTGATTCTTATTTACCAAACATTTGACCCTGATTCTCATTCATCAGCAGCAGTTGTTACATGATGTTGCTAAGATACCTGCAGCTTGAAATCACCCAGAGGTAACAAACTAATTGCTATGATGTTCACATTCCTCCAGTCCCTGCAGGTGACAAAGAATGGATTTGGTCTCAGTTGTTCAGCCGAAGTACTGGCCCACACGGTAACCCTTCTGGTAGTCGCTGACTCGGCGTATAAAGTAATAGACCAAGAGGATTCCAATGATCTGCAAAATTAAACAGAATAGATGTTTGAAAGGGCCATCTCCATTGATGCTTTACACTGATTCAGGATGGTTACTATGCATATCAGCTGATGAAAAAAAAAAATACCGATTAGATTCATTCTCATTTATCTTTCATAGTTTTATATCTTACCCGTTTTGTACACCAAATCAAGCCTAACTAAATCGAATTGTTCAGAGGCTTCTATGGCAAACCACCATCAAATGCTGACACAGGTTTAAAAATGAAGTCAACAACTAAATCTAACTGTTCAGAGGCTTCTATGGCAAACCACCACCAAATGCTGACAGGTTTAAAAATGAAGTCAACTGACAGCTGCTGTGGCACAGAAATTTGATATGACAACCAACTGGTCCCCTGATTTCATGCTGTTCCAGATGGCTGGTCATACCAAATCCTCCTTTGTCTCCTCCTTCCACCAGAGTTTTCACAGCAATTCAAACTTACAGCCAGACACCAAGCAAAAAAAATAGCTAAAAAACAAATTAAAAAAACCCTCTGCACTGTGTTGAAATATAAATGTGATTTTTGTGTAGATCAAAAACTTTATTATACAAAGTTACCAACAGGCAAAAATATCATACATATTTAAATTTTTACTCTCCAGTCGCTTTTTTCAAATCTTGATCTTGTTTATTATCTTTCCTTTTCAATTTCCTGAATGTCTCAAAAGAAGAGTCCTAGAAACAAACTGAAGCTGTTGTAGTTTCTTCCACAGAAAGTTTCTGCAATGGTCACAGCATTTTCTCTATATTCATGTTGCTTAAAACGAGTTTCATAAATCTACCTTGCATCAGCATTGTTGTTTCTCTCATTTTTCATGATAGAAAATAGAGCCCACAGCACTGTTTCTCTCATTTTTTTCTTTCTAAAAAAAAAAAAAAAAAAAAAGACTCACAGATTGTGAAAATTTCCTGTCTTTTGTTCGTTACATTGTTCCACCTGACAGCATAAATTTCTGACATGGCAAATCTTTCATTTTATTATCCTTAATTTTTTTGGTGATGTTCAATTTCCTTTTGCACTCTCAAATAGGACTCATGTACATCTTTACTCCTGTAAAAGCTAGATGGTAATCCTTTTATATATTGTACAAAAAAAATCTCTTACATCAAGCAGTGTGAAGCATGGACACAAAATTTTAAATTTGTAAGATAGTCAGTAAACTTAGGGACACAAGACTTTGTTCACTATGGCCGACTGTTTCGAAAATACCCAGCTGTTTCCCATGTAACTGAGTCAAATGTGGGGCTCCTGCCAAAGAAATTCTGAGGTCCTGAGAGATCCAAAGCTGCAGACTGCGTGTTCTCGCACTGAAGTTTATGAGAGATCTTATGACATCTTTGTCAGTTAGCGTACTGAAAAGGTGATTATGCTATGTGAACTCCTCTCTTACTTTTCTCCCTTCGCTCTTGAAGATAAGTGGGAACAGCGGGGTGAGATGGGGGAGGGGAGGGGGGAGAGGGGAAGGGGGGGGGGGGGGGGGATATAGGGGTGAAGGCGGAGAAGAGAGGGAGGGGGATCAGAATATTTTGTTCACAGTTTTCATCTATTTGGCACTTCTCTAAAAACCAGAATTTAAACAAAAATGGGGAGCCTTGTCAACTATCTTAGACCGCACCTTGACTCTGGTGACATTATGTCAGGGCCAACACCTGTGAAAGTATGTCCACACACCTGTGGAATGGCAAAGCCCAGGCCGATGGCTCCAGTCAGATCCAGGTGCTCTGCCAGCCAGTGAATGAAGGAATTGATGCAGCCCTGAATGTACACCTTGTCTGACACCTGTGAACACCAATCACCACAATGGAATAAGACATGTAACTGATGTTATAGTGTCGTCCTTCAACACCAATCACCACAATGGATATAATGAACTGATGTAACTGATGTTTCATAACAATGTCGTCCTTTAACACCACCAATCACCACAAGGGTAATATGACATACAAATCAGATGTTATAGTGTTGTCCCTTCAGACATCATAAAGTTGTCATTTAGACTTTTCTGTCTTTCTGTCTTTCTTCATGTTCCCAGCCAGCCATGCTAGATCTTCAGTTAGTATGGCAAAAAAAACCATCGGTCCCCACAGCTTCTCCTGGACCTCAACCTGAATGGGCCACGTCTGGCGTCTCAAGGCACCAAAGGAGGGTTAGGACTGTAAGATGTGGGTGGGAATTTGGGAGCCTGTGCCACAAGGGCACTGGTTAGTATGAGAGAGTTTGAGATGGGAGAGATGGGAGGAGCTGGCAGTGTCCTGTTTGGGGCCTGAATGTGAGCTGCTCTGTCGAATTAAGACTGATATGGCTGGAAATGTAAACATTTCACAATCGGATCACCATTTGTCAGAAAATATCTATGCAGCAAACATCTTTCTCACAGCCTTTATGAGTGATTAAACAGTGTGCTAGCAACAAACTTTGACCAAACAGTGCTGGTTAACTGGGCAGTTTCCAACAGTTTGATGTGGTAAAGTATATGACATGAAGTGTCTGCACATCAACTGGCGCTATGCTGCGATCATTTCATTAGCACAGAATTACGTCTGTGTGGCAATGTCATGCATTGGACTGGGACTGGTCTGTAGGGTATTTGTGTTGCAAACTACTTTACTGTCACGGGTGTGTGTGTGTGTGTGTGTGTGTGTGTGTGTGTGTGTGTGTGTGTGTGTGTGTGTGTGTGTGTGAATGTGAGGAAGTGTTTGTGCATGAGCCCACATAAGAACATCCATATTCTCCCAAAAGAGTTTTTCTCCAGTGACCAAATACTGAGCACATTTCCTTTTTCCTCCCTCGTTGCCCTATCACACCCTCTTAATCATAAATATACCGTAGAAAAAAAAAAAACAGGGAGGAAGAATGGGTAAAGTCATATTCATTACTCCACTTACGGTCAAGTTTCCAACAATGTTGTAGCCACATGCAACCTGGACTTGTGCAGCCTGAAAACGAAACACTGACATACTGGAATATCAAAACATAATACAAAGTACAGAACACTTGCCTACACATTACACGCTCAGTCTACTGTGTTGGTCAGTACACAGAACACTTGCCTACACATTACACACTCAGTCTACTGTGCTAGTCAGTACACAGAACACTTGCCTACACATTACACACTCAGTCTACTGTGTTGGTCTGTACACAGAATACTTGCCTACACATTACACATTCAGTCTACTGTGTTGATCAGTACACAGTATCATTTTACACCATAAAAATTTGCCAATGAAGAACTTCTTCATTCAGACTTCCTTTCAAAAGGTATCTGAAATAACTCCACCAGTAACATGATGAACAAATGACAAGACAAAACGCAATGCGTTTTAACCTCTTAGGTCTTCTTCAGGCATGATAAACAACATTCAGGACAATGAATATGCAGGCCTCGTTTTTTTTTCTCTTTGCCAATACCACACAACCCTATCAAGATTCCCTCCTTTCACAAATCAATGGCACTGTTATCTGTACCAAGCTTAAATTTCAGAGCCCTACCCACATACAGTGTTGTGCTGATGTTTAGAAGAATGTGGAATATTTTCTTTTAGTGTGAACCCAAGCTTCCATCTATGAAAAAAACTGCACAGGTCTTTAACATGGCCTTTTAACCAATTGCATTTCTTTCCCTTCCCTTTGAGGTGATCAAACCTGTATATATGGATTCCATCGCTGAAAGTGTTCACATGACCAAGCGAAACATTACCTGATGGTAAAGAATCATCAGACTCTTCACAGTGTGTGTCTGCTGATGGGCAGTTCAAACTCTCAAAGGTGAGCACCTATCAATCTTTCAGGCTGTCTCTTTTTAGAATTCAGTGCCATAGTCTAACAACTGCAGAAACTGAAAAGCAGCACTCAAGGAAGATGTGCCCAACTGTCTTAAGGAAAAGAACAATAATTGATTTTTAAATCATATACAGCATTTTTTTTTGGTTTAAAAAACATTTTTACTTCAAAGTTCAGAGAGTACAAACCAGACATAATGAACACAAATATAAAATGCATATTCGATTAAGTACAACAAATGATTGGACGTAGCTCATTACCAAGCAATCACAGTTGTTTGCACCTCAGATCACACTCATTTACAAACAAGACAGTGATTAACAAAATCGTATTCATATTTGATTAATTGCAACGATGTGATTGGACATAATTCATTCACAAGTTATTGTTGTTGTTTGCACATCAAATCACTAACATTTATGAACAAGACGATAACTAACAAAGAAATAAAAGAATTATTTTACATCACAACAAGCTTTAGAAAGAGAAATCAGAAAAGCATAAGAAACAAAAAACAAAAAACAAACAAAAAAATAAACAGACAAAAAAAAAAACAACAAAAACAACACAATTGGCCGTTGTCATAGCCTTTGTATACAACGTACAACTTGTGTTTTACTCCAATAAAGTCAAGTATCAAATCGACTGTGCCACAAATTTCCATGGGACATGTTACGAAGAGCAGCAAACTTTTCTGTTTCTTATCTGGCTTTCAAAAATACAATAAAGATTTGAAATGATGGCAAACTCTTTTCATTTTTACATTTATGAATACAAAATTCAGCGAGTAGCAGGATTAGGTCAAACATTCTATCAGACCAAACAGAACAATATTTTCATCAAGCAACAGCTTTATAAGTTTACACTTTCTGTTTTACCACATTTTGAAACTCTTGCCAGAAGTTTTGTACATACTGGCAGTGCCAAAACAGACGTTGAATATTTTCTTTTTCTCTCTCACAAAAAAGAGCATTTATCTGACTCTTCAACTTCCATGTTTTGCAAAAATGGTTGCCAATATTCTGTAAATAATTCTCATTTGAAACCATCTTAGTTTAATGTCTTTTATCCATTGGACTTTGTGAAAAGTTTTAATCCATATAATCTCCTTCTGTAGTTTTACATTCCATTTATTGCAAAAACCTGGTTCTTTTGGTCTTGATTTAATAAATCGTAGTAATGTGAGGCTCCTCTTGAAACTACTGTTAAAAGGCCTAGACCCGAGCAAAGTGGACCAGACGGAATCACCCCTCGCCTCCTGAAGGAAATTGGTGATGAAATTGCCCCAGCTCTAATGATCTCTCTTTCAGTCCTCCATAAACACAGGCTTGTACCAAAAGACTGGAAAAGGGCAAATGTCTCTCCTGTGTTTTCAAGAAGGGGGTGAACGATACAGGCCTGAAAACTATCGCCCCATCTCCCTCATGAGTGTGCCGTGCAAAATCCTAGAGCACATTGTAGTAAGCACAATTATGGAATTTGCAGAGGCAAACAACATTCTGCGCGAGGAACAGCATGGCTTCCGGCGAGGCAGATCTTGTGAAAGTCAACTGCTGGGGCTTGTGGATGAGCTATCCTACATAGTACAATATGGAAAAGGGGAAACAATCAGACTTCTTAGTGATGGATTTCTAAAAAGCCTTTGACAAAGTCTGCCACTTCCTTCTAATCCACAAGCTCTGACATTACGGGATCACTGGCCAGGTCCATGAATGGATTAAGAACTTCCTGGCAAACCAACAGCAGGTGGTGGTTGTTGATGGAGCTTCTTTAAAGGCTGTTCCAGTAGAGTCAGGAGTCCCCCAGACATCAGTCCTGGGCCGCAGTCCTTACACTCTCTGCCACAGAACTGTAGCTTCCTCCCAAGACCAAAGGAAGCTACAACAGGACCTTTTCTCCTCTACACACTAAAACGACTCCCTGAACAACTCTCCTCACAACAAGATCTTTTTTTTTTTTCTCTTTTTTCTTTTTTTTTTTTCAGATGACACCTCTCTGCCACAGAACTGTAGCCGCAGCCCAGTCCCCCCCACAGCACCGGCAATCCAAGGGAGCAGCTACAACCCACCGGACCTGGCCGACCACATGGCAACCTGGGAAACAAAGTGGAAAATGTCCTTCCACCCAGACACGTCCGTCAAGCCTTCATGTCTCCGGGAAGAAAAAAACACACTGACTGGCACATACTATCTCCATGGCCAAAATCTCAAAAGAGTTGAAGAGACAAAGTACCTGGGGATTTCCCATTTCCAAGATCTTAGCTGGGCTGTGCACCCACATCTCTAATATAACAAAAAGGGCAAACAAGACCTTAGGGTTCCTCAGGCGAAACCTGAGAGTGGGCTCCATCAATCAAGGAAACTGCCTACAAAGCCCTAGTTCACCCCACCTAGAATCTGCCTCACCTGTCTGGGACCCCTATACTGCCAAGAACATCAGCAACATGGAAAAAGTCCAACGCCGTGCAGGTTCGATGGGTTATGAACCGCCATCGTCACACCTCAAGTGTTGATTCCATGCTGATACATCAACAGTGGTCCACTCTAGCAGACAGAAGAAGAGCAGCAAGGCTGACCACTTCCTTCAAATATCATTGAGACGAGGTCAGCATCAACACCCCATTCATGCCCACACCAAACACCCCAGCATGGTCTACAAGACAGTCTCACAGGGAGACATTTCTCCTCCTCCCTGTCTGTAAAACAAACACACAGGAAGTATTCCTTCTTCCCGAGGACTGTCAGGGACTGGAACAGCCTATCTCCTGAGGTTATTTCCTCAACCTCAGTGGAGTGTTTCAAGTCCCCCCATTGACCAACCAGCGCCCTCCCCAACCACCCCCCCCCACAAGTCCCCCCGAGGACTGCCAGTCCTACATGTCTATGTCAACAGCCTTGTGGAAACCCCCCAGTTCTATACATCAGAACCATCAAAATGATGATGATGCGGCGGTGTTCAAAGAAAGAAGAAGAAAATAAATAGATTTCAGTTAATAATTCACTTGTCATACCTTCCTCACAGTTTTTTCATCCTAGTCCAGTTTCTCTCAAACTTTTTTTTTAAAGCACTAACATAGCCATTACATGTAACAAAATCTGTATTGATTCCATATTTATCAATGAAAGACTGGAAACTCAAAAATGTACTTTCTCATCCAGAACATTCCCAATGCAGAATACATCGCTTTCAATCCAGTTTTTATAAAAGGTTGATCTGCCCCCAATTTTTCAGTTGGGATTACAAAACAGAGGCTCTGAACAGAGTTCCTCCGCAGTTTTAACATGAACAATTTTACCAATTTCTCTCTATAAGAGTTGAATACATCTCTCCAGAAGTTATGTAGTTTATCGCTCCATGGAAGACTGGATCCTAGTTTATTGATAGTTTCCCCTTTTCGATATACTGAAACAAGCACTTTCTTCCATCTGTGTTTACTTGATAAGATTTTATGAATCCAAGTTACTTTTAATGCATTACATGCTTTCTTTATGTTTGGTATTCCAATTCCCCCCTGCACTACACTTTTCACAGACGTATTCCTACCGACTCTGTCTCTTTTTTGCCCCAAACAAACTTAAACACAAAGTTCTGGATTTCATCATTCATGTAGTCTGGTGAGTTTGGTAATAACATCCATAGATAGGTTAGTTTAGAAAGAATCATAGATTTAAGCACCCTACTCTGCCAAATGGCATTATCTGCCTTTTGAGCCAAGTTTTGTACAGTGTTTTGATTTCTCTAAACTTTTCTTCAAGGTTCATGATTTTGCTTTAAGTCACATGTAAACCAGATATCCAAAATTTTGAATTTTGGAGGGTTCCATTTTATGTTTAAATGTGGTATGTACTTAACAGGTGAATTTAATTTACAACATAGCCATACTGCATTTGTTTTTTCTGTGCTTGATATGCTCTTCCAAAATGTTCAATGGTGTAAATAGATTCTTCGAACAGGTGAATTTCATTTACTACCTAGCCATACTGCGTTTGTTTTTTCTGTGCTTGATATGAGTCCAGACACTCTTCCCAAATGTTCAATGGTGTAAATAGATCTTTTCAACAGGTGAATTTCATTTACTACCTAGCCATACTGCATTTGTTTTTTCTGTGTTTGATATGAGTCCAGACACTCTTCCAAAATGTTCAATGGTGTAAATAGATTCTTTGAATGATTTTCGGTCTCTGCACATAGCATCTGCATACTGTGTTATCTTGTTTTCAGTACTGGCTACTTTTATACCCTTCTTTTGTCTAATCATATTTACCAAAATCTCAACACACATAACAAATAAATAGGGAGAAATTGGATCACCTTGACGTCATCCCCTCTCAACCGGGAACCACCAAGCTAATTTTCCATTCACAGACACAGTTGAATTAATATTTGTATGAAATTTTATATCCATAAGAAGCTGGAACTAAAGTCAAAGGCATGTAATACTTTAAACATGAAATCATAACTTAGACTATCAAATGCTTTTTCAAAATCTAGACAAAGAGGTAAACCTGTTTTTTTTTTATGCAATCATGAAATCAAGTATGTCAGAAATAAGACAATTATTATCTCCCAAATACCTGTTAGGAATAAAACCAGTCTGATCCTCATTGATGATTGAGGGAAGCACTTGTTTCAGTCAGTTAGCTATACAAGTAGATCCTATTTTGTACACAATATTCAAAAGTGAGATGGGTCTACAGCTTTTTCATCTGCTCTTTAGGCTGCAATATGGTCCATGCATAGTGACAGCAATCAATGATGGATATGATAAAAAGGAACTGTCATCAACACAAAAAGAAGCCATTATTGTATGCATTCCAAATGGTGACAAACCTAAAGATCCTGTATGGCTCATGTTTTGATAATTTCATGTAAGTCTGTTGAATTCAATAATTCTTGCCCCAAAACCAATGTCGTGGAATAACGAAACTATTTTCAGCATGTTACCATTGAGTCACAGTATCTATCCATTGAGTTAAAGATCTTTTTTCCGGAACCTTTTCGTTTCTGTCTATACCAGACTTACACACACACCCCTCCCCCAATGAAGGATCCCTCCCACATCTGCAGCATCTCTCCATGCCTTTCAAAGAGGTTTCACAGTATCAAACAATTTTCTTGCCACAAGAATAATGTGAAAAAGGGTTGCAAATCTGGGTATGTGTGTGTGTGTGTTTTTTTTAGCTGAATACTATGGTCTGACCACAGATTGGAAACAGGAGGAAAAATGCATACAACAGTCCTCAATCACTAGACTTGCCAGACATAAGGCATGAAACAATGATCTTACCCTTTATCCATACTGTCTACAATCTTACCAAAGTAAAGTTTACCCTAAGTTCCAATGCACATGAAAAAGTGGAGAAGCTATGTCCGCTGTCTTTAAGTCAGTAACAAATTATAATGAGAAACTCATGTGCAAGGGGCAGTTTGAAAGAGAGAACTGCTTTAGATGAACTGAATGCTGTCATTTTCTCTCATGGCCCTCCCTATTCTGCATGCCCTCTTAAACCCCAAAACGTGAACTTGGTATCCCTGCAGCTGCCTTTGTCAGACTGTGATAGACCAATAAATGCACAGTCATTCAATGAATATTCTCGCCCTGCAACTTTGATGGGAACAAGTTTTGCAAGAATGGCCAAGTAAGGGGAGGTGGAGGGGACACAAAAATGCACAACCTCATCCATGAAGAAGCCAAAACCTTAGTACAGGAGAGACAGGGGAAAAGATGGATCCAACAACATCCCAGCCACAGCAGTATGGATGGCTGCAGTCTCCTCTCCAGAGAACAACACAGGATCATTGTGAGACTGAGAACTGGACATGCCAGATTTAAACACCCACTGTTCACCAAGCTCCATGTCAGTGACTCTGATGCATGTCCCTGCAACACTTTCTCAATGATGATGGAACGCCTCCTCCAGAGCTGTCCTATCCACCAGGACCTGAAACAGCAGCTTGGTCTGCAGACAAAAGGCTGAGGACAGTCTTTGGACCTGTGGAGCCCTAGGTTACAGGCATTCCTGTCCAAGCGAATGACCAAGACACACAGAAAAAAAATGCTCTGTTGTCATGGTGACCTGAACATTGATGATGATTTCAGAAAAGTTGCTATTATGCAAACATGTTAGGTAATTGGAACAGTGGAGTTGACTCTCTTCATATTACACCGGACACAAGATTTTTTTTTTCCCCCCATAAACCTTTAATCATGTAAAAGAAGGCATTAAACGACAAATCACCTGCCTGAACTTAAGAGAGTTGTGGAGACTTTAGACAGTGGGAAAACTCCTGACCTATGACTGACCTTTGTGATGCAGCAGGAGCTGGGCACACCACAGGCCTCGGGGTTGCCTGAGTCACAGCTGTAGTCCTTGTTGTTCTGGGAGTAATCCACATAGGAGACGTACGAGCCCACAGCACTTGTACTGCACAACCAACACTCTCCAATGCTTCAGCAGTCTCCTGCAACTTCTTCACAAAGGGTCCGTCAATGAATACCTGTGAAGTAAGGTAAGGTAAGGTAATGTTGCCTATAGCCCAGCCAACCACAAAGGGCCACATTAGGACTGTCACCACATTGAAGTCAGCTCACAAGTAAAAAAAGAAACAAAAAAAAACATTCATACATCTTTAAAATACACCTTCTAAAAATGCACCAGAAACTATTAAAAATCTTTCTTTTGTAAAATCGGAGATCAGATGAAAAATGTTAATCTCTTACAGATATTCAAAGATAATGTCAGGTGGGACATCTCTGAAGAGGGTTTTCATGGATTCTGCTGTAAAGTGTTTATGTCTCACATCATGCAAGTCACAACACTCTATAAAGAATTTGTTTCACTGAGTGGTACATGACATGGAATGCATCACAGAGCCTCCTCACCTTTCAAAATACCTGTGAAACTGTCCCTCTAGAAAGGTCAGAGCGCAACCTTTACTTGTTGATGTCACGTCAATCATTTTTCAAAAAGCACACTACTAACTTCCACCCATACATACATAACCTCACACACACACACAAACACATAAAACATGCCCACACACACTCACTCTGAGTAGACAGACAGACAAAGAGACTGAGTGAGCAAGTGAGAGACAGACCTAATGAGCAAGAAAGAGAGAAACATACAATATATGCACATCTAAATATTCAGACTCTAGAAAAATGTAACATGCTCACTTTGAATCCGTGTTAAACATGCACACACATACGTATACGTGATAACCGTGACATGCTCACTTTGAACATCAACAACAAAATGATAAAGAAAATCAACATAAATATAAAGATCCTCACAGCTCCTCAAAGCTCTTCCTCCTCAGAAAACAAATAAAATTTCAACAACGGTAAAACAAAATCAAGCTGATTGCAGATTTTGAAGAAACAGATCATAGTTTCAAACAAAGAAAAAAAAAAAAGACACAAGACAACTAGCATCAATTTACCGTGGACTGAAAGTAGTCCATGGCCCTGGTGACAGCCGTGTCTCTTCCGTAGTTGCTGACAGCAAACATCACATGCTCAGCCATGATTTCTGGTACCTGTCAACCATTCAAGTACATGAACCCATCATTGATAACAAATTGTGTGAATCGCTCGACGCTGTCACCGGTCATTTCATAATGCAGCATTTTTCCTACTATTACTGGTATGTCTCCTATGAAATGACACCTTAACTCACTGCTTAGGACAATGAAAACACCAACTATGAGAAGTGGTTGCTCATTCTTCATATTCATTGTCCTAAATGTTGTTTGTTTGTTTTTGCCTGAAGAAGGCCCAAGAGTTCGAAATGCAATGTGTATTGTCTTGTAATCTGTTAGTCTGTATTCTCTTGCAGAACCAATAACCCTTTAAAAAAAAAAATTTGCTTCAATTTCCGCCTTCAGTCACCTGGCTTTGAAACTACCAGTAAAAGGAGATAAAAAAGCCTGCAGACTAACCTTCTCTCTGTAGATAAAGGCAATGACACCAATGGCCACTTGGAGCAGAAAGGCAATGACAGTCAACACCAAAAACTGCAAAGTAAAAAATACCCATGAGAAAAATATACATTATAAAGCTGTTCATGCTTTCAGCATGTGAAATGGTCGTGTTCAAATTCCTCAATGTATGATTCACAAAAAAAATTATACACAAACTGAAAACGACCAACTGTCCATTCTGAAATTTCTTCACACAGGGAGAGAAGATAGCTTCCAGTCTTTGAGAGATGATTTTGTGTCCACCTCTTTCATGCTTGTGACTTGTGAAAGACTCATTGGAATGAGACGTCATTTTATTTTCAGTCATACATTTTCTCATGTTGACTTCAGAAATCATGCACTATTGTTTCTTGCGACACATCAAGATGTTACCAATTAGGGATTTCCTCTGTGTGTGTGTGTGTGTGTGTGTGTGTGTGTGTGTGTGTGTGTGTGTGTGTGTGTGTGTGTGAGTCCTGTGTGCGTTGTGTATGCTTGTGTATGAGTGTGCATGTGTTTCTCTGTGTGTGTGTGTGTGTGTGTGTGTGTGTGTGTGTGTGTGTGTTGTGTGTGTGTGTGTGTGTGTGTGTGAAAATACAAATAATGCAAGCACAAATGCATGTGTGGAGAGAGTGTGTGGGCATAAAGCTGCATATAAAGTGAATATCTCTATGTGTAGATGAGTAGGCATACAATCTATTCTATATAAATTGTAAAGATAAAATAAATGTTGATCTGATATGGATACAAATATGCTGATAGTTATAGATTCACATCAGGATTTTTTGTTGTTGTTTTGAACATAGTGTACACATCATGTAATTTACAATATATCTAAGGTAAAAAAGGTAAGAAACAAATTGATATGACATGAACAAGACGATAATGTAATATAAATAGGACTTGATATTTTCACACACACACACACACACACACACACACACACACACACACACACACACACGTACATTCACACATACACACACCCCACTAGAAACTGAGAAAAACAGCACTGATACTACTATCATTAATATCGTCTGAAAAATTCCAAAAATGACACACAAAACAAACTACTGAATTTAAACCAGTCCCTCAGTGGTTCTTGCAGATCAGAGTCAAGCATCACATGCTCTACCAGCCTACACAGGAATGAAACATACTATTTTCAGCAGAGAGACGTTTTCCGTCAGAGTTCCAATCAGCCCACAGATGGCATTCAGTGTGATGATCAGTCCACTAGTATCAGCAGAGCCACCGGCACTGCCAGCTGATTATTCATGGACTGCATCTTTTGGCGGTGGGTTTCCACGAGGACACCGATCGCCATCAGGATTATCCCCACAAACTAGAACAAAGCGGTGAAAGAGACCTTGTGTCAAATAATACAATCAATCACCTGTCAAGTTATACAACAATTTGTCAGAGCTGTGCAAGGTATTATGGATTGTCAGAATCATTCCTGGATTTCTAGTATGACCAGTCAAAGAAACTCTGGATCATAGAGCTCACCTTTGTTTGTTTGTTTGTTTTTTTAAACAGGACGTACTAAATTCTGATCACAGGTATGAATAGGAAATCTTGAAATACCACTTTTCTCCCAAAAAACTAAGTGACATTTAAATATAAGTGACATTTAAATATCAGCTCACAGATAATCAAGTCAAGTCAAGTCAAGTAAACTTTATTACCTCAATTTGAGAAATTAATTTGGTCACACACATTTCACAGCAAATAAACAATAATTTAGCCACATTACCCATTTTCTCACATATGACATACATTCATATAGAGGAATTTGGATTTCAATTAAACATCTTCTCTGTTCATGATGAAATCAATGGACAGGGGAATAAAACTTTGTTTAAATCTGACACTTCTGCATTTAACCGATATCGATATCTTCGTCCTGACTGAAGAAAGGTCATACTGATTTGCAAGAACGTGGGTCTGGTCACACGTAATCTTCTTCGCTTTACAAACAACACGGCACCTGTGTAGCTCACTCAGACTTTTTTTGTCTCTCACCAACGATTTTTCCTCCCACGTTCACCACTTTCTCAAGCACATTTCTGCTCTTCACAGAGCACAGTATACCACCTTAGATTACAATTAAGTCTTCAATTAGATATCTAATTCTAATTCAAACGTTAAACATAGTTTATGATGTCCAGTTTTCTTTTAAATATGAAGGTGTGTAGCTCAATCATGACAATTTGTTTGATTAAAGTTTTAAACCTGATCATTATACTACAACATTGTTATGAGTTATTGAAGAGGAAGCAGCCAAGAAACAAGTGTGTCTTCCATAAAAATCCCTGGACTCATCTTTTGTTTACCAACAAAGTGGAGAACAGCAAATCAAACAAGTGTAGCAAGCTGGGGACACTGGCTACTTTGGCAGTCACTTCCAGGTGTACCATCTCACAGTAACAAACATTGCACAACTTCAGCACAGTACTAATTCTGAAATTTTGAACTTACATCTATAGTGCTCTGTTACATTAATTAATACTGTCACAAAAATGCCATAATCTTTGTGATTTGATCTAAAAAAAAAAAAAAACAAAAAACAAAAACAAAACAAACAAAAACCCAAAAGACAATAAAGCTTGGTCTAACATATGACCACAGACCACACTTTTATTTTCTCTTTTTCAAATGGAGCCAACTTCAACCTGCACGCTATTCTTTTTTTTTCTGACCCACTGAGTCTTAACTTCAGTTTGGAATATTTTGGAACTTCTTGTTGAGTTCACTAAGAGAAGAGAAAGACTGAAGAAACACTTAGGAGGAGAAAGGTTAAAAAAAAAAAAAAAAAAAAGGCTAATCTTTCAAGAAAATGCCACTAAATGTGGAGCTGCTCAAAGCTGCAATGACTTGCACCCCTTGTATGGAATTGTGATTCTAATGCAGACTCTGCATACACTGGTGCGATAGGATCACCAACCCAATAAGTTTACAGCTTCCTCTTGAACTTCCTAGCAGACAAACAGCAATAGTCATAGATGGTACTTTATCTGGTGTTATCTTGGTCGAGGCAGGAATCTCTCAGTCTCAGCGCTACTAGTACTGATAGGCCTTGAATAGTCCCAGTTCTCCATCAGCTACCTCCCCAGACAGGCATTCTTGATAAGACAGATCTCTTCGATGTGTAAGATAGATGTTAACACTTTCTGCCATGGTACAGACAACTCCCTTGAAGAAAAGAAGTATTTCTGCAAGACCTCAACCAAATGACAAGCTGAGAGTTAAGCAGGATTATAATCCAGAAAAATGCCAGACTCTCTAAATTACAACATACTAAAATCCATACACAGGTGGGGTGGTATAATATATAATTTTCATGATATTGTCAGAAACAGTATGAGAGAGATTAAGGACCTAGACCTGCCTCACTATCTTACAGACTTTGACATGGGACAATCACCAACAGTTGAAGCAAAGCCAACACAGGACTTTCGGCTTTTATTGCTGCAGTCTGAATGTAAGCTTAGTCAACATGAAGAAAAGAGCCTAGAAAGCCATTGTATTCATGACAAGTCCTGGAATGCACCTCGACAATCTGGGACCCTTCACAGCCAAACAAAGCAGAATAAAGAAAACACAGTAGCATGCTGTCTTCTGGTTGGCAAACTGCCACCATCACATCACGTACAGAGCATGTATTCAGCCAGCTACCTCAGATCCCACTGAAGGTCGAAGATGTTCTGCAAAGTCTGACTATATATTTTCCAGTTTCACCATGGTGAAGCTGCCATCAACACTCCATTCATCCCTATCTCAACTGCAGGGATCACATGCCAGTCCAACCAGTAAACAGGTAGACCTTCTTCATGTACTTACGGAAAACTGGTTCTTCCATATCATCACTGGCTTCATTGTGTACACATAGAAGTCTTCCATCTGAGTGTTGCTGCCTTCAGTGGCAGATTCTAACACAGGATTTAACATCATTGCCAGTTTCCACTCACCATGTCCCTCCCTCCTCCTCACCCCTCTCTCCATTCCAGCCTATAGTATTGTTGCTCTCAGCAGACAACTTGTTCAGAGTGAATGAACTTAGCCTCAATTATGCACCCTTGGACACTTTTTTTTTTCTTTCTCTTATATTATACAAACTGTATTTAAATCTTATGAGGTCAACTCTGAGTTAATAAACTCTAGTTCTGAGATCTAAATGTCTTAGGAGAGAAAAATACTTCAGAATTGTATACATCATCTTTTCCAAACTCATCATCACTGAATAGAATTGTTCATATAGACAACCACACTCCCCTTTAAGATAAAGCTCACCACCAGAACCTTTCACAATTTTAATATACCGCCACAACCATTGACAAAGCTGGTTTAAAGGGGCCCTCTACTTTCAACATGCAGTGACTTACTCATCTTCCATCATTTATTCTCTCCATTTTGTCTTCTTTGCATTAAAAATGAAGCGAAAAAAACATTTCTGCTACCAAATAAACACAAAATTGTCAAATACCCTCAACTATTGGAGTTGACTTTTGCCAAAGTTCTCCATCTGAATATTCAGGTTGCATGAACAATACATTTGGTTATCACACAACAGAAACAAAGGAGCATGGTCACGGTGATGTGCATGCAAGCTGCGGCAGAAACTGAGAAAGGGTGCAA
>JADBJO010000646.1:362500-405000 GCA_016801955.1 Conus betulinus | reverse complement strand
CGTTTTGTTTTGTTTTTTTTTTTTTTTAATCACACGGATGACATTTGTGTAGAAAGACGGTCTGTCATGTATGCATGCGCAATAAGCCTGGAGCTAGCTTGCAAAACCAAGGAACAGGGAAAATGGCTAACGAAGTTGGGGGTATCGGTGGGGCTTACGGTGCTGGTCTTGCGGGCGCACCGTTTAACCCCCTGGCTTACATTAAAAAGCCTCAAGTGATCCTGAGGCTAGTTAGTATGGTGAGTTTATTAAAATGTTCTTTAACTATTCTTCCAAGTTCCATGTTCAACAGGTCTGAAACCAAGCCATTTAGCAGAACATTCAACATAAGACGAGTTGAACTGACGAAGTCAGTCTGTGGCACGACGACCCATGATTAGCACATTGATAACCGAAACGGTCATTTTCATTTTTATTATCGATGGTTTTGTTGTCGTTGTATCATTGTACTCGGGATTTCACAGAGGATATTGTTTACGCTTGACCTCGCAGAGTTAAGAATTTGCGACTCTTTCAAAATAATCCTGAAAGATCGTACAAGTTTATTGCATTACATACACTTTAAAAAAAAACAAACAAACAAATAAACCATGACAAATATTGGCATACCAAACAAGATAATAATACTGGCATTTCAATGTCCTCGCTGCTCTCAAGATTGCTTGAAAAATGCGGTGTGGACTTCACACCCACTGCAACATTGACAAAGCAGAGGCAGCACAAAGAGGTGTTATTATACTCTTGGGTGAGTTTTGTCATCAGGTGGATCATAACTCATCAAGAGTTTCAGCTGTGATTAAAAGACTGCAATGGCCTTCCCACTGAAGAAAAGTGATCTGTAGGCCTATATCCAAATTTATAAATGACCAGTTAGTTTCTGAGTTAGTTGTAAGACTGAGTGAGAGCGACAGCAGGTAAATGATCCCCCCCCCCCCCCCCCCCCCCCCCATGTCCCCCCTCCCCCACTGCCTTTCTCCTCCCCTCCAACCCTTCTAGGAAGTTGAGATTATTTGGAGATTTGGTTCTGTATTAAGACATGCCTGGTTCAACTGGTTCTTCTGGTTGAAAGTGTGAAGTAGTCTGCTGATGAAATCTACAAGTGTAGAACAGGTTGCCATTTGATCCTCACTGTCTTAAGGTATTTTCTTTTCTGTTCATGGCTTTAGCAATCCATGAAGTGCCAGAATAGCCAGCAAATTAATTGTGGCTGGCAGCTTGATAAAAATAACAGTAAAATGAATTGGTTAAAAAAAAGACATGAATCTATGGTGTAACATAAGCCAGTCCATATCACTACTTACTTGTAGTTGTAGTAGTTCTAGACTACTGAAAAGTATAACTGAAAAATTGAAATTTTAGATGATGAACAGTGTTGTTCTCTGTTGGATTTTAAAGCCCAGGTCACATCAACCTAATGGCAAAAAAGAACACACAAAAATCTAATGCTGAAGTGAAAAGTGTGTGTGTGTTGTTGGGGGGGGGTGGTAAGGAATAGAGGGGGCACAGGGCTGGATGTGTAACTTTAAAGGAAAGTCAATGATTCAGTCATACTTTCTGTTCGTTCATTTTTTTTTCCTTTTATTAATCAGTGACTAAATAACATGTTCCACATGGTGTGATGTATTCAGTGTAGATGTTCCTGATAATTATTGTTTGAAATTTATAAGATAATGCAAAAGTACCTGTTAAAATCACCCTATTTGTCCAAATGGCCCTCATTTGTTATATGTATGTGGATGTGCCTCAGGGCTTCAGATTGTTAGCGCGCCCTCCCTATTTTTGTGTGTGAAATTTTGAAAGTGGCGTATATAATATTTTATACTCACTCGCAATGCTGTTGCATGCCTGTTGTTAAAAATGCAGAAGTGGAATCGGTTGTTTTTCTCTGTTTCTCACTCAGTCATGTAAACAGCAACATGTGTAACATACATACAGATATAGTGCCTGTCCATGCCACACAATCTGAGGACGCATCTAGATTCTTCTAGAATAACATCCCTTTGCTTTTTTTGCAAAGGTTAGCTCAATAAATGCTATATTCATTGGACTATGCGATCAGCAGATAAGAAGGTAAGTGGAAGCTGGTAGAATCACAAACAGGTCAAAAGAATTTGAATATGATTTTTTTTCAGCAAACGAAAAACTACACTTTTGCGATATGTGATGAAAGTAACTCTTCATTCTTCCCCTCTCTGTCACACACACACGCACACACACACACATGCACGCACGCTCTCTCTCTCTCTCTCTCTCTCTCTCTCTCTCTCTCTCTCCTCTCCTCTCCTCCCTCCCTCCCTCCCCCCCTCCCCCACATGCACATTCATTGACACACACTCATAAACATGATACAGTGACAGATTTTTGATAACCGAACAAGACAATGACAGTAACATCACACACACACATACAAACAGTGACATACCCTGTTTTGTACTTTTCTTTTAAAAATAACAAATGCAGAGTGTTAGACACAAGCATACACACACACACACACGCACACACACACACACACACACACACACACACACACACACACACACACACACACACACACACACACACACTGTCATATCACACACTCACTCACACACGCACGCACGCACGCACTCACACACACACACACACACACACACACACACACACACACACACACACACACACACACACACACACACACACACACACTCACACACACACACACACACACACACACACACACACACACACACACATGCACCACTGGCCACACACACACACACACACACACACACACACACACACACACACACACACACATTTTGATACTATTACCAATGATTGTCTATACACTCTGAATGCCCTAAGGTGAAAAGTACAATCAGAGATGATCCAAGGTGCTTGCTGTGAATAACTGGTTAAAACTGCATGAGAAGTCTGAAGTACTGACTTAAGTGTGTCCCATGACCTTTTTGTCTCCTCACTGTAAGCAGCAAGCGGACATATACCCCATGATGGTTGAAACAGATCTGGAACTCAGATATCTTTGTCCCTTGCAGTCATACCACTTCTAATCTGCATACAACTGTGTAGATTGGATACATATTATGGTTGAAGGAAGAAATTGGCATTTTAGATGCAGTGTGTCTACCTTTAAATGCTTAAGGAAGCTCAGTTAGCCATATCAAGTAAGTTTGAAACAGTAAAAGAATACTGAACACACCCCAAGCACACATTTATTGTGTACCCACATGTACTCAAACACATGCTTGCACACGCTCTCTCTCTCTCTCTCTCTCTCTCTGGTTCTCTTACTCACTCATTCACTCATGCACATGGTTGGAGATCTTCTTTTAAAACTGAAAGTAAATTGTGAAGAAAAGAGCGCACAATTAAAATACAGACTGTAAATCCATGAGAAAATAATATACAAATTTTACACCTGACCTCACAACAATAGAGATATATATTCATAGTGCTTTTTTTGGGATTGTCTGAACTCAAGCACAGTTTTTAAGAATTTTTTGGTCCTGCATTTGGAACTGTAAAAGTTTTGGAGCTGGACAGTTAGCAATAGTGTATTTAATGGCTCCATGCTGTTAAAAAAAAAAAAAAAAAAAAAAAAAAAAACAGACAGACAGACAGACAGAGAGAGAGAGAGTGAAAGAAAGGTAAAAAAACTTGCTACTTCAGGAGTGGTGACATTACAGGATAGCTCTTTTTACTTGGTTATGGGTGTACCAAGTGCTTTCCTGAAATTGGAACACATTGCTTAGTTTCAGTTTGGCTGTGCCAATTCAAAAGTAGCATCGGCAAAAAAAAAAAAAAAAAGTGTGAGTGTGTGTAGGGTGTATGGGGGGGGGGGGGGGGGGGGGGGGGTAGCAGAGAAAATATGAATACGAATATTTTTATTGAGGGTAAAGTGGATAAGCTAATAGCTTTTTTTACTCCATGTCCATAAGAACAACAACAGCAACAAACAGTATCAAAATGAACATATTATATGATACATACGAAAAGGAAACAAAAAGCAGCCTTATAACAATGAAACACGATTAACATGAATAGTACTTAGCAAGCAAGGTTAGGTCACAATTTAGGAATACTGTACATTCGAGAAAGGGAAAAAAGAAAGAAAAAAAGAAAAAAAAAAAAGAAAGGAAAAGAAGCATGTTCACAACCGCACTGGTGCACACAGACACAGACGTGTGTGTGTGTGCACGCGCGCGCACACACACACACACACACACACACACACACACACACACATGCACACACACACATGCACACAACACAACATACATACACATGCATTGAGCGCACGCACACACATACACATGGTACGTGTGTGCTCACACTCACGCACACATGCACATACAAGTGTGTGTCTGCATATATATACACATACATAATCACTTTCAAATGCTAATTTCCTCCACACAAACACCATCTAATACCACCAAACACTTACAGCACAAGTACATCATCAATTCAAGTCTCATGAACGCACATAAAGAGGACCCATCAAGTTGAGGTTGATATACATTATCATATGTTATTAAACATGCTTAGACTTAACACTGATCTATCAAAACGTGTGTGGTATGCCTTCCTAGATGACAATAAGTTTGTACATCATTCCATAAGTGAATTCCAGAATAAATGACAGAAAACATAAAAAGATAAGTTCTTGAGCGAGGAATGCGGATTTTACGTTTTGTTATGAACACTGTTGATAGGAAATTTTCTGTTGAGATAAGCAGGTGTTAGATTGTTCACAATTTAAAACATGAAAACAGCTTTTGTTATAATGACATTTAAGACTGAAGGGGAGAATATCTAATTGTTTATAATCAGTAAGGACAAGAGAAGAGGATTTAAGAAGAATTAGCTTGAGCTGCGAAGGGGTTTTAAAGCAATTTTGACTAGAGAGAGAGAAAGAGGAAGAAAATTAAGAAGGTTTCCTTAGATTTTGCATATTTCTTTAAAAAAAAAAAAAAAAAAAAAAAAAAAAAAAAAAAGACAGCTCAGTTAGTTGATGGGTTGTGGGAAAAAATGGTCATAGAAATTTGGCTTATATAGATAAAAGTTAATGACCTCACGCTTTGATGCTGTCTGTCTGTGTCTCTCTCGGTGTCCGTCTGTCTGCAGCTCTCTCTGTCTGTCAGTCTGTCTGTGTGTCTCACTCTCTCTCTCTCTCTCTCTCTCTCTCTCTCTCTCTCTCTCTCTCTCTCTCACGCACACACACACACACACACACACACACACACACACACACACACACACACACACATGCACACACACACACACACACACACACGCACACACACTTGCATTCACACTCACACATGTCATGCACATACACATGCTCATGTGCATGTGTGCGTGCGCGCGCGCACACACACACACACACACACACACACACACACACACACACACAGCAATTGGCACACACAAACCAGCAATTAGCTATGCAAATTCGGTTATGAATATTAATGATTTAATTACCAACGGTTGGCTCTGATACCTGAGAGTCTGAAGTGTCTGGTTCCTGATAGAGATAACACAGAAGAAACGGGTCAGACAGAGCCTGCCCTGACCTGGATGCTGGGAAATGGATGGCCATAGTACAGCTGCTAAAGCGAACTCAGGAAATTTATGTGAAAAAAAAAAAAAATAATGATTGAAAAATATTTGATGTTGTCTGCCTCTCTTTCTCATGATAGTTTAATGAGAGTTTCTCTCCACTGATACTTTAAATCTGCTTTAAATTGGTGTACATAGCAAGATTATCAGCCAGTGAGTGTGTATGCAGTATGGAGTGAAGAAAGAAATGTTTTGTTTCCTCATTCGGTCAGATTGCAATTCATAGTGCATAGTATAAAAGTATAAGTGGTAGTACAGAGGTTGTAGTAGTCTGTGATGAGGCTGTTGAGTTCGCTTCAGTTCAGCACAGGGATGTACTCTGCTCTGCATACTGAATGAATGTCTTTTGTTGAGATAGATATGTAATGGTGCTGTGTGTGTTTTTTTTTTTTTTTTATTATAACCATGCCTCATATTCCCTTTCCACCTGCCCTGAAAAGAAACTGAAAAAAATGTCCTTTTGACATTTTATGAAAATTTATTGATGTGTGTCTGTTGTGTCTGCCTGATTTGTTGAAGTATGTTGTGTCTGCTTTAATTACACAGAGAACAAGGAATTAGGAACACTATTGAGTTTCTTATCTTCCTTTGCCTTCTCTTTTCTTTCTTCTTTTTGGTTTCAATATTTTATGCCAATATTTCCTGTCTTTTTCTCAGTTCTGTCCTGTGTGATTCTTTTGAATTCATTTACATTTTGTTTTCCTATCTTACCTTGTCTACGGTCTTCAAATTGACCTGGATTAGAGTATTTTGACAGCTTGAATTTAAACTCTTAAAAAACTCTGAAAATCTTGTCCTCTTAGGGGTTTGCTTTTAATGATTAACTCAATTACTTAATTGTTGCAAAAGGAATTTAATCTGAATCTGCTAGTTAACATGGACAAACAAATCACAGGACAGAACACAACCTCTTAGGTCTTTTTCAGGCAAGATAAACGACATTCAGGGCAAGGAAAACGAATAAATGAGTGATCACTTACCTTCTCAAATTGCTCTTTCTTTGCTTTCATTGTCCTGAATGTCATTTATCTTGCCTAAAAAAGACATAAGAGGTAGAAAGATGCAATGTTTTGTCTGTAATTTGTTTGTTCCTGTTAACTGGTGGATTTACTTTAAATTGCTTTTAAAATTTCTTTCAATTTCCACCTGGAGTCACCTCACTTTGAAACTAACTTGTAAGAATCCTTGTGCAGTAATTTTAATCATATTAGTTATACAGTGGACAGTGAGTTGTGTTCTTTTGACTTACAAAATTTGAGTAGAATATTTTAAGATGCTTGCCACTGATACTTGACAGCTGTTGGGTTGGTGAGTTCACTGAAAAATATGATAAACACACAGAGAAAAATGTGTTCAATGATAGACATAGATCTTGTAATACAGATGTTACAAGAACTTTTAAGTTGAAAAGTTAAATAGTTCTCATTCTGTGGTATGGTATAATGGGTTTTTACAAGCATCCTCGTGGATGATTCTGTCATTTTATAAGTGATATTTAACATGTTCTGAATTCTTGTCACTGCGTCTTATTTTCCCTGCAGTTGTTTGCTGTGGTGGTGTTTGGGTGCATATCATCGGGAGCCTGGTACGGCCATAACTGCCAGATGAATGGAGATGATAACGCTTGTGGCTATGGGACTGGCATTGGTGTGATAGCCTTCCTCCTGTGCATCGGCTTCCTCATTCTGGATGCGCTCTTTGACAACCTGAGCAGCGTTCAGCACAGAAAGTATGCTGCTGGGCTGACCTGGCCATCTCTGGTGAGTGCACTGGAATCGCTTGGGTGTATGTATTGTGTTCCAGGGAGATAACAGGTGAGTGAGAGAGAGGGTGAAACTGACAGGTGACAGATTCCAGGATTCCAGTTGAGACCCAGGAGTCTAGAATTTCTAGAAATGTGGTGGAAAAAAATGAAAACCCCATTTCCATGGCTGGAAAAGTCATGGAAAAGTCCATTTTGTTTAGTCAAGTCAGGAAGAGTCTTGGAATTTCCCAGGATACGTCATGGTTGTAGACTGACATGCAGTTCATTTTTTTTTCCACGAGAAAGTATCTTTCTAAAGAGTTTTGATAACTGTACACTGTTGCAGGGTTCCCCGGGGCAGTTGTACTGTAGAGGCCAGCAGGACCCCCAAACACTGTCATTCTGTCTCCCATCTCCAGCACTATAATTCTATCGTTTGGGATTTCTGGGTCAAAGGTTTTAACTAGGGTTCCTGACTCCCAGTTCTGTCACTTTAAGATTCTTCTGCTGTTTACATTTAGTTTCCTGTCGGTTTCGTCACAAGACATCTGGGGGGACAGTTCTCTCTCTCTCTCTCTCTCTCTCTCTCTCTCTCTCTCTCTCTCTCTCTCTCTCTCTCTCTCTCTCTCACACACACACACACACAGTCACAGTCTCTCTCTCCCTCTTCCCCTCTCTCTTTTTTCTGCCTTTCCCCCATCCTCCCCAATCCCTTTCTCTCTTACCCACTCACAAATGCACACGTATAGACACTAGCGCTTACTCACACACACACACACACACACACCCACACACACACACACACACACACACACACACACACACACACACACACACGCACGCACGCACGCACACACACACACACACACACACACAGGTACACACACACACACACACACACACACACACACACACGCACACACACACACTCACACACACACACACACACACACACACACACACCACACACACACACACACACACACACACACACACACAGAGGCGAAACGTCCTCTCTAACATATGGTTTGAAAGTTTTCTCTGTATGTCACCTGAACAAAACAATAACACTACTTTAGTGGAAACAAGAAATAAACTGTATTACATTGTATTATTGAAATCGTAACAAGTGAAGTCAGCATTCATTATGGCTCTTAGATACTTTGACTAGAACTTCATGGACATTACTCTGATTGGTTGCAGCTGTAAACTTTTGTCTCCTCCTCCTTTTAAGTATGGAAAGCATTCTTGAAATGCCATGTAATTTTAGGACACAGCAGGCAAATGCAAGAACTGATAATGGGTATTTATGTTATAGAATTGTGAATTTGCAAATTATTTGTTTTGAAAATTGAACTGAAAAAATGAAACGAAATTGGGATTTGACAATCTGCAGGGAAAGTAAGAGGATAAACGTATCAACAAGGAAAGAGATGAAAAGAGATGAAAGGACTTGGTTAGGTTGGTTTTTAAATAGATTGTGACAGAACAGCTCCAGATGTGGCTATGTCCTGTGTGGGTGTTGGAAGTGTGTGGCATGGGAAGAATGCCACTAAGAGGATATGAAAGATGAGAGGGCAGTATTAAATAATAAGGATGAAACAAAATGCAGCGGTTAAAACTCTTAAAATATAGTGTGTATTAAAGTAAGATTGAATACTGAAAGACAGTTTGTGATTTGCACTGTTAGTCAGTATTCAGTTTATATCTTAATGAGAATAAATTTTGGAAGTTTATGAGGAAACTCAAACAATAGTTTTGTTCATAAAAAACTGATCATGAAATCATCATAGTTTATACAAATGTTTGAATTTAGTTAACAACTAAACAAATAGTTAAACAGTGTAGATGAGATCATTTACTGTTTCTGTCAATGTTTAATTTTAGTTTGAAGCTGAAGCCTCTTGATCAATTGTTTATTGCTGTACTTGAGATTAAAACTGGGTTGATTTCCAGAATCTGACAAGTAAATGACACAGTATTGTCAGGCAAAATTAATGGAAAATGAATCAAGAACTATGTGAGATATTTTCTAAAAGATGATTGATTGTTGTTATGAAGTTATTGATTTCCAAAACAATTTTTATGTTATTATTAGGTAAAAGTGGTTGCCTTTGTTATTTTTCGTTTTTTCCACTGATTACAAGGAATAGGGAATAAACCAGTGCTTGTATACACTTTTGGTTTATAGAGAAACACAGTAATGAAAATGTGGTGTCTCATATTCACAGTTGATGTGCCAGCCAGTTTTTGTTGTTGTTGTGTCACTCTGCGTTTTCACAGTAATTGCTATCATTGTCAAGATAAGCATGCTCCAGAATTAATCTGATGATGCTCAGTTGGAAATCATCTCCTGATTGACAAGAAAAGTCCTCACCTTAAAATGAAGAAACTTTTTAAGACACGAAACTGCTTATAGCAAATGTTTCCATAATACTGCAGTTGTCAGGAAAATAGTCTGGTCCTTAGAAAGACCGTGGCAAATTCTTGGGTGCTTGGGTCTGGCTGGATTTGACAAGTAGTGAAAGCATCAGATGGAAGAAATGTGGGTATATTTTATAACAAATGGTTAATCATGTGTGTAATTTTTCTGTTGTTGTGTGTGTGTTCTACAGGCCTGTGGACATTTTTGTGGTTTGTGGGTTTCTGCTATATGACGGATGCCTGGAGACGATCAGACAAAGGCACTGATTATCTTCACCCACATGGGAAAGGCCGAGACAACATACAGGCTGCTATCGCCTTCTCCTTCTTTTCCATCTTCTCCTGGGTAAGTATACAAACTCTTGTGTAATATATCTTTTTTTTTTTTTATTGGATCACTGGTCCAACTATTGAATTGAATGATCACGAAATTCAGTCAATTTACTATAATTGCTCCCCCTCTCCATACCAGCCCAATGGGCATTTAAGGCAGCGAATTGGTTGATCAACTTCCGAGGAGTGCCACAAAGAAAGAGTTGAACAGATTGTCTATCCATCACACTCATTGTCTATTCATCACACTTATCTGAAACCCAAAGCCCAGGATAATGTCGAAGACCTCTGGCAAGAGGAATGGAACTCGCAGACAGATAACAAACTGTTCCAAATCCGTCCAAACCTGAAAGAGTTATCACTATGTTCCAGGAGCTGCCATAAAGAAGAAACAGTCTTGTGCCCACTCTTATCTTGTACCCACTCTTATCTTTTAAAAGGTGAAGAAGCTCCTCAGTGCATTCCATGACATGTACCGCTCTCAGTGAAACATATTGTTTTAGAGTGTTGGGACTTGCATGATGTGAGACATAAACACTTTGCTGACAGCAGACTCCATGAAAACAGTGTTCAGAGATGCCCCACCTGTGATCTTTGGGTTTCTGAAAGAGATCAATATTTTTCATCATATCTAAGATTTTAGGGAAAAAAAAAAGACTTTTAACGAAATTTTCAGTGTGTGTGTAGGTGTGTTTTAAAAGGTTATGTGAATGACCTTTTAAAAAAAATTTGATTAATCAAATGACCAAGTTGACAGCCCTGATATGGCCGTTCACAATGGGCTTGGTTATATTACCTTGCCTTGCCTTCTCTATCCCTCCATCCTGACATGCAAACATGCACACACACACACACACACACACGCACACACACACACACACTCTCTCTCTCTCTCTCACTCTCACTCTCCAGAATAATCTACTTAAACATACAAAATTGTATGATGACTGAATTGTGGTCTACATGGCATCCATGTGAGGTCGTTTGCGTGTGAAGTGCTGGAGCAATAGATTCCATAGTAAGATGTGTTCACATTTGAAATCCAGCTTTTTGCTGGATTTTGACTTCAAAAGCCACAGACCACAAAAAAGATAATTCAGTCAGCACAGCTAAAACTGTTCATTTACATAATTGCAAAGCTGGAAAAGCTGAGAATTGTCAACATAGAGTAATAGAGAACTGCTGGATGCTAATGACAGTATTGACATGACCAGTGGCTGTGATCAGTATATGGAAGCAGTAATTAGTATGTGAGTACATTTCTGTTTATTCTGTTGGAACATTGCACAAGCATATGTATGAACAGATGCACATTATGGCCATGAGATTCACAACCTTGAGGGTTGTCATGGAAAGAGCCTGTAAGAAACAAAATCACTTATTTTTATGTCATTTGTGAATATATCTGTTTCGCATATATGCACTCAAACCCCATATTCGCAAGTGACATTTTGAGCAGCTTCACAGAAAAAAGAAGTGTGAACATGTTTGGAAATATAAATTTATTAAAGAGAGAGAGAGAGAGAGAGGATCATCATTGTGTGAGCAACTTTCTGTCACAGTAGGATACAGTTTCAAGTCGAAGCATGCTTTGAAACATGCTTGCCTGTGATTGCCCCCGTTTGTCAAAATTCCTGAATTTGCAGATAGGTTTTTGTTGTTGTAAATCAAGAATCATTCACTGTATGAGTGGTAAAGATGGAGGTGGGATGAACCGTCATAGTGACAGTGTGGTTGGTTGCTGCTGTTGTATGAATCATTCACTGTATGAGTGGTAAAGATGGAGTGGGATGAACCGTCAGTGAGAGAGTGTGGTTGGTTGCTGCTGTTGTATGAATCATTCACTGTATGAGTGGTAAAGATGGAGTGGGATGAACCATCAGTGTGACAGTGTGGTTGGTTGCTGCTGTTGCAGGCGGCCTGACCTTCCTGGCCGTGCAGCGCTACCGTCTGGGAACCCAGGAAGCCATGAACACCGGCTACAACCAGGACCCAACCGCCACCTCCCCGTACTCTTCCTACCCTGGCAGTGACACTGGCGACCCCTACCAGCAGCCCCCCTTCAGCCAGCAGAAAGATATCCCCGACTACCAGCCCCCGACCTACTAGAATCCTCTGTTAGTCTCCTTTTGTCCTTGGCCTTTTTGTTTTCTGGTTGCTTGGCTTTTTTGTTGGGGCAGCTGAGCTCCAGGGAGTTTCATGAAGCATTGCAGAGTGTCCAGGCGTTGGAGAGAGATTGTATTGTGATTTTGTTATATTTACCCACGTTTTGGTTGTTAGTGTCAAGATTCTGTCCATTTTCTTACGTTGTTGTAATATCTAACTGCAAATTTGTTTTGGTTTAGGAACCATGTTTGCCTCTGTAGAGAGTTTGCTCATTTTGGTTGTGTTTCCTTTTATTTTTTTGTTTCAATTTTTAGTTTTACTATGTATTGTATTCATTTTGTATTAATCAGCAGCTTTTAAAGAATATTGTCCATATTAAGCATTTATTTTTTTAGTTTGATTAAACATATTTGATTGAACATATTATTTTTCACTGACCGTTACATGAGTGCATTTTGAGAACCAGAGGATCTCTCGTTTTGCATTTTGTAGATTTGGTTGTGGGACAGTGTATTTTGTAATTTATCGAACCTTGTATTTTTTTTTTTCCACAAGAAGATTTTGGATCCTTGAAACAGAAAGCGAATTCCATTGTGATAATGTCTTAACATGTCTGTTTTTTATAATAGCATTGTATAATAGGATTTGTCTTAACATGTCTGTTTTTTTATAATCGAATAAACCATCGAAGAGAAGAGGGAAACAATTTATGATTTTACTACATTGTCATCATGCTGTTTTTTTTTTTTCCTTTGTCCTACTTTATATCATTTATCGTGGAAGGATAAGAATGATTAATCATTATAAGTTGTGTTTCCCCCTTTTTTTTTTCATGTTGTTGTTTGTAAAGAGGTAATGTACATGATAATGAACAGAGATGTACCTGTTGGATTTGTTACAAAAAGGTGTGGAGAATGGGAACTACTGTCAGTGTATGTGCCAATATGTCACGTACTTGTACTGACTCCGCTGTTGTTTAATAGATTTTTTCTTTTTTTTTTCTTTCTCAGGATATTAATTTGCTTTGTTTTTTCTTTTTTCTTGTGGGGATGGGGGTGGGGGGTTTGCTGCCCAAGTTTATTTTTTGGAGGGAAAGGGTGTGTGTTGGGGGTGGGTGGGTGGGGGGTGGTATGTTGTTTTTGCTTCCTTTATATCGTGATAACATACACATTCAGTAAAGGAGAATCAGATGCAGGCATGGCATATGATTTTTTATGCTGATAATACTCTCCCCCCACTCCCCTTTTGTTAGATAGGTGTGAGTGATATGCAGGTGGACATGCTGGAAATATGACTGATTCTGGGACAAGTACTGCAGCCAAGCTGATTCTGGGTTTTGGTCAGGGAAGGGGGGGGGGGGGGGGGGCTGGTTGCTGTGAGGTCCATGATTCTAAACCCAGCAGCCTATGATGGTTTGAGGGTGGAGATTTTTGCAGTCTCCGTGGTGTCATCCCAATGATTTTTAAATTTCCGAAGTGACTGAAAGAACATTGAAGGTAATGCACAAATGTTTATTGGGCTGTGGAAACTTAAACGTACTCATCGTGTACACAACCATCCCTGAAGACAGTTTACTACCTGGCTGGCTGGGAAAATGCGAAACAGTGTACAGAAAGTCATGACCATAGGCACAAGTGCGTGTTGAAGTGCTGATCCACAAATGCAGAAGATAAAACATTTTGTTGTCAACTGTTGCACCACAAAATGCAGAAGGTAAAACATTTTGATGTCAAATATTGCACCACATTCAAGCTCCTGCAAGTTAAGGCAAACATGCTGGCTCTGTTTGACTGAGTCTCATGGCCAGTGCAGTTCCAAGACACGCTGCAAGGCCTGCCACCTTGTCTGGTGGTCATGTCTGTTTCCATCCACTGAACGGCCAGTCAGTGACCAAGAGAGACTGCCAGGTTTGGAGGGTTCAGTGCCTTGGTTCTTCTGCTCTCTACTGGTTCAGGTTTCTGCATTCTGTAACATCGGCAACAGCGGAAGATTAAAAATGTGATCGTTACATTTTCTCAACATGTCTCTGTCATTTTATTTCTGTGACCTAGCAAATCCATGTCAGTAATATCTGATTGTTTATATGGGGAAATCAATTTGCTGTAATCTGATCTGAATTATAGAAATTCCTCTACATTTCATCCTACCTCATGCCAACAACCAGTGTATAGATATTCATTTTTACCAGTGGAATGCGTTACAGATTCAGAGTGGTATCTTGTATGTTTTGGATCTTTATGTTGATGTAGAGTATTTCTTCAGGTAAACCAGCACGGAATATGACTCACAGTCATTTAGTCTGTAAAGATGAGACCTAACAGATTTCAAATTGCATTGAAAATCTGGCTGAAAATAAGGATCGTTTTTAGTCTGCAAAACACTTGGGAATACTGAGAGCACTTTTTTTTTTTTTTTTTTCTTGTAAATAGATTAATTAAACTCATCAGACAAGTAGGTGTCCCTCCAATGTAGGGCATACAAATTTTGCTGCCTTCAGAATCATGTCTCTAGTCCAGGCAGAGCATACAAAGTTTCACCAGATGTCTGCTGACAGGGTTAAAGTTGAAAGTTGTGTTCAAGTTATGCAGAAAGTTGCAGCATGAAAGAAAAAAAAAGAAAGTGAAATGTGTACAATCTAATTGTGATCCTCGAATCATCTTCAAAAAAGAATGCGAAATGCGTACAATCTAATCGTCATCCTCAAATCATCTTAAATGACCTGAGGTTGTGCATACTGGCTGGAATGCAAGAGGCCGAATTAGTCTTCTGACGGCAGACATGGCTGGAATGCAAGAGGCCGAATTAGTCTCTGACGGCAGACATGGCTGGAATGCAAGAGGCCGAATTAGTCTTCTGACGGCAGACAGACTAGAGCTTACGTTGGTTTCTTCATTTCCCAGCTATCATTGAACTTATTTCCATAGTGAAATCAGCCTTCCAGTTCCTGGTTCTTTTCTTTTCCTGTCACTTGATATGAATCACACATTATGTTCACAGTTTGAATTCTCTGACACTGTAATCAATTTGTTGCCGTCAGTGCCATTTTGGAAGTGCAAGCAACACTTGATTTTGGCCCAGTATCACTTACACTTACAGTCTGAGTGTGTATAGTTATAGTACGCCTCACAGAGTGGAATACGCAAAGGCCACCATACACCAATGCATGGAGCTGTAACTTGCTCTGCTAGTGCACAGATGGATGTGTGGTCTGGATGATCTGTCAGTGCTTTGAGCTGTGCTGACAGGAGACTGTGAACATGACAGCAGATCAGGTGCAGGTTGACCCACCCACTTGGCTACCCAAACTGATTTTGCCATAGATGGGATGCTTCCGGTGCTCTGGAACAATGCAAGGGGAACGGATGTCTCATCACAGTACTATCGCTATGGTGGTTCCAACTTCTTAGTGTTCATTTATTGAGTTTAGTACGAACACGATTATTATTGATCAAGATGTTTTACTTGCAGATCACACAAACTCACACTGCACTTTGTTGAAAAAAAAAAAAATCTTTATTGCAGATGATTATTTTTATGCTTGTATTACTTATTCTTTTTTGATATTTTATTTGGCTCGCTTGTTTGTTTATGTTTGTTTCACAAATGAAATTGCCTGCATTTTCTTAATTAAAGAAATGTGGTACATTTTTGCTGCTGTTAGACTCAAATCGTTAAGTTTTGCATTATTGTAAATTGTGTTACTAACTCAGATCATTTAGTTTTCATTTTCTGAATTGAAATGTTACTAACAGCTCAGATCATTTAGTTTACATTATTGTAAATTAAAATGTAATACTAACCTCTTTTTTTTTGTTGTTAGATACATTTTTAAACGGAAATTATTTTGAAAATCGCAGTATGCCTCATTGATTATTTCTTCACTCATCATATTATTGGCATCCTGTAACGTACACTGCGGTGTGTACTCTTTGTTATCAGTTCTTGTTGGCGGTAATGACTTGCTGATGAGTGGTGGGAAACCTGTGTGCATACACATGATCAGTGTGGAGACTAGATAATGTGCAACGCCTGAACTCATTGGTGATACGCTGAAGTGCAACCTGTGCTGCCAGCACAGACCAAGGTCTAAGGGAAACTACACATGCTACTGCTTGACCACCTAGCTGTGTACAGTTGTTTCCTGTATTCCCAAAATAATGTAGTGTGTTGTCTGATAGTGGCGGAATAAAGGCAAATCTCAGTTTGAGAGGCGACTGAATTTAGAGTAGGTGAAGGATTGGACATTGAAAGGGAATATTGCTTTTGATAGAGAAATCTTAATCTTCCCTGTGCGTTTGTGTGAGGACCATACCATTCTCCTAGATAGTTTCTTGTACCTGACAATTTGTGTTTTGGTTAAATGGAAGAAGCTTACAAAAAGTATCCACAGCATGTTTAGCATGTACGCTGTAGTCATTGCATTCAGTCTGGTGAATTTTTAGAGTGTGGTCAAAAGATGATGTCCAGAGATGAAAAGTCCATTTTTGGTATGGCGCCATTCAGTTCATATATATGTGCATATACACTCTGCATAGCAGAGTTTTTGTATACAATTATAATTTTGTATACAATTAAAAGGGAAGAAAATGGTCGTGATGATTCTACTGTGTTAGAAAACAAAGAAATGCATCCAGATTTGTTCTTTTGTTGTTCTTGTGTCAGCATTGTGTATTAAGATTTTTTTTGTATTTTGCTTTTTTTTTTTTTGTTTGTTTTTTTGTTTTTCTGTAATGTGTGTGTGAAATAAAAATTCCCTTTTTTTCCATGCAACCATTTGTCCATCCATTTCATAGCAGTATTTCAGATCCATTGGAGAGCCAGTATTGGTTATATTCTTCTCTGTTAAATGAGAGGGTAAGCATACCTCCAACAAGAATTTTCAGGGATATGGATTCAAGTCTAGTGAATACTTTTTTCAAAATGATGGAAGTTATGCCAGCTTTGCCATCATGGATGATTTCATTCTCAGACGGGTATGACTTGGCGGCAAGTGGAAAGCTTTCAAAGGAAGTGTACTCCCATGATATCAGATGCATCAGTCATTTGGTGCAAAGGAGTTGAGGCCACGGATTGTTTTCATTGAGGGTGTGTTTGTGCATTACGCTAAGGACTCATTGACAACAGTTCTGTGGCTTAAAAAAAAAAAAAAGTTGAGTGTTGTGGGTCAGAAATGAGTTGATAAATTTGGTTTGAGCTGCATAATTCAGAGCATAACTCGTCTGTCAATTTTGTGATGAGACCTCTAAGAAATAATGTAATACCTATTCTTTACCTTTGTCATATTTTTCTTCTGTGTGACAGATTGTTTAGGAGGGTACTATACCCCTGTTTCTCCATGATCTAAAATGCTGTTTTACAGTGCACTGCCGGAGAGTGATGTCATACATTTGCCTCAAGGCAGATTTAGTTTAGCATGACTGTCATTCAGTAGTGACAGATTTCTGACTTCGGGATATTTTCACATCCCAGATTTCATCCAGCAATACACTCATTTTTGTTCAATCAGGACAGTTATGATATTTAAGGTTGTATGTCTTGCATGTGGCAAAACGTGCATTGGCAGTAGTTTGCACGATATGCCTTTGTGTGTTTCAGAGAGACCAATTACTTTTCTTTGTTCTGGAAACTCATTTAAACTTTTTTTTCTTGGTCACAGTTAATGATTGCTAGCCTTTTTTTTTTTTTGGCTGAATAATGAAGATTTTATACTCTGTTCAGAATATATACCACCTGTCTATTGTGCTGTCTCTGTCTGCCCATGTGGACTTTTTTAAAATTTGATTTTTTTTTGGTATTACATTAGAATGTTGTTTATGGTTTTTTTTCATGTTTTCTTTTTTTTTAATAACATTTTTTTTCGTCAGGGACCAACAAATTCAAATGAAATGGCTGAAGGTATCAGCAGAGTCCTGTCCTATCCACTGTAAAGATGTCAGAAGTATGTCAATCATTGGTTTGGTTGCTATGTGTTGAGTTTTCAGGGTGTGAGCCTTTTTTTTTTCTTGCAAGTGTTCCAACAGCCTTCAAAAGGCACTGTCTAGTTGGCTGGTCAGTTGTGATGAAAGCTGTGATCAGAGTAACCACATGCATAAGATTCCAGTTAGGTTGTGATGAATTAGGTGTCTAGGCAGTTGATGGAGTCACAAGCCTTGTTACCCGTGTAATGACAAATGCTTATTACAGCTGATTCTTTTAAAATGATTTTTTGTGTCATTTTTCACATTGTGACTATTTTGTATATTTTCAAGACCGATAATATTTGTCGCCTCCTTCTTTCATGGAAGTTCTTGTTGAACTTTGTTTTTTGTTTTCGTATCATATTCAGTCTTGCCGTCTTGGTTAAGGAGGGAATGAATTCAAACCAGAGATTTCCCAGATGTAAGTTTAGTACGTTTCATATTTTCTGCAAGGCAATTGTGTTACACTAAAATCTTGGAGACCTTGTATCTTTTATTGTGTTGTTTTATTCTGTCTATCTTTCTTAGATCTTCTGACTCTCTGTCTCTCTCTTGTGCTAGATTTCTGCCTTGCTCGTTTTTCTGCCTCTCTCTGCCCAAAGTAGATTGCTCTAGACGTAGTACATGGACATCATCTCATCAAGAAAATGGACTCACCTTCTCCTTTCTTCACCCCTTGCCTCTTATGAAGTATCGATGGTATTTAATCCAGATAGATAACCCTTCTCTTCTTCATTAAGAAAAAATAGTTTCATAAAGTTTATCATCATATGAGTGTAGCTTGTGAGTGCAGATGTGTAAGCACTTGTTCTGAAGCATTAGATATTTGCCTGTTGTGCTAATCTATGAATGATTGAAGATAGAATGTGGTTCAGAATAAATCGCTGTAGCATTTCATTTTTATCGGCGTGTAGAGCGCAGACTGCTGTATTCTGCTTCACTGTGCATTGTTCCACAGGGAAAGTATTCTCTTGTTACTATGTTCTCATTGTCTGTTGTTTGCAGTTCATTTTTTGCGGAGAGGAAAAAGTCTTGTTAAGAATTTGTTTTTGCAATAAGTTAAGTGTGCATGAATTTATGCGAGTGTGAGTTTTTGTATGCATATATGTGTGTGGTTTGTGGTCTAGGAAACACAATATCTGTTTGTTTAAGATGTGTCATGGAAAGTTTGAATGTGAAGGCATAATATCCCTGCCGTAGGAATTGCCTCATTGTCTACCCCCTCCCTCACCATGATTAGAACACTATGTTGTATTCTCTGTATTCTGTGTGTGTATATATAGTTGTAGATTTCTTCTTTCTTTCCATGAGCATTCCGAATACTCTTGTGTATATTTTGCTTTCATTGTGCGGTTGCACTTGTGTACTAATTTGTTTTCAGTTGCAGGGGCGACAAAAGTTATTTTTGTGATTAATTCTTGAAGATGCATTTATATTCCATAAATATTACAATTATTTATGGCAGACATGTTGATATATACTATACAGGTTACTAGACCACCCCCACCCCCACCCCCACGTAATCTTATTTATTCATATAAACACAAGGTATGTGTGTAAATCATGTCACTGTAACTTGGTCCATTAACATTGAGTTTGTAGCCTTGACATAGGCAGACAATTGACGTACAATGAAAAAACAAGCACAGTGTGATACCGTTTAGAAATAATTGAGGAGGAAAAAACCCATGGCTGTGCGCAGTCAGAGGAGAATGGTGATGCTTGTTTAAATCCAGATGGATGAATGTGGTGAAAAATACCAGAGCCTGCGATGCTACATGTCTGCAAGGTCATGTAAGTGGTGAGCTTGAAACCTAAATCTGTCAGCATTTTCAAGACACTGTATCAGTCCCGTATGTCAGGCTTCTGGACATGTCTTCCACCTCACTGTTCTTTAATGTGTTTTCTTGATGTTCATCAAACTTAGGGAATCACCAGGTACGACCTGCTGGCTGTGCGACTTGCCGGTATTCATCACACATCAGGAGAAGGTTTTTACCAATTGCGTCCACCCAGTTGTGTACCATGCTGATGCACTCCAAACTGGCAGTGCATTGTGACAGTGGTGTGTCCTCAGACAGACAGACATCACCAGGTTGATGACAAAGACAGACAGAATCACCAGGTTGATTTTCGTTTTTGTACAACCATGCCCCGGAAGGAGAACAGGTCATCACTACTTCTCCAGTGTACCATTTTTTTTTTTCCCCCCACTTCTGGCCAGATAGCTCCCTTTTCCTCCTTCAACTCTGCCTCAGTGTCTCTTCTTCCTACTCCTTCCCCCCCCCCCTTCCCACCCCCCCCCACCCCCATCTCTGCATGTTCCAGATCAGGGCCTGATGGATAGTGCTGGATGCTTGCTTCAGTAGAATGTGTCCTATCCAGACTCATGACACTCAGCAGGACTCCATCATACAGGTGTTACCAGATATCTAAATTGTCTGATTTTATTGTAATTCACTGGTAAGTGAGCAGTGCAATAAAAGATGTTTTTCACACATCTAAAATATCCAGATTTACGTGATGTAGATGATGCGTTGTGCTGGTAAATTCATCGCACAACTAGAATCTTTTTTTATTTAACATATTGCCAGAATTATTTTAGTATTCAGTTTTATAACGTACTAGAAGTGTATTACATTGTAGTAAGAGTTTAGCAGACACAGTTTTGTGGCTTATTAGTTCTTCATCACGAATTGTTGGAAGAATGTGAGATTGAGCTTTTTGCCAGTAGAGGATATCAGATCATGTAGAGACTGACTGGTTTTCACCCCAAGCGGGATATGCTCTAGAGAGAGCATTCGTTCCACCTTCCATTTTATTGCAAGACTCGTTGAGGACGTTTTTTCTGTGTGAGAATGTTTCCCCCTATTACACACCAACAATTAACATTTCAAAACTGGGTCTGTTTTTGTATTGTAATGTAGGAGTTCAGCATCATTACAGGTTTTGTGTGAAATTGTGGTTGCCCTTCCCATGGAGAGCGTGTTTTGACTAGAATAGCACCATGTGTTTTCCCCTGCCTATGTTTTTTTTGTTTTGTTTTTGTTTACTTTTCAAAGTGTTTCTGCAGATTTTGGCCTGCAGCAACTTCTGTGGCCCCGGATGTTTTTGGAAGTGCAAAGTGTCTGGAAGACTTGCACTCCCTTCCCACATACTGGTTGGTGGAGAGAGAATGAGGGGTGGGGGGACGAAAAAGGCCGTGTGTGCGACTTGAACCACATACCAATCATTCTCTAGCTTTCTAGGTCAGTGTCCTATCCAGTAGGCCGCCAGACTGGCCTGGCCATAGTCCATGATTGTCCTCTCTGAAAGATATTTTGTTGAAGGACTTGGTTGCAGTGTGATCGATCAGTGTGTTTGACAAGCTTACCTGATGATTTGTTGAAGATCGAGATGCAGTGTGTGATCAGTGTTTTTGACAGCAGGATTTAATTTGAAAGGAGGATGATCATTTAACTGTGTCATGCAGTCTGTAAGGACAAACGATCAGCATAACACTCGAGTTGTCTCTATTCTGATGACCTTAGATGGTCAGTCAGGGTGAAAAGATAAATCAGTTTGTATTCCACCATGCGCTGCTTTTTTTGTGTGTAAACATAGTGCAGTACTGATTATTTTCTTTTTTACGTCATTTTTCTGACTGTGAAACTGAGATAAGGATTGTCATTTGCAGCCGTGCGGTATAGAGTGTAGTGGATCGAATCGTGAATCGTTGATAGACCGAAGCACTGAATGTTTTGCAAGTCAGGCATGTAGTATTGATGCATGAATCATCAGAGTTCACCGTTGTTTTTTTGTTTTGTTTTTTTTAAATAGAAAAAATGCCGTAGGTGATGGAATAGTTTACATGGCTTTGATCAGGTCATAATATTTCTTACACGTTTGTGTTGTTAATTGTGATGAACCTTCTATCATTAAAGTTGCCTAGTCTCCATGCATCGCGTGCTTTTTGGATGTATGTTGGTGGGCATGTGTGAGCATGATGAGAGGAAAGAAAAAGTGGAAATCGCATTTCCTAAATTGAGTGATTCGTTAAGGAGAGTGGAAGGTAGGTTAAGGCCATCAAAATTAAGGGGGTGAATGGGGAGGGAGGTGGGCATGGGGAGTAAAGAGAGAGAAATGTTTATATTATACATACATTATTCTACAGTGAGGCACTCGCCACCCTACTGTTTCCAGCTTTGTGTCGGTGGGCTTGGTGGTGGTGCTGGTGGTCAGTACGGGAGCCATGTTGTCAGATTAGTCTCCTTAGCGCCCCCTGTTGGGACACCATCAAGACTTCTGGGTCTGAGAAAGTCAGGGAAAGATGGAAAAGTCATGGAAAACACGGGACTTTCATGTAGATAGTGGGGGACCGTACAATTTGTCAGGGACTTTGTTTAAATGCTGAAAAAAAGAGATTTGAAAAAAAAAAAAGTTAGGACTAGAAAAGGCTTGCTTCAATTTTGTTTTAAATTTAAAACCATCCCGAGAATACAAAGGAAAAGGAAAGTGTAAGAAATTTTAGTATTCTGACTGCTGTCAAGGATAGTATCCACTGGGAATATTGCCATGTGGGGTAATGCATTCTGTAAATACTTCTTGCTGCTTCAGCTTCTTGCACTATTTTCAGTTGCAATGAGATTTTGGTCGGGGGAAGAATCAGGGACGTTTGCTTTGACAATGCTAGATAATCCATGCTCCATAACTATAGCAATTGCAGTAAGCAGATAGCCGCGCAAACCAAACCACTTTAGTCCCTGTCACCGCACCTTACCCCCCCCCCCCCCCCCCCCCCCTTCTTCACATCCCATTCCCTTGCATATACATCAAGCTTCGCATATATACACAAATACGATTAAACATTGTTATGCATCATTTTTTTTTCTGAACAGATGTAATCCATCTCTCTCTCTCTCTCTCTCTCTCTCTCTCTCTCTCTCTCTCTCTCTCTCTCTCTCTCTCTCTCTCTCTCTCTCTCTCACACAATACACACTCTCGTTCTGCACACACACACACACACACACACACACACCTTGTAAAATAGGAACAGAACTTCATACATATTTCTAGAACGCAGCATTGGTTCTACTGCTTCTCCCTTTATTTCTTTAGTCGTACACATACGCCAACGCGAATACACACACGCGCAAGCATGAATGTTCCCGCACATTTATTTGTCTTAGGCATAAACTGAAATTTATTCACAAGTCACCACACACGCGATCCCTAAGAATAGAAATATTTTGTATTGTCCATTTAGAGCAAGTTGCGCACACGCGCGCATTCTCTCTCTCTCTCTCTCTCTCTCTCTCTCTCTCTCTCTCTCTCTCTCTCTCTCTTAATGTGTGACTTTCCAATCCCTTTTCTTTGCCTGTTTTGCGTCTCTACCTCTGATTCATTTTATACGTTGATCTTAAGAGTCTTTAATGCCAGTAACACCAAGAACGTTAAGGAAACCTGTGGGATGTTGTAGTGGTTATTTTTGCCACCTTATGGTCTTTTCTTTTTTTTTTTTTTTCGTAAGCAAAACATAGCAGACTAGCAAGGAGAGATGAGAAGAATTGCCACAGCCCAAAATCTCTCTCTCTCTCTCTCTCTCTCTCTCTCTAAGTCCTCCCTGATGAGGCCATTACCACAGCACCATGTGCGAAAGAAAAACCGTCTGCAATACAAGCAGGAAATCTCCATTGCGATGGGCAAACAATCCGACTACCTTTAGGCTATGGTGACGCACTGGTGATGTCCTCGGGCGGGGATGGGGGAAGGAAGGAAGGTGGGGTGGGTGGGGAGGTGGTGGGAATAGCTCCCATTTCATACAGAGAAAGCTGTTTCGATGATAACGTTGTTCACTTCGAAGGGCCCACGGTACAACGAAACTGAGACTGATAACACAATACATGATGAAGGTGATGAAAATAATGATGATGATGATGATGATGATGACGACGACAACAATAACAATTATGATACTACTGCTGCTGCTGCTGATATGAAAAGTATTTACAGAGTGCATTATCTTGCATTAGCAAGTGCATTAACATGATGAAAGTGATGAAAATAATAATGATGATGATGATGATGACGACGACAACAATAACAATTATGATACTGCTGCTGCTGCTGCTGCTGATATGAAAAGTATTTACAGAGTGCATTATCTTGCATTAGCAAGTGCATTAGCAAGGTAATGCGTCATCCATTCAACAGTCCCCAAATAAACCAAACGTTCAGAACTACTTACTCATTTCTCAGCCCTCCCCCAACCACCTAGCAACGCATAGATTCCCTATCCCCCCTCCCTCCCTCCCAACCACACACACACACACACACACACACACACAGAGCGTACAACCTAGATCAGAGGTATAAATACAGAACCAACACAAATGTCTAATGTCTACAGACCAGCATCCTACGGTCTACGACTGGAACCCCACAAAAAAGAACGCCGACCTAATCAAGAACAAATTGTTATCTCTCTCACCTCTTTAACCCCCTTCCCGTCGTCTTCCCTCATTACCCCCTTCCCCCTCACAACTCCCCACCCCACCCCCACCCCCTCACCACCACCCGATTTACCTTCCCCAACTCTTTAAGAACAGCATCTCACAGTCTGTGACTGAAAATCCCAACTAAAGACCAACGTAATTTCTTGGGCCTTTCCTCCTCCTCCTCCCCCCCTTCCCACCCCTCTCACCTTATTATCTCCCTTCACCCCACCACCATCCGCACCCCCTCCCCCTCTTCGAGCTGCTAAACATCCCAACCTGTCGAATCACCTTCAAGGCAAACGGTGTGGATTGCGGCAGTAGCAACACTTGTGAGTGGTCGCCACTTAAAGCCGCTGTCACACCGAGCGTGTCTGTCGGTTAAGAGGAAATCACCCTTTCCCCGCAGGGCGATCGACAGCACACAATGGCTTAACGTGGTGTCGAGTACCTGTTAAAAATGACAGTGCTGGGAGTCGAGAAACGCCAGCCAGCAAAGAGAGTTGCCTCAACGGGTGTCGTCGTCACACCGCAGAGAATGAAAAGAGAACAACAAAGAGAAACGCGCATCCTCCAATCAGGCGTGACAGACCTAATGACCCACATGGTGGTGTTGCTATCTATGTTAGAAATAATCTGTACTGCAAACCTAGAGTAGATCTGCAGGTTGATGGTCTTGAGGCTGCTTGGATAGAGACAAAACTAGGACAAACAAGTTTATTATCGGGTCCTTTTATCGAAAACCAAGTTCTAATACCAACTATTGGGATCTGATAGAAGAAAGTATTCACAAAGCAAATAATACATCGTTAAGATTTTTGATTCTAGGGGATTTCAACACTGACTTCTTAAATATACCGTCACCCCACTTTGTAAACATTCTTAATCGCTATCAGCTTGTACAGTTAATAAATGAACCAACGAGAATAACTGAATTAACAGAATCATGTTTAGATTTAGTTATCACCCAGAGCCCCAATATCATACAATCAACGGAAGTTTGGCCAGCTATTTGTAGTGACCACAGTGTTCCATGTGCTATAATCAAGAACACTGTAGTTAAAGAACAATCCTTCAAAAGAACAATCTTCAATTATAATAAACTAAATATAGACAGGTTCTGCGAATTGCTCAATGAGCTGAACTGGGATGAAATAATTTATAACAATGCAATTGATGAAAGTGCAAAAATGTTTTCAGATATTATATTAGAAAAAGCAACACTGTGTATGCCCGTTAGAACTGATACTGTTCATCCTCAAGATGTAGCTTGGATGACAGATGAAATTCGACTGTTAATTGAGGAACGCCAGAAAATCCACAAAATAGCTAAACAGACTAATAAACCAGAAGACTGGCTCAGGTTTCGACAATTTCGAAACTATGTCATATCCAGAGAAAAGCAAAGACAGTTGGAATACACAGAAGAATTGGAGACTAAAGTTTTAAGTTCAGATGATTTTGGAAACAGAGAATGGTGGAAATTAGTTAAATCTTTTCTTAAAAAGAAGGGTATGGACACTAACGAAATTCCACCAATCATGCATGATAATATCTTATATTACACAAGTAAAGAGAAAGCTGATATTTTCAATGACTTCTTCATTAGCCAGTCTACAATAGAGAACGAAGAAGATGAAGTGCCATATATTCCATTCCTTGACCTTGAGCTTAATGAAATCACACTCACTCCCTCTGAAGTTGAAAATGTCATTAGAAACTTGACAAAAAAACAAAAGCCGTAGGACCTGACCTAATTCACAACAAAATACTGTTGGCATCCCTCCCAGTTATCTTGAATCCTCTGACCTGTCTTTTCAATAGAACTTTAAATGAAGGCAAATTTCCAAAGATATGGAAAACTGCGCATGTAAATCCTTTGCATAAAAAGGCTGCAAAAGAGAAGTGTAATAATTATCGACCGATTTCATTGCTTAGTTGCGTTGGTAAAGTCTTAGAGAGATGTATTCACAAACATGTATGTATTTAATTTTTTCATCTAATAATCACTTATTTCATCTTCTTAGTCTGGATTTATCCCTAGAGACTCTACCGTCAATCAGTTGCTCTGCATATATAATGATCTGTGTTCCTCTTTTGATAAGGGTACAACAACGCAAGCCATCTTCCTTGACATTTCCAAAGCTTTTGATCGTGTCAGCCACAAAGGTCTCCTGCATAAAATGAAAGCCATTGGCATACGAGGTAAATTACATGAATGGTTTACTGATTATCTATTAAATCGTACTCAAGCAGTTACCATAAAAGGCGAAAAATCTGTATACAAGAGAATTCCTTCTGGTGTCCCACAAGGTCAGTACTAGGCCCGCTCCTGTTTCTCATATATATCAATGATATTGTAAATGAAATCCGATCCAACATAAAACTTTTTGCTGATGACACGAGCATGTATTTATCACTTGATAATCCCAATCTCCGCGCCGAAATACTTAATGCTGACTTGGAAAAGATAAATTCATGGGCTAAAACTTGGAAAGTAAAAATTTAATGTCGAGAAAACAGAACTGCTGAATTTCACTCGCAATAGGAATGTGATATTGCCTCTTACATTTGGTTCTACAATTCTACAAAGTACTAACAAGCATAAACACCTAGGCATCATTCTTCAAGATGATTGTAAATGGGATGAGCATATAAAACATATAATGACCACTGTTACAATGTTAATTTCATGTCTAAAAAGCTATAAATATAAGTTAAGTAGAAAAGCTCTCGAAATCTTATACAAATCCTTTATATTGCCACACTTCGATTATGCCGACATTGTCTGGGATAATTGTACTGAAACGCAGTCACAGCATCTGGAAAATTTGCACCTGGAAGCTCTAAGAATCATTACAGGCACTGTTCGTGGAACAAACCATCAAAATTTATACAAAGAGTCTGGATTCTGCCCATTAAAGGAAAGAAAAAAACGGCATAAATTAATACAGTACTATAAAATGATTAATGGCCTAAGCCCCAATTATTTAGTACATCTTATTCCTTCTCTAGTCTCGGACAGAAACCCTCACCACAGGCGAAGGCCTCTAGAACGCACAGTAATGAAATGTAGACAGAGTTATATAAAAAAATCGTTCGTCCCATCCGCAACTCAATATGGAATGCACTACCTGACTACATTAAAACTAGCACCTCCTGAGTCAACTGAAACGATATCTGTCTATTGATGACGCTATGGTTCCACCTTACTACTATTTTGGTAAAAGAAGAGAACAAGTAATTCACTGCCGGCTCCGTTTAGGTATGAGCGATCTAAAGAACGATATGGTTAACCGACATCTGGATAATAATCCTTCTTGTAGCTGTGGCAATGGAAGAGAAACAGCAGAACACTATTTGTTATTCTGTCCCTTATTCATATAGTTCGTCGAAAACACACAATTTTGACTCTTCCACAGAATTATACCCAATTACGTTTTCTTTTAGAAGGTAGCCGTGATCTTCAACCTGATGTGAATTCATTAATATTTGGAAAAGTACACCAGTTTATCTCCGAATCGAACCGATTTCAGCCCTGACCTTCTCATTAAAAAATTTTTTTTGCCTTTTTCATATTTTACTTTCTGTAACTTTATAGTTTGGCTCTTATTTATTCACTATGATCCATTTCTTTACTCCTGAAATAAGAGGCTGACTGACAAGTCGATTGGCCCAGACGTAGTGTACTGGATAGATAGTTTATTTACTTACTGTTTAGCCCACGTCATCGCGGAAATTAGTAAATCTTTTCTCTGCTTAAGTGATCGATGTCATAGTGTCTTCCAATGGGAAGAAAAACAATAACAGGAAATGGAAAAAATGAAAAGGGGAAAAGAAAAGAGGGGGGAAAAAGGAAAAAAAATTTAATCAAATTGAACTATTATACTTCAACACAATACTTATGGAAACGATGGTTTCTACCCTAAACTACTTTACGTTATTGTGTAAGTTTCTTTCGTGTTTGTAAAGGGTTCACATATTCTTGTTGATGACGTGATTGATTGCTGTGTTCTCTCCCTTCTTCCCATTTTCTATGTTATTAATTTTATTTTTCTGCTACTGTGTTTCTTTTTCTCGGACTGTTTTTTTTTTTTTTTTTTTTTTTTTTTTTTTTTTTTTTTTTATGTGTGTTTGTTCTTGTTTTTTTTTTTTTTTTTTCATGTTTCCTTAAAAAAATCCCAAGCACGAAGTGAAATGTTTAGTATATTGTGAATGTATTTAACCGCCAATATATTGTAAATGTCTATTTGAGCACAGTATAAGCCTAGGGCTGTTGTTGCTCATTTGTCCTGTCAATTATGAATGTATTCTGTTCATTTGTTTTACTGAAATAAAAGTTATTTAAACCAAAGAGAAACGCGCTCACGACAACGCTTTGTGTGTGCGTCTTAGTGAGTGAGCACGTGCTATCCGTATGTGTACGAGTGTGGGGGTGAGAGTGGAGGTGTGGGAGGGATGGTGGAAAGGAGGGAGAGGGGTTCACACACCTGTGAGACCTTGTTTGTAAGCGGCTTCTTTCACAGAGCGGCTGGGGCAGCCAGTTTTGCTGCAACAGACTGGGGTCAGACGTCAGTCGCCACGGCGAAACGATTCGCTGCATTCCCGACTCTCGAGCGGGGAGGTCGTGGGTTCAATTCCTATCAGAGCCATTTGTATTGAGGGATTTTTCTGCCCCGACCAGCTTCCACCTAGAGTTGAATTTGCTATGGGATCAGCTAGGAAGACGGGTACCACACAGTCGAGTTTCATCGACTTACTGTCTCTTAAGAGTTTTACTCAAATTTCATAACTATCAAGTGTCCGTATCTCTCGGGCCTGGTTGACGTAGGGGTATATTATGAAAATAAGCGTAGAGTACAGCCCTGTCATGCAGATTCAGACCTGAACGGAAATCCATAGCACCATTTCCATCATCTTCATCCTCATCAATCACCATACGAGAAATGTCTCAAATTCTGTGGCCCTTCAAGCCCTGCTGACAGCAATGACCTCCTGTGACCTTAGCTTCGATTTCCTCTCCCTGTCTATACCCTCGGTTTGGTTGTGTTGGTGTCACCGGTACTGACAAATGCATGGAAACTGTTGTGGGATGGACCTGGTGACCCCTCTCCAGACAGAACTCACTCATGCTAACTCCGAGACCAGGCAAACGTTGTCATCAGTAGGGGCTTAGTAAGCAATGTCCTGGGTATCTTGGATCAAAACAGCAATGTTTCCTTTTTTTTGTTCTGTCATATTCTCTGTACCACCTCACTGGCATTGCACACACGCCGCTCATTCCGATCCCCATCCACAGCTGGAGCCCGGCCCGGCCCGCTGCAGCTCCGGCACCGGCAATCCACAGGGAGCAGTCAATGTCAAGTTGATAAGAGGCAACGCACCGGAGGAGACACAGCACTGCTGCCGAGTCACTTCGGTGGTGTTCAGTGGCGCCTGTTCTGACCTAACATTCGCAGGACACCACCTACTAAGCCCTCCTCTGCTGACGACAATAATGCTTAGTTGCCGAGCAGGCGTGAGTGTGAACTCTCCGTTAAAAAAAAAAAAAAAAAAAAAAAAAAAAAAGAGGCAAGTTCGAACATCACGGAAATGGTTCGGCAGCAATGGAGTATGTCCTTTCGTCAGTTGCCTCAGGACAACTTGACATTGGTCTCTGTGGATTACCAGTGACGGGTTTGTGGCGAGACGAGCCAGGCTGTGGTTGTGGACGGGGTTGGGTGTGGATGGGGGGATGGGTGGGCCTGGATTAAGCTGTGCGAGGCCACTGGAGTGGCCGGGAAAAATGAGAAACAAACAATTAAAAACTGAAGTTGGTCAACAGACGAGGAGGTGTGAGTTGTGGTCTTGGAAGGGAAGGGTGAGCAGAGGGGATGGAAGTGGGATGCAGAGAAAGAATAGAGAGAATAGCGTTGGGTAGAAAGCGATAGCACTCTCAAACGTATTAATGTGTGTGTGTGTGTGTGTGTGTGTGTGTGTGTGTGTGTGTGTGATGAATCTCATTGCTTACTTCGACTGGAAGTAATGACAGACTTACAGAGCTTCCTTCGCACACGTTTACCACACTGGTCGCTGAATTTCGTTCCAGTCCTTTCTTTTTTGATGTTAGGATTGCAGTTCCAGTCAGCCTTATTATAATTATTGCGTGCTATTATGTGGATGGATTTGCTACCCTATGATACGTGTTTGTAATGTTTGCTTTCAATTTCTTTTTCTGTGTGCCCGTGATTGTTGCGTATTTTTGTGTATCTCTAGACTGAAAAGAATTAGCGAGAATTAAACATTGTTCGTGGTTCTCTGCTGCGTGTATGTGTTACTGGCAAGCTGGCAAGTTAAGACTTCCTGTTGTGGTGAGGCAGGCCTACAACTTCCTTTTGGGGAAACGTTTTGTTGTTGTTGTTTTTGTTTCCCCCGTGTGTTTCCATTGTCTGCATCTGTGCAAAGCGAATTCATGGCCAGATGCAGCATTTCGTTGGAGTTCATGGCCTGCCCTTGTTTTGCGTATAGGACCAAAAAGTTGTGTCTCCCTTGCTTGGTCTTTGACTGTTGGTCTGTCCCTGTACTATTCGGGGTTTCTTTTGTCTCTTGTTTTGATATCAACTTCCTCATCAACATACAACAAGGGACGCAGTATCCAGTAAAAGTTAATATTTTATTCGCCAGCTTCAAAACATGCATTCAATAAAATGAAATTAAAAAAGGAGAGAGAGAGAGAGAGAGAGAGAGAGAGAGAGAGAGAGAGAGAGAGAGAGAGAGAGAGAGAGAGAGAGAGAGAGAGAGAGCGAGAGAGAGAGAGAGAGAGACGGAGAAGGAGAGAGAGAGACGTGTCCGGGTATTTAATACAAGCACGATTTTAGATATGTGTGCACTCTGACATTCACACTCACATCGCCAGGAAAAAGGCATCTGACCAAATCAGGTAGGAACACACACACACACACACACACACACACACACAGAGTCTGCATACGCATACTCGAGTACAGATTTAGCATACGCATCTCTCTCTACAGATCTAGAGCTCTCTCTCTCTCTCTCTCTCTCTCTCTCTTCCTACTTCATAAAATCACCCTCTCTCTCTCTCTCTCTCTCTCTCTCCACACACACACACACACACACACACACACACAATCTCGCGCGCGCGTTTAGTACATGCACACTCTCACACATTTGCGAACACTGACATTTTGGATCACAGTCACAAGTGGCCAGTTGCAACATAAACAGTCCCAGTTGATACCGACATCTCTCCGAATGTGGAGCAACCTGTTGAGGTGTTTTACTGGTGACAGCAGGAGGAGGGTGTAGGGGTGGTGGTGGTGATGGGTCAAGATGGCCTCAAAGGAAGTCATAGTCGTCCCCCATCCCATCCATAGTAGTGAGCCAGATCATCGGCTCGGTCCATTTTCAGTGATGGCCTATTCTGTTTCTTCTTCTTCTTCTTTTTCACCTCCTGAAGAACAGAAATTGAATAGGCAAATCACATCTATGTAGACAACATTTTCTGACATTTTCAAGCATATCAATTAAGAACTGAAAGAAAAGGAAAGAAAAGAGAGAAACAAAAAGAAGAACGCACACACAAGCCAAATCCAATTGATTCAGAACAGTTTGCAATCAGATGAATATAATGATCCCAGCACATAGGAGGAAAGGAAAGGAGGAGGAGGAGGAGAAGGCGGAGAAAGACGAAGAATACGAAGAAGAATACGAAGAAGAAGAAGAAGAAGAAGAACAACAACAACAACAACAACAACACTAACAACAATAACAAGAAGACGACGAAGAAGATGGTATTGTTGTCGGCGAGACTGCCAGTTAAACAGGATTTTTTTTTAATGGTCTGGCTAGTTGTTGTTGTTGTTGCTTTTTTTTTCCTTTGGGGAGGGGGGTAGGGCAATTAAATACAAATACATTTCGAAATCACGACAAATAAAAGTTAAAGCAATCAATTCATAAATTAAAATAAAATTCATTCCGTCAGCACATCGACTGGGCGTTGCTTTTATCCCCGCAGTGGAGGCCTGTGTGTAAAGTAAGGTGAGGTAATTATGCTTATAGCCCAGCCGACCGCAAGGGCCATATTAGGCCTGTTACCGCGTCGTCGAAGTCAACTCACAAGGCATTTAAAAACAAACTAACAAACAAAAAACCTTCATTCACACAACCTTTTAAATATATACCTTCTAAAGCTACACCGAAAATTTCGTTAACAATTCTTTCTTTGGCCATATCTCAAATCAAATGAAAACTGTTGATCTCTTTCAGAAATTCAAAGATCACATCAGGTGCGACATCTCCGAACGAGGTTTTCACGGAGTCTGCTGTAAGAAGTATTTCTGTTTCACATCATGCAAGTCCCAACACTCATAAAGAATATGTTTCACCCTGACTGGTACACGTTTTATGGAATGCACCCATGGAGCTTCTTCACCTTTTAAAAAGACGGGCAGTATGCAAAGGGCACAAGACCGTTTCTTTTTGACGGCCGCCTCGGGAACACAGTGTGTGACGCATGCAAGAGCAACTCAAACTGTTCACGACCCTTGTGTGTTTGTCCAAAGGGCAGTGTTTATCTAATTTATTTCGGGTCGATTGTGGTGTATTAGGGTCAAATACTAGTGTGTTGCTCGATGGCTTGGCTACATAACAAAGAAAAATCCTCCTGTGTGTGCAAATGACGGTCGGTGTCATCAATTTGAGTTCAGTTAGGATTTCTGTTGAAATGATGTCGGACAATTAAACGAAAATATTCGTCGATCAACACACACACACACACACACACACACACACAAGGAGAGGAATGAGAGGGGGTGGGGAGGGAAGAGAGGTTCGTGGTATGGGAAGGGGGAGAGGGGGGTGAGGGTGTGGGACAAAGAGATGGATGGACAGACAGGAAGGGGGAGAGATGCACCGCAAAGACATCTCTCCCCTGAACGCAAGTGCTTACCATGTTGGTCGTTCTTGTTGTTTCTGTTGTTGTGATGACTGTGGGCCTATTTGTTGTTTTCTTTTGATTTGACTTCGTCTTCAGGACCCGTTTCTGTTGGTGTTGTTTCTTGCCCTCCTCCTCCTCGTCCCAGCTGTCCTGTTGATTAGACATCAGAAAGGGAAACGATTAAATTGTCGTAGAAAACAGACATCATAGAGATGATGATCTAACAACCGGGTATTACAGATGTTATACCGAATCACCGCCTTGGCTTAAGGCTGTGTCAGACCAACTGACATAGGTTACAACACCAAGGCTACATCAAAATGTTATTATGCTCTGCATAGTTATGCGGGGATTGTCTTCAGTCGTGACAAGCTCCTAGCGTAATAATTATCAGTCGGAGTGTGGCTGCCCACGTGACGCAGATTATCGAAAACGGTCACACGCGTAATGTTCTCATCCCAAGCTGATGCATTTGTACCATATGTGTTCAAGTACTTCGGTTGTTCAGATGATCCCTGAAGTCTTTTAGCCAGGGTTCGACAGCAACAATATATCGAATCAGTTGTCTTAACAGACAGACATCAGAAATGCTATGATTGATTGTATTAGTGAGCAAATACCAGAGAGATTAAAATCTTTTGTCTCTGCAAACAGACACCAGCAATTCTATAACTGTCTTGGCAAACAGACATCAGTGATGTCATGATCTGTTGTCATAGCATACACACAACAGAGGTGTTATGATCCTAATAAACAATTACGGCAGTTTTTTTTTTTTTTAATTTTGCGATGTTATATTTAATGATCATCAGTTTTCCTGGTAAACACACAAGTTTGTTCATCGTGAGATTTTAATCAGTTGTTTTAGTAATCAGACAACAGAACATAGCAATCAAGGAAATCACGCGCGCGCGCGCGTGCGTGCGTGCATGCATGTGTGTGTGTGTGTGTGTGTGTGTGTGTGTGTGTGTGTGTGTGTGTGTGTTTGTACAAATCGTAATCAGGAAGGCGTTTTAAAACAAAACGACATTAACTGCTCTCCTTTCCACAATGATGACATGCTTGACGAAAACGAGACAAAAAAAAAGTTATGTCATAATGGGAGACTTTGACTTAGTTCCGGATCCACTGACAGATAATCATAATTATTTCAGAAAATATTATAAACTCGAAAGCAAGACAAACAGTAAACAATATGATCAACGACCTGAATATTTAACATCTGGAGGGATTTTAACCAATTTTCGTTCTAGATACACACCGAGAAAAACACTAATTCTCTTCTGCAGTCAAGACCCCAGATCTATTTTCTTCAGATCTGTTGAAAATATAGAGATACTAGATGTGTAATAGGACTGAGACCATTCTCTGATTTTGTAAAGGTTCTAGCTTGGTGAAAGAATCAAAATCGATTCTTTGTTGACATTTACCTTGTCATTATGGGAAAACCAAGGCCTGTATTAACAAAATCAATAGAGAAATTGAGAATGCCAATCTTGAGTATGCAGTAATCCATATACAAGAGAACAGTCAACATCATTCCTCCAACCAAGTAACAGTTTACAATTCTGCATGATCCGGATTTCTTATCAATGAAAATCGAATCAAAACAGTTTCCAACGCAACCATGACAAAGAAGAAAACTACCAGAGAACGCGCATATGAAATGCTACAGCTCGAAAGAAAACGAAGGAAAGGTAAAGATGTCAAAATCATAGAGTCAAGAAAGGAAAGACTTGAAAAATTATGCGAGAACAAAAGAAGGGCAACTTTTTCACTTGGAAAATTATACAAGAAAAAAAAAAAAAAGACGGGGTACTTTTAAGGTAGAGAGCACGGTGGTTAGCTGAAGGGGGAAAATGTGAATCCGTTTCTGTAATCTGGTAAAAAGAATTTCATACGTTTGACCAGATTAGTTGACAATCATGGTGATGTTCTAAATGGTTAGAAAATGAATTCCTTCAAGAGGTCCGACAGGAAAGAACACGGTCAATAATTTGTTTTTTTTCCAATGGGATCATTCCCAACATTCATGTCTCTGTGGCTCCAACATGACAGAAAGTGCAGAGGGGAATGAACACATTCAGTACCATTCCAGGGCTGGCATGCATGTAAAAACGAATAACTTATTCGGGAAGAACTCCAGAAAATCGAACAGCTATCCTCCTTATTCAATTCTCGTTTTTGAGATGCACGACACGTTCTCAGCATAACAAAAGCTATTGATTTTGCTGTTTTTAGAGTAGAGAATCCCGTCCGTGTGTGCAAGCGTCAGCCTTTAAACGTTTTTGCCTTTTGGGTCCAAGTCGTCAACAATGGATTCTTGCAGCTCCGCAAAGAGAATCAGGAAACCAGGGGGATAACTCTCAACATTAAAGTCACTGTGAGTACCACCACATGACAGACAGGAGGAAGAAAACGCGACGACTCACTTTGACACTGACGACTTCATCTTGATCTTCTCCCTGCCATCTGTCGTGCACAGGGCAGACAGGACCGGGCTCAAAGTTCTCAGCATCTGAAAGAGGGTACAACACTATCATTTCACATCACCCGAAAACGTACACCAGTCTGCGAGTTAATGTAATAGAATTATAATGCTTAATCTCGCATGCAGTACTCTCTCTCTCTCTCTCTTGTGTGTGTGAGAGAGAGAGAGAGAGAGAGAGTGTGTGTGTGTGTGTGTGTGCGTGTGTCTGTGTGTGTGTGAAAGAGAGAGAGAGAGAGAGAGAGAGAGAGAGAGAGACAGACAGACAGACAGACAGACTAACTGACTGAGATTTTTTTGCTGTAACGTTCCCCGTCTCTCTCTCTCTCTCTCTCTCTCTCTCTCTCTCTTACCATTTTGCCTCTCTCTCTCTCTCTCTCTCTCTCTCTCTCTCTCTCTCTCTCTCTCAAGAGTCAGACGATTGGTTTGATTTGTGAACGTGAAGTAAAGAAGTGTACAAACGCTGAAAACAATTTCAGAGGGCTGAATTCAGAGTTGAAAGAAGAACGTAAAGAAGCCTGTGTTACAGAAAGGAACGGTACAGAACGTCGAAAAGGGAAAAGAAAGATTAATATGATGAAAAGGCACTGGATAACATGACAGTTTCAGTGAATGATCCAAATTAGTTTGGTCGACGAATACAAAACAAGTCATTTACAACGTGAATAATAAGCTTCTAACAATAATAATATGAACACATTGTAAACAATTTGTTTCTTGTATCATTTCGAAGACATTTTTTTTTCCAGTTTTGAATGCATTTATTATTGAGTAATGATTCGGCAAGTAATTCAGCAGAATTTGTGCGATATGCATTTGCAATGAGATAGAGGGAGGGCTACAGAGACTGCCATTGTGATATATGTCTATGGAGTCTTCGACTGGGCCGTATGTCTGAATACAGAGGGCGCACTTGAAGGTGATACCCAACAAACTCACTGAAGTGAAGCCCATTAAATTTCACACTTTACTTGACAAATATCTAATTGTCCACCATTCTGCTAAAATGCGATTTTATTGAGTTTAGTCAGTAAAACTTATCATTTGCCATCAAGTAGGAATAATATACGAAACGTTAAAAGAATTACAATCTTTCATGACTTAGTTTCCTGGTAAAAGAAGTTCATATTGCCAAATCTTATTATATTCAGTGCATACGGGAAAAAAATTCTTAGAGACCAAAACTTTCTGACCTCCTGCCTTTTCCCCCCATAGATTGCACAAAATAATCCCAAATAACGAAAAATCCAATGTATGACCAAACAATGATATACCCAAGCGGGAAATAAAACAAACAAACATACGAACCACACACACACACACACACAGAGTGATGCTAATGAAGATCGATCAGTAGCAATACATCAAAAGAAGACACTCACCCCAAGAATCCATATTTTGACAACAATCCTGTGAAGCACTGTAAAATCCAAAGAGACGGTTTATGGAACACGTTTGACTAGACTCCAGCAGCCTAACTTTCACTTTCCTGTAATTCAAACTGCAGCTTCTCTTGCCACTTGCTCTAACTTTGCCGCAAAGTCGTCCTGTTTTTCCTTATATAGATGAGGAAGTGTCGTGGACACAAAAAATACCGTGACGTAGGAGGTCATGTGACACTGAGTCAATGGACTCCTTATGGCTCGTTGTTCTTAAGTGGGTCATCAAGCAAAAGTGTTTAGACATAACATCCACCCGGCTTTATTCAGTAAACAGGTGGGTTTGCTGATAGACGGCCGGAGGGAAGTGCGCGCCACCACCAATCAGAACAGGGGAATTTCACGGTACTGAACACAGTGAATCCTCTTAGTGACACGCCGGGCCTCTTGCTGTTAAGATAACACCTTGGGCAAGTGACAATCTTGAAACCCCAGGTGTGCTGGTAAGACAACTAAGTGGTTCGTAGCCTTTGATTGCAACAACTACTTGCCTCTCATCCCCCTCACCCCCCCCCCCGCCCCCCCCCCCCCCCCCCCCCCACCTCCTCTGTCCCCTTCCCTGCCATGCCTGAGAAGCTACGACTACTGGTGGAGTGATGAGAGGAACCGACAATGGGTAGTAGTGGGGGTGGAGAGTTCTTGTCAGTCAGGCTTGGCAATGGTCTGTAAGCAGTTTGGAAAAAAAAAAGAAGAAAAAAAGAAAGAAAAAAGGCCCCCCCCCCCCCCCCCCCCTACACCAGATAACGGTCATTTAAAAAAAAAAAATGAAGGAAGGAGGAGAGAGAGAGAGAGAGAGAGAGAGAGAGAGAGAGAGAGAGAGAGAGAGAGAGAGAGAGATAAGTAGAATATCATATCTCTCCCCTTCCCCTTCTCTTTGTCTGCCTGCCTGCCTATTTCTCTCTCTCTCTCTCTCTCTCTCTCTCTCTCTCTTCTCTCTCTCTCTCTCTCTCTCTCTCTCTCTCTCTCTCTCTCTCTCTCTGTGTGTGTGTGTGTGTGTGTGTGTGTGTGTGTGGCGTCTCACACCATGGTCCCGGTGGTCAGTCTCATTATTGCTTGGGTCACAACTAACCAATTCATAGAAGACAGTGGTCTTTTCATCGGGAAAAAAAAAGAAAAAGAAAGAAAGAAAAAGAAGAAAAGAGGAAGCGAAAAAAAAAAGCATAGAAGAAAAACGTTTAAAGGAAAGGGGAAAAAAAAAAAAGCAGAAATGAAAGAAACAAGGAAGAAAAAGGAAGAAAAGTAAGTTAAATGCGTGAAACCCAGTTGTAAACACACTCACAAAAGACAGAAAAGTAAAAGAAGGAACAAAGATTAAAAGAGCGAAAGAGACACAAAAATATGACTGAATGAATGGACAAATAAACGAATGAAACAGGGCTTAAATTATGGATGAATGGATGTATGAACGAGTGAAGGAAGGATAGAAGTAAGGAAGGAAGCGAGAAAGAATGAAGAAACGAATGAATGAAGAATTGGAGAGAAAAAAAAGAAGGCGAGGGAAACTGAAAAAAAAAAAGAGGGATCAACAGAATGAACTGTGAACTGATGAAGATACATGAATCCAAAGCAGAAAACCGAGACAGATTGTAACTCAGCACACGTTGACAGCAGATGGGATGATATTTAGTGAGTAAAAACCACACTCAATTCCTTGCCTTAATATCTGTTTTGAAGAGTATGAATGTGACTTTAATAAAAACATTGCATTAGAATATTTGTTTTTTTTCGGCCGTAATGAAATAGTGAAGGCAGCAAGAGCTTTGTTTCACAGAAAATTTCCCATATCAGCAACCCTGAGAATATTACGTGAAATAAGACTGGTGTTATATAGACGAACAAATGTTTGTTTTGCTCAGGCGAGATTGATGACTGCAAAATACTTTGTTGTGCACACACACACACACACACACACACACACACACACACATGTACGCACACACACGCGCGCACACACACACACACACACACACACACACACACACCACACACGCACGCATGTACACACACGCACGCACACACACACCACACACATACACACACGCACGCACGCACGCACATATACACACAGGCACATTAGAAATTCTACATTGAGAATTATTGCTCATATAACAGTAACACAGCAAAAGAAGGAAAGGAAGAGTAAAAGAAAGGAAAGTGAGAACAAGAAAGGAAGAATTAAAAGGATAAGAGGAAAAGAGAAAAAAAAATGCGAAGGAAAAAAAGTGATGAAGCAGGAAAGGAAGGAAACACAAAAAAACATCACCCCTGGAAGACAGGCCAGCAGAAATCCTGGTAGAATGCATTAAACAAAGAAGAAAGAATTGCAAAGGAATATCAAAAGAAAGAAAAAAAAAAAAAAGGAAAGAAAGAAAGAAAAAGGAAGTGGGGAAGGGGGGTGGGTAGAGGGGGCTTGAGGAAAGAAGGAAAGGAGGAGAATTTGACTGACGGATTGAACAAATGAATGAATGGAGTAAAGAAATGAAGACAGAAGATAATGACTAATAAAGAAAAGGAGACCCGAAAAGAAGGACGAACAACCAAACATACGGAAAGAAGAAATGATTAATTAATGAACAATGTACACTAAATCATGAACCCGTGGCACAGACCGTCGTTTTGTACCCCCCCCCCCCCCCCTCCCCCCTGCCAATCCTCATCTCTCTCCAGTCGCCCTTTGTCCACGTCCTCTCTTCTTGCAACACTCCACCCTTCCCTCACCTTCCCTCCCTCCCTCTACGCCTGTCCTCGTCGTTTTGTCCCTCCCTGAAGGGTGAGCTGTACCCCGTTGTGTTGTTCATCAACCGTCTTTCATCCACCCAGTACTCCAACAACGGGAGCAGGTGTGTGCGAGTCCACACACACACACACACACACAGATTCGTTACCTCAGTGTCTGCTTATCAAAGCCTCCGGCTTTTCATTGTTCATTTATTTGTTTGGTAGCTGAAGAAAGTGTAATTTGTGGAGAATCATTGAACACACACACACACAGACACACACACACACACACACACACACACACACACACAGAGAGAGAGAGAGAGAGAGAGAGAGAGAGAGAGAGAGAGAGAGAGAGTTAGTTCTCATACACAGACCAAACATTTAGTTGTGGCTAGACTACACAGCGCTTCATTTAATGCATGTAAACAAAAATGGTATCCTTTTTTTTTCTTTCTTTCTTTCTTTCTAATTTTTTTTTTTAACAGAGGCGGACCTCTATCAATAGCGCTCTGAAAGAAGATAGCACACGTGCTTGCTACAGTAGCGGGCAGCAAGCGCAGCGTGAAAGAACAAAGACTCCGCCTAGAGCGAAGAGCGTGGGACCACTGAGGCGAGATACCGATCCTGTCGCCTCACGTCTTTGGTTTGCTTCAAATTAATCAGCAAGCTGAAAGATAAGAGCCTTGCGGGTGTATTTTGTCTGCAATGTTAAGTCCACAGTTTGTTTAACAGTAGATGAGAGAAAAAAAGAAAGAAAGAAAATAGGGAATAGGGGAGGGGGTAGTAGAGGAAAAGTAGGGGGTGGAGTGTGAGGGAAAGAGGGGGGGGGGGGGGGGGTGCAAAAGCGGCAGTATTGGAAAGAGGAGTGGGGGATCAGAGTGAGTGTGTAAGACAAGTTTATGTCTTCGCACGGACATGCAAGCGTAAGTTCGTGTATTTGCTTCACTGTATGTGTTAATAACATCAATAAAGTTAAACAGCAGCTTCATGTGGTTTTGAGTGAAGCTATCATTCAGAGCAACATCAGCAACATTAGACACTTCGAGGACAGAGAAGCTATGTGAGATTCGTCTATGTGGGATTAATTCTTGAATTTCTGGCAGTTTCTGGCGGGAGACCTAATTGCAATGAACAGCCCTTTTAAACAAAAAACCAGACAGTCATCTCACACTTTCTTCTACTGAGTGACTGATATCCCCACCACACTTCAAGCTCTCTCCTAAAACCTGTGTAAACAATGTGTGTGTGTGTGTGTGTGTGCGTGTGCGTGCGTGTGCGTGTGTGTGTGTGTGTGTGTGTACATTGAGCGGAGTCCAGCGTGTTTCAGGGTTTTACCTTCATTATATATATATATATATATATATATATATATATATATATATATCATCCTACTTTTAACAGATGTTGCTCCCCAAGGGTTGAGCATTTTAGAATTTTATTAGGCGTTTTAGCAGTATTTTTGATATATATATATATATATATATATATATATATATATATATATATATATATATATATATATATATACCTTTCACACACACACACACACACACACACACACACACACATATATATATGTGTGTGTGTGTGTGTGTGTGTGTGTGTGTGTGTGTGTGCGCGCGCTTGCTTCCTTTCATTCGTTCGTTCATTGATATATTCTTTCACTCGTTCATTCATTCATTCCTACTTTATATCTTCCTTTCCCCTCATCACCTTCTCTTTCAGTCTTCTTTTCTTGTGTCTTCTTTCTTCCGCTCCGCCTGGGTCTTGTTTGTTCGTTTGTCTTCCAGGTTCATGTTGCTTTATTTTCATCTTTGGTTTTTTTTAAATCATTATTCTTTCCTTTTTTCTTTCTTTCTTGCTTTCTCTCTCCATTTTCTTTTCTTCTGTCCTTAATTTCTTGTTCTTTCTTTCTTTCTTTTTCAAACTCCTCTTTGTTCTTTCTTTCTTTCTTTCTTTTTTCTTTCTTTCTTTCTTTCTTTCTTTCTTGTTCATTTTCATTCGTTCATTCATTGATATATTCGTTCATTCATTCATTCATTCCTACTTTATATCTTCCTTTCCTCCATCACCTTCTCTTTCAATCTTCTTTTCTTGTGTCTTCTTTCTTCCATCCTGCCAGGATCTTGTTTGTTCGGTTTTTTGTTTGTTTGTTTGTTTGTTTGTTTTTGTTTTCTTGTTCGGTCGGTCTTCCAGTTTATATTGTTTTATTTCATCTTTGATTTTGTTTCGTTGTTGTTGCTGCTGCTGCTTCG
>JADBJO010000646.1:345000-350000 GCA_016801955.1 Conus betulinus | reverse complement strand
GACAGATGATCATGACAGAGTAAATGACGTCATTCAGGCTTTTAGCTGTCTCTAAGCTCGTAAACTGATCCAGCATAAAATCCAGTACACACACACACACACACACACACACACACCACCACCACCACCACCACCACCACCACCACCACCACCACCACCACCACCACCACCACCAAGAACAACTACAAATGTGTAGGGCTGATATCTCACTGAGCATTCTGACTTGATGAGAATTCCGAGTTGCGCGGGGGGGGAAAAACACAGCATGCAGTGTGAGCAGTTCCACGTGCAGTTCCAGACATCTCCTGTGGGCTGACACAAACAGGACCGGAGGAAATACTTGGTGATCCTGGACAAAGCCAACAGCCTGCACATCATCCACACCCGTGACACTGGACAGGACACAGAGGTTGTCCTGCACGATCCACATGAAGACTCCAGAGTCCATGCCAGACTTCCTGTGGAATGAGAGACAGTCAGGAGACACTAGGTGAGCGCACAGAGTTATTTAGGCACAGCATGACAGTTCTTGGAATACATCCTCTGGGATGCTACCGATTTGTGGCTGCACACCAAAAATCAATGTGCCAAGTCGTTGCTTAAGGAGTCGAGTATTTATAGACTGGCGCAGTTAGATTGTTTTGACAACTTTTATTGTGTCTGAAAGTTGATTCTCCTTATTTTCTTTCATATGACCATCAAGGTACAAGCCAAGTGGTTTCAAGCAGACAGATTAAAATCCAAGGAATGGGACTATTTGGGGTCTTGCAGCTGATGCAAAGACAGGGTCACGGGTGAGTGCAGGGGTCTTGCAGCTGGAGCAAAGACAAGGGTCACGGGTGAGCGCAGAGGCCTGAAATATGACGTCAACTTAAGGGAAGGTTATGTGTTTGAAAATTGTGATTTCATGGGTGAAAATTAATTTGGGTGTGGCCCTAACTGGTTTTAGAGTGGACTGACACAGGGGAAATAAGAGCAGCCAAGTGTCATTCAGAAAGTCCAGTGGCATTATCTCCCATATACCACAGGCGATAGGTGAAGTTACCCATCGTTGCCTGTACCCATCGTCAACACAGCGCAGGCCTCCAAGGGTGGTACAGGACTACGCTAAAGCAGGTGGAGACAGTGCTTCTCTGGGTTCTCCCCAGCACCTTCGGGTGTTTCTTTTTTCTTTTTCTTCAGCCGATAGGTGATGTTACAGCTCATTTTGACAAACATCCATATGCAATTTCTTGCCATGCCTAAAAGTGATATCAGACGATGTGCGTGTGTGTGAGTGTGCGCGCAAGCATGCGTGTGTGTATGTGCGTGCGTGCGTGCGTGTGTGTCTGTGTGAACATGTGCATGCCTGTATGATTCAGTTACAAGAACAAATAAAGCACCCCCCCCCCCCCCCCCCCCCGCACCTCAGAAAACATTATTTAAAGTGAAAAAAAAAAATCCAATTACACAATATGTAAAACTATAGGGAACGCGTCCAATGGACCACTTTGTCAGTTCTTGAGCACTGTCAATCATATTTGGATAGGTAATACGATGCAGGTCGATTAATGTGTAGAAGAAATAACGGTTAACCACTCAAAAAAAATGTTAAACAAATTTAAGATATATACCAACTGAACTACGTGACAAGCTTTTGCAAATTGTGTAAAGATAGAACCAGTCATTTAATAATCTAGATAGAGACAGGGAACCGGATCCATCAGATGGAGTATCGTCACCAGTTTTGCTAATAATTCCCTTGCTCTTGGACAGTAAATTAATAGATGTTCAACTCCAACTCTTTCTCCACACATACATTTAACATTTTTGCTGAATTTTGTCCGAAGTGAATTCAACCGCATTCTATGCATTAAGCTTTGTATTTCTCTAGGTATGGAGGCAAGGTCGGGTCTTGATGAGGCCATTAGATTTTTTCCAGAATTGGGTTTAATACAGTTGCGGTAATAGTTAATTTCTGAGTTCTCTAATACATTTCTGAATTTTTTACTGGACGCTTCGTTTATTAAAGAATAACATTCACTTAAATCTAAGGGAATGTCAAGTAGTATTGATCCTTCGACATTTCGGGCTGCCTTTCTTGCAGCCTGATCGACCCTCTCATTTGCTGAAATTCCACAATGAGAAGGCACCCAGCAAAATGTGACTGTAATGCATTTAGCTGACAGAAGATGTATGACATGGTTTATTTCTGTTATTATCTCAACACGTACTTTTGGATTGGAAGACTGAATAGCGCTAAGGGCCGATTTAGAATCGGTGCATACTAGAATTTGACAAGAGTTAAGAGGAAAAAACTCAAGACGTGGTGTAATGACATCAAAATGGCAACAAGCTCAGCACTGAAAATTGAAAAATGTCTACCAAGATGGTACACACTTTTCCACTTTTAAATCAGGTATTGTAAATGCTGCTCCTGTATCCAGATTATCTAGCACTGAACCATCCGTATAGATTTTCAAATAGTTTTTGTATGTATTTTCTAAATGAATATCGATGACATTTTTCAATATATAAGGTGGATCTTTTTTGGACACATCTGCATAATTTTGTATCAAAGGTAGCTTTGGCTTGCTCCCATCTTGGAAAAGGTAAAAAGGACAGCTTATTAGCAATTTTTGTTTCGTTTATATTAGAATCTTTTAGGAGGTTAGAGAGGCAATGACTGGATAGATTTTGTAGATTGCATTCTTCTGGCCCGTTTCACGAAATCTGTTTCTGAATTTAAGGATACTTCTTTTGCACAGAAGTTATCCTGTGAAAGACTCTTTAATATGAATTTTGAAGCACATGCTTTTCGTAATGCATTCAGAGGCAATATTCCGATTTCACTGTATGTTCCTATGTTAGATGTATGTGTGGGAACTCCAAGAGCAAGTTTGTAAGCCTTGCAGTCAATACTCTGTAGTTTATTTAATAGATATTGTGGAGCGCTGAAAAAGACTTCTTGAGCATAGATTAATCGTGAGCGCACAAGAGCAGTAGATAATAAAGTTAAAGTATGCGTGTCTTGCCCCACGGTTGTTTGTTTATAATTTTCAAAAAGTTTAAACTTTTCCTTGCTTTTTTTAAGATGTATTCAATATGTACATTCCAAGAAAGTTTGGAGGTTAAGTATACACCTAGGAATTTAACAGTTTTTACATACTCTAAAGCAATGCCATCTAAAGTGAATGAAGGGAGTTTCTCCGGATCATATCCAGCATTGAATAGCATGATATTTGTTTTTTTCTACTGAAAGTACCAGCCCGTTTTCATTTAAAAAGCTAACAATTTTATTCAGTTCATGTTGGTATTTAATTCGTATATAGTTTAGCCATCTAAAAGGAGTTTTTCTTTTCATAGTTACCTTCATCCATAGGCATATATCATCAGCAAACTGTGCTAACACTGTATCTTTACATAGGCCTTTGGGTAAATCTGCCCTTAAAATATTGAATAAAATTGGGGAGATTACTGATCCTTGCGGAAGACCCATTTGTAATTTTCTTGGATTTGAATATACATGTTCTATTCTTGCTTGAATGGTTCTATTTTCTAAAAATGATTCTACAAAATTATACATGTTACCACTTATTCCAATAGTTTTCAGTTTATACAAGAGTCTTTCATGCCATACTTGCTCGTATGCTTTTTATTATATCAAAAAAGGTGCAAGGATATTCTTTCGTCGCGCGAATTGTTGTTTGACATGTGTGGTCAGTTTGACTAAGTGTTCTATTGTTGATCTACCACTTTGAAATCCAGCTTGATTAATAGGTATAATCTGATGTTTATTGCAATGATAAACTAATCTTTTTAATATTATTCTTTCCATTAGTTTACAAGTGTGTGATGTTAAAGCTATTGGACGATAACTATTAATATTTGAGCGAGGCTTCCCATGTTTATGAATTGGAACGATAACAGACTGTTCCATACTGAAGGTATTTTGCCATCATTCCAAACATTTTTCAATACAAAAATGAAGAAAATGTATAACATTAGGTGGCAGATGGCACAACATTTCATTGGAAATGCCATCCAGACCTACCGATGTTTTCTTGTTACCTAGGTTAGAGAGACATTCCTTAACTTCTTGAAGTGTTATGGGGCGTTTAGATAGTGGTTATGAATAGGGTCTGGTTTGCTATAGATAGCTTTTTTTTCCTCTTGCTCCCTATGCAATGCGCTTTGTGTTGATAAACTCTCCATACAACTGTTTTTAGCAAATAAAGAAACAAATGCTTCTGCTTTTTCATAATTTGATGGAAAATTTGAGATGTCAAGTTTAATGGGGCATTGAGGTAAACGAATTCCATTCTTCATCGTTTTTAATTTTTTCCCATACCTTCTGTAAATCTGTATGGTTTGAAATCTCATTTTTACAAAAGGAAGACCAGTATTTTCGTTTAACTTGTGCTATTATTCTATTAAGCTGTTTTTTGCTTTTTTCTTCTCAAGGAGTTTTTCAGCGCGCCCAGGCCCCCTACATCGTAAGTACTCTCTCAGTTTTATGTTCTTCTCTTTTTTGGCCTCTTCACAAGTCTTGTTCCACCACACATTACCCGTATGCTTTTCGGAGTTCACAGGTTTGATCTTCGGAATTGACTGGTTGGCTGCAGACAGTAGCGCATTTTGAATCCGATCATATATATGATCAACATCTTGGGTATTTAAAATCGTTGGAGTCTACATAAAATGCCCGTAATAAATGTGTAAAATTTATTCCAGTTTGCAAACTTATAGTTATATTTTGGTATTTTTTCCTGAGTCATATCCGTTGGTGTAGGACTTAGGGTTTCAAATTTAGTTACTATAGGTATGTGGTCGCTGTTCAAGGTATCATCGAGAGTATTCCAATCACATACGGGCACTAGCTCTGGAGTTATTAAGGTCAGGTCTATTGCACCTGGTTGATGCTTTGGATTATCGGGAATGCGTGTTATTCTACCGTCATTGAAAAGATAAAGTGATGAATCAACTATATTCTCAAGAAAACGATTGTTGATATTGACTGA
>JADBJO010000646.1:307500-340000 GCA_016801955.1 Conus betulinus | reverse complement strand
TTGCTGTAGTTTTGCTGCTTGTCGTGGCGGTGCGAGAAGGTAATTTTAAAACTGTGCTTTTGTTAGTCAAGGCTGGCATTGAGCGTAGGCAATACTCGGGTCAACTGTCCCGTGTTGGTAATAAACGTAAACTTGATAGGCCAGAAGAGAAGCACGCTCACCTAAAAAGAAAAAAAAAAAGGAGACTATCATGGGTACAAAGTTCTACTGACTTCAACAATTGCTGAATGAAGATGATACTGAGGAGACGAAATTTCTGTATTAATGGTATGCGGTTAAGATTACAGAATTATTTGTCGGTAAATCATTGTCCTCATGGGAAGGACTGATCACTTTTAATGTTTGAAGGAAACCGGTTGGGTCGCCGGACTTGGGATTTTTGCTGATCCTTGATTAGGCAAAATCCCATTTTAGCGTCAACGACTGTAATGTCAGACTTGTGCAAGCTGTGGCAGGTACTAGGTAGCGTTGTTTTGTCCAAATTTTGTGGCTAACGCAGTAAGTAGACGCCGTAAATCTTCGGTCTCCAGTAGACGGCACAGAGTCGCTTCCCATTGCTTAGCTTTCTTGATTTACTATACACGCGGGTTCATGCGTTGGTAGGCCTTCTTTTCCTTGATTCCTGATAAGCTACAAAAGCCCACACCACAGATGATGAAAGCACACCACTGAAAAATACACCGGTGTTGCAGAGAACGCACCACACCACAGACCGTATGGACAAAAGGATCAGATCCCACACTGCTGCCAATAAATGCCAGTTATAGTTGACCGACACACAGTTGGGCACACACACACACACGCATGCAGACACACACACACCGTGCACAAGCACCATATGCAAAAGCAACACCCACACAAAGATTCAAAGATTAATCCTGTGACCCCTTTTGGGACATGGAGGACTTGAAACAAAATAAACAAATGTTTAAATGAAACGCATCAAACATCCAAAAATTTTCCCGATAATTAACACACTGGATATAATGTTACACACAACTTACAAAAAGTTTAAAAACTTCACTAAGTTTAGCAACACTTTTTTGTTACCACAGAGCAAACGACAATAGTTAAATACGGACTTTATACATGTAAATTGTTTGAGTATAAACTTGTTTCCAATATCATCATATTTGGTGCATTTCATTACAAAATGAAATTCGTCGCCAAGGTCATTCTGGTCGCAGTCCCAATAAAATCGTTCATCACGAAGTATTCCAAATCGTCTGCCAATTTCGATCATGAGTTTATGATTACCACAGCGGAACCGAATAAGAATATAAACATCAGGCAAGATTTCAGTATATTTTTTCATGGCAAAACTCTGTTTTAAAATCCCTGTAAAATAAACACTTATTACTAGATTCTAAAGCATTGTTTCATGTACGCATGTAAACATCTTCTAATGAATTACAAGCATTTCTACAGATACTGTGAACAGACGAAAACTTTTGTGTCTCCCACACAAGTTGAATCCTGTTTCGATAAGGATATTCCGTATGTAACCACCTAGATGTTTGTGCATGGTGTGTGCGTGTGTGTGTGAGAGAGAGAGAGAGAGCAATGCTTGTGCACACACACACACACACACACACACACACACACACACACACACACACACACACGTATAAGCACTACACGCAAAAGCACCACACACACTCACACCATGCACAAACACCACACACACACACGCACACACACACACACACACACACACACACACACACACACACACACACACACACACTGTACACCCACACTGTGCATAAGCACTGCTCTCTCACACACACACGCACACAACATGCACAAACACCACACACACACTACACATGCACACACACACACACACACACACACACACACACACACACACACACACACACACACACACATGTATATATACATACATGTATATACATATATCACATCACACTCACACTTACACACACACACACACACAAGCGCACGCACACTCTCTCTCTCTCTCTCTCTCTCTCTCTCTCTCTCTCTCTCTCTCTCTCTCGTCATTATCATCTGTACTTATTAGTTGTAATGTTATTGAAGAGGAGACAGTGGGGTGTGTGAAAGGTGGTGAGGAAAGATAAGAGAAAAACTTGTAAAATATTTACCAGGAATTGGTTCATTGGCATGACTGAACTGAAGACTGGTATGTGCTACAGCATTTTTTTTTCTTTTACCAGTACAGTTTTAATCTTCTATGGTGGCAGTCTTATAATGCCCATCAACACAATCAAAGCAAGGAAATTCTTCATTTCTGTGCCATCGACCTCCTCCCACTGATTGGCCCTGGAAAGTTCTGGCAGATTGTGATGGGCTTCCAGAACTGGTCAGCATAGAAGTTGGTTTGGATGACCAGGTGGTTGATCAGGTCTTTGTTGAAAAACAACTCCATGAAGTCGATAGGCATGAAGTTGTCAGTGTTGACCTTGATGCCTGGATCAAAATAAGTGGAATGTCAGGATTTGGCCGATCAGCACTGGCATCTGTCCATTCTGAAACAAGTTTAGAGACTGATGAGTGCCATGCCCATTTCTCTGCCACGCCATCTCCCACTGGACCCTCGCCATTGTCCTGAACCCCTTCCCCTTTCTCTACTCCTCTCCCACCCTTACCTCTCACAACAAGGGGGGGGGGGGGGGGGGGGGGGGGCAGCAGTGGACATGGACGGACTTGGCTCATCATTCTCTGATTCTGACCCACTTGCGTTGGTGTCGCTCGGTTCAAAGTCAGGATCAGCTTCATCATCAACACCAGTTTCCGATAACAGAGGGTGGTGTTGATTGTGATCGCTTCCTCCCTCCTCTGAATCACTTCCTTCAACTTCTCTGAAGCCTTCGTCATGGCTTTCACAGTCCTGAATAACTTCTTGAAGCACTTCAAGAGCATATAATAATGTTTGAAAACGGGACACCTTGACTAACTGCCTGCTTGACCCCCCCATCTTGAACTGAGAATGACGTGGCAGAAAGTTCCCGAAGTTCATGGTCCAAACACAGCGTGCAGCGGTCAGTCACTGACCCGTGTAAGGGAAAGAATTGTACTTAAGGGCCCTACAACAGTTTACACCATTTTTTTCTTCTTTGCCTCCCTTCTTTAACTTCCGGAATTTTTAATGATGAAAATACCTTGAACGGTATTCGATGTGTGCACACAGCCTTCCAGAAACCATCTTGAACGCCGTTTGTGCAAGGGCAGTAAACAGGTTAAAGTATGTATGCATCAACTTGAACAAGGTCAAATCATAGTTTAGATAATCACATTGTGTGTAGTAACAGTTGTTAATCAGTAAGGCTTTGTCATCATGCTCTGTAACTGTAGTGTAGAGGAGGTCCTGCCATCAGCAGTCTGTAAATCTCTTGTGGTCTTAGACCTGAGCCTGCTACTCAGTATCATGGAGAAAAACTGACAAATACCAATATTTTCTTCATGATTAAAAAAAATCAAAGCTAGACTTGGACAGTGTGGAAAATGTTCAAGGTTTGGGTCTCCTAGATCATGAAAGTTGTCTGACCCTGTCATATTTTGACTGGACAGTTTCCCTGCTGCAAGCGAGTACAGCTGAAATTATTTAAAATTGTAGCTCGCTCAAGGGCTGATGCACAGGACAACTTGGTTGCAAAAAAAGCAGCATCTAACACCAGGACAGATCTGGTGTTGACAACAGGAGACAACAGCTGACCAGTACTGGTGCTAAGGTATCCTTGTACCATTCTTTACGGCATCACCATTTTTTTTCCCCTCATATTTCTCCTCCAGGAAGATGCTGCTACAGTTGAAAAACCACTTATGCTATCAATATAAGGAGAGTAACCAGCAGCCTCGGCCAGAGAGTGTTTCACCCTCTTGAAAGGAAGTTCCGTTTGCACACACACATACATGCACACACGCATGCACACACGCACGCACCTCCTTTCCCCCTGTCCCTCCTCAACTTTTTCTTCAGGACAGCCAGGGAGATGTCATGTGATCCTTTTTTTCTTAGGGCCACCTCGCCTTCCAGGATCATAAGGATGTGACCATTTCCTTTTCTGATCACCTGGTCTCCAGCCAGGCTGTCTTCCTGATTTGGCATCCCTATCCTTCAAGACCCTCAGCAGTTTGCATCGCCGGGCATGCTGTTCCCAACAGGAGGCGCCCAGGGCGCATGTTCTTTTTCACCTTTTCACTGGGTTGTTGGCAAAGGTATGGCTACAAGAGGAGGATGTTGCCTCAGTCTTGTCCAGCCAGCCTGGCAGGGTGGGCAACAATCAGACTGATATACTGTTCACACCCAGCTTTGGCCTTTATACAGGTTATTTTACAGTGCACAGGGCTGAATCAACTACGAAGGCTGCTTCCAAGCTGGTAGAGTGCTTTGTCTACCTGTCATAGAGTTTCCCTTGAAGAGGCCCTCAGCACAGGCTTCTTGAAGGCACCTCCACTGAAATGTAGGGTCTAGCAGCTTTCCACTCCTGACCCAGGCAAACATGATCAAGGCAGATGTGATCCTCCTTATTAAAATAGGGGACAAAAAAAAAGAGAGGACTGCAGGATCAGCCCCCATCTCTGATGTCAGCAACAGTACAGATACTTCGAGTAGGCACTCTCTCTAGGGCTTGCCTAATTATGCCTCCCCTCCCCCAATCACACCAAACTCTGTTTATGAAACACCCACCACACATATTTGTCAATATGCAGCCATGTCGAACCTACCACTATACTCTTCTTTTACTGGGTCAGTCTCCGCAGGAAACACAAGCATCAGAACAGATTCATTCTTGAGATTATTATGTCACTACATACCACATAACGTAGCCAAATCAATGGAAACGATATATATACAACACAATGACAAACATATTGGAAAAACAAACGGCTGAAGAACACGCCGGATTCACCAAGGGGTGGCAAGGACGATAAAGCAAGGGGATGCAAACAAGAACCACCCTGACCCGTACAACACACAATGAAGAACCATGAAGCAGCACATCCATCAACCATGCCAGACCAGATACAGATAGTAAAAACACAGAAACACTGGTTCAGCGTTTTTCCAGTCTCCAACCACAAAAGCAGTCCCATAGACTAGATCTGTAAATACTACCAAACACCCTATAGCAGCAAAGAGTTGTACTTTGCCAAGCCTACACCAACCTGTAGACTTCTCTCTCTTGAAGACACTGACTAAAAGTTTGCCTACGCAGCTTGCTGTCAGATGAAAAAAAGGTCGATTCAACTCTAGCATCCCAATCACATCACCTGTAGAGGACAACACTGGTGAACTGGTTGCCAGCTACATGGTTCCCAATTTTTTGTGGGTAACCCAGTAAACATGAACACATTAAGAAATGCCGTTTCAACGTAAAAGTTAACATTGCATGGTTGTAAACCTTCACCTGAGCTCTGCACAAGCAATGCTTGCTACCCCCCAAAATCCACATTTCCAGAAGTTAGTCCTCCAGCCTGATGGTGAAACTCACACAACTGAACACTGACTGCTGCATGGAAATACTTCCACTACAGGTGAATAACTGTAGTTGACAGTGTGTGTGTGTGTAGCATCTTCTTAGTTTAATTTCAGTCTCACTCTGTAGTAGTAAAGCTTGTAATTTAAGTTGTCTCTCTATAATATTGGTGACTGAAATATCTGAAACAGGTTACGTGCAACATACCAACAGACACGGGGCATGCAGGCAGGCAGGCACGCTCGCAATGTGCATGACATGCCATGTAATTTTGGGTACCAGGTCACAGTGTCCATGAAGCCACACAAAACATTGTATTTTTAGTTTGGTCAAATTGAACAGAGAGGTGACAGATACTAGCTGCGATTAGAAAGATACCTCTTTCACTAGTTCAGGTGGACAAGGATTTGGGGGGATGCAAGGAGATTGGGGTAGGACCATAGTGATAATGGTATTTAAGCTATGAAGTCTAAAGTAACCAACATACACCGCCACACATAGGTCTGCTGTGGCTGAATATTGTTATGAAGCATTTTATTTTGCAAAATGTGTATAATTTATTACTTTTTGAATTAATTCTAGGCTATTTTGACATTTCCAGGTTTATCCCTGAGGTGTGTGGAATGCAACTCCTTTGCCAGATCAGACTGTGACACCCAGCCTCTGGCTTATACGAAAGAATGCCCGAAAAATGCTACGTCTTGCAGAAAGATGGAGCAGGAGAGTACGTATTACCCTAATCCACAGGTTTCAGAGTTTTGTTTTCATGTTTTTTATTTGTGAACTTGTTAGCATGTAGCTACAAATAGTGTGTCAGTACAGGAGAGTAATGTCAGTATGTCATATAAATCTCAGATTTTAATAACATTTGTGTTCAGGGTAAAAGTTAAATCAGACTTAAAAAAAAAAAAAAGGATTACAAAGTGTGTTTGATTTGAAAGGGGGTAAGGGTAACATTTTCTGTTAGCCAGAATTTGGGTAGTTGAAGTGAATGAAAATCTGATCAGAAATAGAGCTGGTTGGTCATTGCATTGAGAAGCAGGCTGTGCCTACTCTCAGCACCAAGCAGTCATCAGCAAGGTTGACAAGAAAGTCTTCCTTATTGTTTAGGGTGACTTGAATGCCAAGGTTGGCATGAAATGGATGAATTTTAGCAGCCCCTTATGTTATCATTGAGACCAACAGGTGATGGGAGACCGCGCTGGCAGTGATAATTACTTCACGACCCCTGCCAGCACTCTCTTGGTGTGCTTACAGAATTGGACAACAGACCTGGCAGTCCACAAACGGTCCGTATCACAGTCAGATAGACTGTAATTCTTGTGTCTTGTAATAGGCCTGAAACAAAGACTTGAAAGAGCTGATGTTAGGAGTGACCCATGGCCTTATCATGATAAGCTTTCACAATTGAGGACCAAGATGGTGAAAAACAGAAGTCTCAAATTCAATCTTGATCAGTCTTCATAAATGGAGAAATCCTGACATTGCTGAACATTGCCACACAGCTGTGAGAGGAAGACTTCTCCCACTAGTACTGCAAGAAAAAGGCTTCAAAGTATTCAGTTTCTACAAAGTGATAAAACTGAACAGCAGCAGAGATTCCAGGAATAAGCTGAAAGAAACTGAAGCCATAGTTCACAGTGAGTGGGGTGACACAAGAAGGAGCTTAATACCACCAAGGGAAATTGGGAGGAGAAATTTAGCAGTACAAACAAAAGAGGATTGTTCTACAAATTATGAGTGCCAAGGAAAGCTGAAGGATAAGCAGTGAGAAGACATTGAGAAACAAAGATACAAATAAAGCTTTACAAAATAGTGAAAGACTCGACCAAACAAAGTTAAGTCTGCACCTTTCAGGTTAAAGACGGAAACTGTCTAGGACAGAAAGAAAACATTGTAAAAAAAAATGGACAGAGTACTGTTCTGAACTGTTCAACAGAAATAGTAAAGGAGATGTCTGAGAGTGTTTACCCGTACAGGATTCGTCAGAGGAGGATATTCCAGCACTAGGTAAAGAAGTCATTGCTGCAGTGAAATGGTAGAAGTATGGGAAGGCTGCAGGCATTGATAGCATCCATGTAGAAGTCTTGAAACATGACGAAGAGGCAACTGCTATCTGCATTGGAATCAGGCACACTAGGAAGTGGCTGACATCATGGACACAGTAGAGTTACTACTTGTCATGCTGCCCAAGAAAGGAAACTGCAAAAGTGCCAGAACTACCTTGCTTTCAGTTTGTTGGGACATGCCAGCAAAGTAATGCTCAAAATCATTGGGGGTACTCTGCAGCCATAGACAGACACCATCATTGTTAAGAACAGGCTGGAGTGTGCAAAGGTTGAGATACCATCAAACAGATCTTTAACAAGCATATCCATTGCAAAAGGCATCTCCAGTACCAAAGGATGTTCTACCACCTCTTCATAGACTTCAAGAAGGCATTCAAGAGAATGTAGATGGAGGACTATGGGCCACAATGGAGAAAATTTGTCAGGCAAAAGCTTATCAACACCAGAGCCACTCTGCTTCAGAACCAGCTGTACAGTTCTTGTGTTGTTGGAGGCTAGTTGCATACTTCAGTTGAAGTTCATCAGTTTGCCTACTATCTCCTACAGTTTTCACCATCCTAGAATGAAGACTGATGCACTTGACCATGGTTTTAGCACCTTCAGCAATGGAGGAAGAACCGTCAGAATCTCAGAATTTCAGTTGATATCAGGAGCCTGGCAGCCAGTGAACAGGAACTTGCCAGACGTGGATAAAAAGGACTGGATAAAACATTCACAGATATAGGGCATGGAACTCCTAAGAAACTCCTAATTGTTGGCCAGCCACAGTGACACCATCAGTACTGATCTAACTGTCCATAGACAGAAGCTCAAAATTGTTTAACAGTTCATTCATTTGCAGTTTGGGATCTACAGCTAAAAATACCTGTGTTGAAGGATGATAATTTCTCCATGAAACATAAACTTGGGTCATGTGTGCAGTGGTATTTATCTTCCTATATATATATACATGAGAGACAGGGATAGAAAACTCCTGACCATGGAAGTGAGATAATAAACACTATACACACTGATCATATCACCTATGAACATGAACCTTGAGCCATCAAGTGGCACGTCCATATGATCTATTGACATGAACTTGAAGTAAGACAAGAAAAGAAACAAACTTTGATAGGGCCATGTAACGAGACCCAGTGGTCTTGCTTAAACAACACTTTTGTCTTGCTAACGCAGTTTTCTAGGGAATTGTTGAAGGAGGGAGATAATAATAATAATAATAACGTACATTTATAGAGCGCCCTTTCTCACTAGAGCTCACAGCGCTTTACAATTATCAACTATAAACATGTAAAAACAAAAAATCATTATACTAAACCATAAACCCAGTCACCTCATCAATTATGACAATGAAACATAGCAGGGGGGGGGGAGGGACTGGCCAATCAACAATGACACCACACACACGCATGCACACACGCACGCACACATTGTCAGTTTTCAAAGGCAACACTTACAACACGTAATGCAGTGACACACCACACCAAACACCAGGACAAAAATGTTTTCTATAAAGAAAATTCCTTAAACAGATGGGTTTTGAGTGCAGAGCGGAAAGCAAAGTCAGTTTTGGCAGAGCGGATCGAAAGTGGGAGAGAGTTCCAAACAGAAGGAGCTGCAAAAAAGAAGGAACGTTGACCATAGGTTTTTTTTTGTTGAAACGCGTGGTTTTAGAGGGTGAGAGAGTGTCATATGATGAGCGGAGTGTTCTTGCCGTGTGGAAAGGATGGAAAGGATGACAGAAAAGAAAAGGGACAGACAACAAAGCAGAATGCACACAGAAAACACTGGCAGAGACCCAGACCTTGGCACAAATCGACTGAAGTGGTGGAACTTGGTGAATAGGTTTTTTTTCAGTCTGGTGCCCCCCCAGTTACTCCCAGGAAACAAAGATGAAAAAAAGAAATGGATTCTCTGTTGAACTGTAGAGTGCTTTGTGATTTTTGGCAAATAAATTTTTCTGTAACTGATATTATGATTACAAACTCACTGATGATCTATGCTGTCTGTAATTTCAGTCTACTATGATGACGACTACCATGTGAGGACCATCCGGCAATGTGCTATAGAGTCGGGACCCAAGAAATGCATCGAACGTACTGGAACCTACCGGTTCAAGGTCTTCTACTGTCACTGTGACGGGGATAACTGCAACAGCGCTGGCCATTTATCCCTCTCATTGTGCTGGCCTCTATCTGCGGGCTGGTGGCCCATATGTTCCGCTCTTGATTCACCAGACACTGTCTGTTCTTGCTTCTCTCTTTCATCGTTTTCTTCTCTCTCTGTCTCTCTGTCTGTCTTTCTGTCTCTGCCTTTTCCTCCCTAAACTCTCCTCCTTCTCTTGGATTCTCTTTTCTCTTGTAACGACCCTGGTTTTCTCATTTTCTTTCTTTTGTTACATTTTTACTGTCTTTACGTGGTGTTAGTTTTTCTTACCCCCCCCCCCCCCCCCTTTTTTTTTTTTTTTTTCAAGAATCTTTACAAGAATGTTAAATGTAGGGGCTGTTTTTTTCTTTCAGTTGATTGGTTGGTAATGATATTTTGTTGATGAATTTGTACGTATGAATCTGCCTCTGAAGGATTAAGGAGTTTTTGTTGAACTGGAATCAAATGTAGGAAATAGACAGTGCAAAAATTGCCTCAGGTGTATCAAATGTGAGTCCTGAACTAACAGTCCAATTCCAAGATGCTGCCTTCTTACCTTAATGGACGAAAATTGTCCAGTTTGGTGGTTTTGATATATCTATGATCACTGTTTGTTGTGGTCCTCCTCCACAGTTGACATGTTGATCTTTATTTTTCTTGCAGTTGTTACCTTTCCTTCATCTTTGGTTCTTTCTCCATTCAGAGGATCATAGCCCTTTGCCTGCCTGCACCACCAGGCAATTGCAATTCCAGTTTGTCCACCTCATTTAAACCTTCATTTTGCAGTTTCTCTTTTTTTTTTGTTTACATTTCTCCACCCCCACCACCACAACCCCCCCTTCTTGGTAAACCCCCCCCCCCCCCAAGTCCCCTTTCCACACCAAATTTTGTCAAGTAGTTCTGGACTTAAAGAAGATTGTTGACCTGCATTTGTTTTCCTTTAGTGTTCAGCATGTCGTTTTATGGAAGAATTTCTGTCATCAACCTCCTTTTACTTGCTCTGTGAAACTCAATTGTGTCATCTGAAGCCACAATTTGAAAAAAAAAAAAAAAAAAAAAAAAAGAAAGAGGGAAAGATAAGAAGATTGTGTCAAGAATGTAAATGTGAAAAAGTTTCTGTAATAATTGAAAGGTAAGGCAGAAACCTTAGTGTAGAAAAAATTCTATTGCAGATATTTATGCCATGATTCTCACAAGCTGTCTGCGCCATCATTGGGGTCTGTTAGCCAGTTTGATTGAAGAGTAAGGGTGACAGCTAAAATGCAGACAGGTAGTGTATTTAGGTGCATTTTTTTTTTCCCTGTGTCAACAAAGTCCACTGAAGACAGAGGAGGAGACAAACCCCAGAACTGAGCAACTTAAAAGGTGGTAACTTGCTTCAAGTCCTCTACAAGGGAGGACACTAGATCAAACTGAGTCACAGCAGGCAACTCTAAAGAGAGGCATTTGACTGCTTGTTTTGTTCAATACAGTCTGAGTACCCACCTTATGCAGGATCCAGACAGAAGTTGAATCCTTTATGCGTTGTTCAGAATATATGTGTGTGTGTGTGTGTGTATGGAACACTTGGAAGAAAAATGTGCTAAATACACGTTTTAGCTTTTCACTCCTTACTTTGAAATGACTGTAATGGCTCAGAAGTGAGATTTGTTCAGAATGAGAGTTAATTAAGTTCTGAATGAGTTTTTTTGCCCTCTGTGCATTTGGCCAAGGCAGGAAGGTTCCCTGAATTCACGAGGTTTGGTTAGACTAACTGTCTTAAAGAATGGTTATATCTGGGGAGAGCCTTAAAACAAATGAATGGCAAGTCAAACAGTTGAGTTCTGGATAGCCTGATGATAACTGAAGGAAAGTCAAACAGTTAGAGTGATGATAGTCCTGATGATCGACTGAAATAGAAGTCAAACAGGCAGAGTGATGATAGTCCTGATGATCGACCAGCTGTCTAGCTTCTGAACAATAGAAGCTGAGATTTTCAACATTACGTGGGATGATTTTTTTCTGTTTGGTGTTTTTTTTTGCCTCTGTTTTTTTGTTGTTGTTCTTTGTTGCCTGTTGCGCTCATATCATGGAGATCAAAGAATACCTTGGGTTGGGGTCTTTTAAAGCCTGATTCAGGACAAATGCACTGTGATTAATCTTGATTTGTAAAAAAAAAAGGAAAACGTTAGCTTTAGCTTTTGGTCTTATACTCTTATTCAGCCACAGAAACACATTTCTGTAACCTCCGCCCTTTCCTCATCCCTTCTGTACATGCAGCCACTTGCACAATGACACATAGAAACCCATACCCTATAGTTCGATGGGAGGAATCCTTATCTGCATTTTTCCAGATACCACCGACTTTAATGGAAATCAGTTGTCAACTGTGAAAACATTTATGGAAACCAGCGGTGTAATGTACATTGTTAATGATGAATTTATCAGATGCATTTCAGTGGAATGTCGTGTGTGAACCATTTCACATTCCAGTCACATGAATTTGTAAATGTTCTGAGTTCAGCTTTCATGTACTTCATATTCTGCTTTTCAGGCATATATCTGTACAGATTTAGCTAGGTGCACAGCAGAAATTAACTGTTTTTGTCAATTTTTACATAGGATGCCACTCTCTTTGTATCCTTGAATTATGTCTTTGATTGGTTTTAATATCATTTTGTTTTAAAACATAGTTTTATATACTTGGAGACTTGTGGTAGTTTTTAGATCTTACGTGGAAGGGAGGTGTGCATATGTATTGTCAGCACTGCTCTAAATTAAATTTTCTGAATGAGGTGAAAACATTTGCTTTCTTCATTATCTAGGTGTACATGCATCCTTATGATATATTTAAAAAAAAAAAAAAGTGCTTACACCCATACCATACAGAAAAAAACCAAAGTTAACTTTTGTTTTTAAATTCATTTGCTAAAATCAACAACTTCTTGGGGACTAAAGTTAGGCATATGTATAGATAACATTAAGAAGAGTAATGAAATGTCAGCCATTAGAAAGTAAGTTCTGATCGTTTTAGTGGATTTCTTTATGCGCTGTTGCCCAGTGCCAGCACAGCAGTCAGAAAAGGTTAATTAGTGTTTGTTCATCCCACCGTGAGGTTTTTGTTGTTGAACATTATCGGGGACAAGTGATGTGTTGAGTGCGCATCTCCGACTTCTGTTGCTGTGACAAAAGTGTTTAGGTGTGTGTCCTAGCCTTTGTGATTGTTGGGGTCAGAGGTGACATGGCCAGTGCCGTGGATCATTGTGGGGGTGAAGCCAAGTGATGTGGGGTGCAGATGAAGTACTTTGTAATGAGGATGAGCAGTACCCTTTTTATTGGTCTACATTTTTTATAGGAGTGGTTGGAATTTGCATGATTGGTTGGTTGGGAATGGTTTTTATTTGTCTGCACATTGTTTTCTTCTTGATCAATGAGTTACCTAGGAGTGATCAACTTGCACTGCAAAAGTAGCCATGAGATGTATTATTTCATGCCTTTTGTGTATGTCTGTTTTGTAAAATGAGATGCAGAATGAGTTATCTTGTATGTTGTGATAGAGAACAGGGATGTGGTCATCTATTCTTTTGCAGTCATTTTTTTTTTTTTAATAAAACAAGAGTTTTGTGAAAACTTTATGGCCAAGTATGGGGGGGGGGGGGGGGGGGGGGGGGGGGGGGGGGAGAAATTAGGTAGGAAATGACACAAAATAATGATTTCATGAGGTGAAATTTCAGAACCGCTCAATTGTTAAGTATAATGTAGAGGAAAAACCATACTGGTCAGCAAACGGTCAAGAACAAGATCTTTTTGCTTTTTATTGTCATATTCACATTCTGCTTGTGACCATTCTGCCTGTAGTCTGTGTCAGGAAAATGAGATTATGAGAGGTGGAGATTATTATCCTTTGTGAAAATGGAAGACAAAAGAAAATGACTCTTGACATCAATAAGAAACGTCCACACCACCAAAGATGTATTCAGAATTGGATGGTTTTACCCAGATGTAGCACATCATAAATGTATTTTAAATATTGGAAGGAAGTAATGAGTTTTATTCAGTGTTGTACACTTGGAAAATGTATGCATGTTGTCAGAATATAGGAAAATCAGTAGTTTGTATTTTGATGTCAGTTCTTATTTTTGTTTATATAGCAGATAAGAATACAAGGAAATTAACCCAGTTTATTTTTCTAGTGTAATGTGAAGACTTTGTTTTTAAGTGTATAGATGGCCGGAGCACACTTGGGCTATTCGGTTTTATATAACTCATTGCTGTTTTGTTTTATTTTACAGCCTTGCCTTTTTTTTTCCACATTTTATGTGTGCATTAATTTTTTTAAAATGTTATAAAGACATTGTAATATTTCATTTTACCCAGTTAGAAAATAAATGGTCTTTGTTAAATGGTGTTTCTGTTTTTTTTCTTTGATGTGAGGTGGATATGTTTCATGTTGGGGGGGGGGGGGGGGGGGGGGGGGGGGGGGGGAAAAAATTGAAACAATTGTGAAGCAATTGCTAGACTACACAACCTGTTGAATTTGTGTCATTATCATGCCATGCACAATGCCTGCATCTCAGCATGGTTAGTCTTTGATTCCACTGTCTGCTGGGTATGTAGGGAACAGCGGAGTGGACTTCTTCAGAGTTTATTCTGCAAAAAACCATCGGGCTTATTTAGCCCTTGGCCTGAACAGTTTTTTTGGTGCCATTGAACATTATTCCCAGTCGTTGCTTGAGCGGCATTTGGGCCAATTTGCCCTTTTACTCAAATTGGGTTGTCAGTTCACAAAAGGCATTCGTTTTCAAGGGAAGGGAGATAACATGCACAGGTCTTGCTTCCTCATAAGCAGGGCAAATTTTGTAGAGTGAGAGTGTGTGTGTGTGTGTGTGTGTGTGTGTGTTATCGATGCTTACATTTGACATTTGAAAATGGAATTATGCAAAGAGCAAAATATTGTTTTTAATATCCAAAAGTGCATCACTATACATGATACTTTTGTAATCAAAAAATTTTTTTATTTCCAAACTCTGTAAAATGCCTTTTGAGATTACCCTCTGTCAAATGCCTTTGCGAGATTCTAAGTTTAGATGAAGTATCCCTTCCACTTCCACTCCTGCAGTTAATACCAAACTGACAAGGCAGGAGAGGCTGTCCAGACTGTAAATACTGAAGGGTTGAAAATGGTTGACTGCAACGGCATGAAATAAGTGTAAATAGGTGAATAGGTGCATCAGGCAAAGTTCTTGGAAAGGTTTTACAGCATAGAAAGTCTTCATTTGTGCTGAGAACATTGTTGAACTTGCAGCCTTTTTGTTCCACTCAGTGATATGATGCTAATCTTGATTCCTTTCTTAGTTGGAACAGCATTTCAGTCCTTAAAATAATTTGTTGAAAGTGAAAGTGCAAATGTGAAGGAAACTTGCTACATGGAGTTGTCCCACTCTCCCTACCCAGACCACACACACACACACACACGCACGTACCAAACCAAAGTCCCCTTGTACATTTTGTCCCCCTTTAGAAATACGCAGTGGACTTGTGTGATCAGTGGAAACCCAAAGAGAAAAAACAACAAAACAAAGTTGCTCTTTTAGCTGTCTGTACTCAATTTTGGTTGGAGCATGCAGTGTAGTTGGGTGAATGAAGGGAAAATCTCCACTACTGTGCAGCAGCAATCCGCTTTGCTTTAATGTTCATATGTTTAAAAAGCAAAAGACTGGATAATTTTCTTCGGCATGTGCGTGCACTATAAAAACAAGTTAATGTAATTGGAATCAATGGTTTTGAGGTTGCAACTAAAAGGAAAAGAAAAAAAAAGAGTGACAGACAGACATGGAAAGCGCAACCTTTACTGGGTGCACATCTTGTGACAAAACATTCACTGGGCAAATGTGAAGCAAAAACACAAATATAAAGAAACAAGTGATTTAATTTCAACACGAAAAGTTTACGGATTGGATACATGCATGATTTTACAACGTATGACAAATGACTCTGTAAATGGAAAAGGTAATTTGCTGTAGACATGTAAGTTGATAGTTTAAGAAGAAAAAAAAATCTATACAAGGCCAACGTACCAGTGGTGCATGAACTACAGAAATCTGAAGATACAAAAGCAAGTGCTCCAGTCAAGTTCCCCCTTTTGATCACATTGGAAGGTGGAGGTGGAAACAGCAACCTACCCAACGAACAGCTGCTGTATGGGAAGGTGCCTACTGTAGGGAGACGGAGGGAGGGGAATGAAAAAAGGGATTGGCGGGCACATTCTTTCCAGCCCCAGGTAAGCAGGCACACGTCTTCACACTGGAAAACAGATCATCACATGTAGACAAGCGTCGGGTGCCGGCGCTGTGGCAGCTCCAGATCAGGCAGGACTGGCATACAGCCAGAGCCCACCTGTCCATCAGCCACCATCCTGGTGAACAGGACCACCACAGCAGTCCTGTCTGTTCCTGCAGTCCCCTGAAGGCTGACCACCTCAGAGAACCTGGTTGACCTACAAGGATAACATGACGATCACAGCCACATGCGGTTAGATGGGAAGGGGGGTTGGGGGAGGGGAATGTTTGCTGTCTATCGGCCCTGGCAAAGTGGGTTTACTTGGCGAGCTGACTATCAGCTGCTCTTTATCCAGTCCCACCCAGACAGTGTGTGTCGTCAGTGGTCAGACTGGAGTGGTCTACTCTTCTGCACTGCTACGCTGCCAAAGCCAGGCCACACTCCACTCGTTACACACACAGCAGAAACACAACAGCTTAGGGCCAGTTCACTGAGGTGTACATCGGGAAGGAGGGGGTCAAGTCACAGGTCATTTGATATGAGATAAATAGGTAAAAACTTTTTTTTTTTTTCTTAAAATCATACACCTTCAGACCAGGGCAAGCATCTTAAACACACACAATTCATAACATGCCTGGTTAGCAAGGAAAGTTTACACATGACACATTCCCAGTAAGTCCAGAGAAAAAAAAAAAAAATTCCAAAACAAGGGGCAGTGTGAGAGGAAATCATCGAAACAAGAACACAATCGCATACACAGGGTAAAAATTGCATCTCTGGGAAAACAACAAATTGAAACAAACAAAAAAAAACCCACTGTGGCACTGTAATAAAAAGTATTTCCATATGATAGGGAGCCATTTCTGCAGCAAGTATATACATGTCACACACATCCATAGTTGGAGCAAATGTAATGATGATGACAAAGTTCAGAAGCAGGGTTGTGTGAAGTCCATGATTTGAAGTTCATTCCGCAGTGGAATGGAGTTGTGGCAGTGGCATTTTGCTTCATTTTTAAGTGTCAACCTTTCCACTCAAAACAACAACACTACCACATGCGTGCAATTGACCAAAATAATTTTTTTGTGAATGCAACGACCATTTAACTTTAATAGAAATACACTGATACCAAAGAACTGCGCACTTCACAGCAAGGGGTTACATAAATGTCTTGAAAATTCATGGAAGAAAAAGGAACTGATGGGGATGCAGACAGGGAAGAGTGGTAGGCGAAAGATATAAATTCCACAGTAGTTCGAACACACCATGTTCACATAACACTTGGGGATTCACATATTAAAAATAATTCTTAGAAGTGCAGCACAAAATCACAATACATGCATTGTCAAACCTGTCAATTAAAAACCGGGAGGTGGGGGGTAATTTCATTGTAAAAGAAAGGCGACAGAAACCCATCCCAAAACATCTATATACCTCTTGACAATCCATATCAAGTTCACTTTGTGTGTACCGATCTACTTTCCTCCAACTGCCTGAGAACCACCATAGAAACAAAATTCCATGTCTCTTTCCAGTTGAGCTCATTTTGGTGATGGTTGGATGAGGTGGACAGGTACAGCTGTGTTTAAAACATACCTCTGTGTTTGTGTGCGAATCCAAAGCAAGGGAAATAACTGTAGGATCTTGTCATGTGCATGGGGCATATTGGAGGTTCAAGGAAAACCCCTCCATTACAGTCACATGACATGTCACATGACATTGTCTCCTCATTGTGTGTGCTTTGAATCTGCATTTGTCTTGTCAAACTGGTGCTGTGAGCAGCATTTGTCTGGGGTTATCGGCATGAAATTGTTTCATCATGAGAACAAGACTTGCCCTTTTGTTCCTTACTTTCTGACATCAATACTCATCATGTCTCATTCATTAACCCTTCTCTGCTGGTCATTGTTGCGTAATAATTCTTAATGCTGGCCTTTTCTTCAAAAACAAAACAAAACAAAATGAAACAAAAAACAAAAAAACCCTAGTCTGCTTTTCATGTCTCTCATTTTGAACAGCTTCACAAATACCCAGCTTTCTGTCACAGTTCGGAAAGCACCTGTGAAATTTAGCCAGAATTCCTGAGTGAAGTCCGTCTCCTCACCAAATTCATCAAACCACTGAAACTGTATGCATGACTCTCTTGCATGACCAGATGAGTGCTTAGGAGGCCTTCAATATTCTTTGGAGAAGGCCATTAGTGAGGAGGGGAACGTATTAAGCCACGGTGGAATCACAAACACTAGTGCTGTGCATATACCATGCTTCAAATCACAGACGCATGCCTGAAACAAATCTTCAGGTGGAGTGGGTAGGACACAAGCACAACAGATCACAATAAGAGGTCCACTTGCATACTTAATCTTGTCAGTACCCATGACCACGGCCTTGAGAATGTGGCTTCTGGATATATCTTCATGATGTCCTCCAACCCTCTGCCTATGGAACACTTTACAATGAGTTTGGCATCGTAAAAATGTGTGCAGGAAAATCGAATCAAAGATGCCCAAAGCATATGTTAATTCTCAAAACAAGCAATATACTGCTCTTTCTTTCTTTTTTAAAAATTACAACAAAAATGCTCTGACTGTAGGATGATTTTTAAATCCTGATTTTTTCTTTTTTTTTACGCATCTGCTCTTGTCAACAGTTCCACATAATCACATTGCTATCAGCACGACACATGTGATACTTGCACAATTCCCTACAACATGGCCCAGCTGCAGAGTTCATTCCAAGTCAGAGAGGTATGCAAACATGGACTGTTGGTTTTACAACATGACACATACTCAAATTTAACCCCCACACCTAGCTGCACATGCATACATAGTTATGCCTTTTGTTTTCTGTGGAACCCAAGCCAAGTTTTGAAGGTATCGGCCAAGATGCAAGAGTGTTCATATGCAGACATGATACAGCTTTGAATTGTGCGTGAATAACAGATGAAAAGTTATAAAAATAGTATTGCAAACATATCAACTATAGAATATTTCATCTACCTCTCTGTCTATATCTATCCATAGACCCTATTTATTTGATAGGTTACAGATCTGTGTACTAAAAAGTAATAATACTGAAATAAATACAAAATGAAAGTAGCTATATACATATTTCAAATATTTTTTTTTCTTCTTATGTCCAATATGTTCCTGCACACACACACACACACACACACACACACACACACAGAGTCAATTCACAGATCTCAAATTCAGCAATTTACCCCTGTGAAAAACTTGCTGTCAGTTGCAAACCACCACCACACGATTCTGGAACCTGCTATAGGAACCTGGCACACACACTGCAGCACAGTACCACACTTCTCTTGTCCAGCTTCACTGGCTGTGCCCGACTGTCAAGAAAGCTGTGTGCCCTTGCACGAACGGCGTTCGAGGTAATTTCATCATCAAAATTCGGCGATTTAAAAAAAGGGAGGCAAGGAGAAAAAAATGGTTTTTAAACGGTAGTAGGGACCCTAAAGGACGGTTTCTTCCCTTTCGCGGGTCGCTGACTGACCGGCTCGCGTCCGCTCGGACGATAACTTCGGCAAAGTTCGGCTGAGTCATTTTCGGTTCAAGATGGCGAGTCGAGCAGGCAGTTCGATCAGGCGCGTGCCGTTTTCAAACGATCTAATGGCTCTTGAAGTGCTTCAAGAAGTATCCGAGACCGTGAAAACGATGACGAAGACTTCAGAGAAGTGGAACGAAGCGATTCGGAGGAGGAATAATAAAAGCGATCACAATCAACACCACCCTTTGCTATCGGAGATTGGTATTGATGACGAAGCTGATCCTCGACTTCAAAAACCGAGCGATACCGGGCGCAAGTGGGCCCGAATCGGAGAGAAACGAGCCGATTCCGTCTACGTCGACTGCCTTCCTCCCTCCTTTCGTGAGAGGTCGGGAGGAGAGTCGAGGAAGGGGAGGGGGTTCAGGACAATGGCGAGGGTCCAGTGTGAGGGGGGGGTGTGGCAGAGGAAGAGGGTGTGGCACTCGTCAGTCTAAACTTGTTTCAGAATGGACAGAGGCCAGTGCTGATTGCCCAAATCTCGACCTTTTTTTCACGGGTGATCCAGGTATCAAGGTGAACATTGATAATTTCAATTTCAATGGAGTGTGTGTGTGTGTGTGTGTGTGTGTGTGTGTGTGTGTGTGTGTGTGTGTGTGTGTGTGTGTGTGTGTGTGTGTGTGTGTGCTTTGAATATGGTGCTTGTGCACAGTGTGTGTGTGTGTGTGTGTGTGAGAGAGAGAGAGAGAGAGAGAGAGAGAGAGAGAGAGAGAGAGAGAGCTGTGCAGTGCTTGTGCATGGTGTGGGTATACATGTGTGTGTGTGTGTGTGTGTGTGTGTGTGTGTGTGTGTGTGTGCATGGTGTGTGTGTGTGGGTGTGTGTGTGTGTGCTTTGTGTGTGTGTGTGTGTGTGTGTGTGTGTGTGTGTGTGTGTGTGTGTGTGTGTGTGTGTGTGTGTGTGTGTGTGTGTGTGTGCTTTTGAATATGGTGCTTGTGCACAGTGTGTGTGTGTGTGTGTGTGTGTGTGTGTGTGTGTGTGTGTGTGTACCCAAATGTATGTCAGTCAACTATAAGTGGCATTTATTGGCAGTAGTGGGATCCTGATCCTTCTGTCCCTGATAGGTTCTGTGGTTCTGTGGTGTGGTTCTCTGCGACACCGGTTTATTTTTCAGTTGTTAGTGTGCTTTCATCATCTGTGGTGTGGCCTTTTGTAGCTCAGTCCTATCTTTAGCAGTCTCTTTTTTTTTTCTTTTTTTTTTTTTTTTTTTTTTTTTTTTTTTTTTTTGGTGTGGTTGGTTTTGCAATGTTTTACTTATTACCTTCTGTGGTGATGACTTTTTTTTATCAATCGCACTTAGTTCATGAGTGAACCAAACCACATGTGTGAAAGAAAACTGACAATAATTGGAAGTTACACTTAGTGTTGTTATTGTTAGTTCATCTCTGCTAAACAAGACAAATTCCCAAGAGGCTTGCAAGATGTGCAGACTGATGCTGTGGATAATGTGCAGTTCCCATCTTCTTTCCCGCGTTACCTGGGCTGGAGTGCCCCCTATGATATGGGTTGCTAAACAATTTATGTATTGTCAAGCTTTATTGTGAATATAGATGTTGGTCCTGAAGTTCAAAGGATACTAACACCAGTTTTTGTGGTATTTCATTGTGATTTTAGTGCTATAGTTTGTTTATGTTCTGAAAGTGTCTGTTTTTCAAACAAAACATTCATCATTATGTATATTTTTTGGTCTACTCATTACAAACAAAATCAAACTATTGTGATGTCTGGCTGTAGCCAAGGATATAACAAGAAAATTTCCCAAGTATCTAAGATATATGTCAAGAATTGAAAGAGCAGTGGCATATCAGTGAGCCTACCTAAGAAAACAAAATTGTGTCCCTTGATACCTGGATTGTACTGTACCCCAGAAATGCATAAATTTATCATATAAATCAACAATTGTGGGTTGTAAATTCACTACCAAATATTTACACAGGTGTTCAGTAAACACTAAAACCACTTTTTACTGGGTTTGTATGTTTTTTGTTTTGCTGCTGTGGGGGTTTTGTATGCTTGCAAAATATGATTTTTTTTTAAAAGTTGAATTATAAGATTATTTATTATACTCATAATGAACAAAATCAAATATTATTTGCAGATATTATAGCCCTGGGTATAAGAAAAAAAACATGCCAAAAATCTAAGAGATATCTGTACAAATAAATGAACACTGATCAAATTAGTGAACCTACCGCAAAAAGTCAAATTTTGCTCTCCGGCACAGAAGTACAAAACTGATACAAAATAGTGGCAGTCAAGGGGGAACTAACCTAGCCTTGGGTGTATGGGGGAGCTGGATGACAATGGCATGAGAGCATAAGATAGGACACTGCAGACAGGACAGTTAAAATTAATAAACCAACCAACCAGGAACATCTCTGAGAAACTGTCCTATACGCAGCAGACAGTTTCTGTTACAGTCATGTCCTTAACCATTCCTGATGCTCTGGGGTTCAGAGTATTTGAGCCAGGTTAGAGTTCAGTTTTAATGAAGGCAATTACACTGACTGGTTTAACATCAAAATTGTTATCTCTGCAACTTCTCAAAACAAACCACATCCATCTATGAATGTTAGAAATCACCATCTATGCTGGTTGACCAACTGCCCCAGCAGCTGTCATCCTTAATAATCTAGATCACTTGGGACAGTCCAAACAATGAGAGAGATATCAGTGACAGACTTCATCAGTCGGTCAAACCATTCACCCAAACAATTCATAAATGCTTAAGTCATTTCCTTAAGCATACGAACAAAGGTCAAAATGATTTTTTTTTTTCTCCTTTGACTTTTGTCAGTAGATGTACTTCTTCACTGAAAAAAACCCACAACTGGTCAAGGGCCTAGAAGAAAAAACGAATAGTTGTTTAGTAACCCTTAAGTTTGACCAAGTCTTTGCTGTAAAAACAGGTAAGGAATCAAGCAGAGTAATGACTAAAATAGTACCCTATGCTCTGAAACATTGCAACAAAAGAAATCGTCTACAAAGTATTCTCTTGTTCTGGAAGTACAGGGGAGTAGGATGATGCCATGCCAGCTGGTAGTCGGAAACACACATGGATCATATTTTCAAACAGTTGAGGAACATGAAGAAAGCCAGTGGATGTAGAAAGGAGTGAAGGTCATGAAGCATAGTAAGAAATGCGTAGGTCTACTGCATATACATGGGGCGTTTAAAAGGAAACTGAGGCATCCATCTGGCATTTCTTGATTCACACCAACTGAAATGATTACATACAACATGAAAAAAAAACTCTCCGCCAGTGTGGCATTCATAGTTCAGTTCCACGCTATCTTTCCCTGACTCTGTGACTAGTTCCTCTGACCAGCCTGGCACTTGAACCAAGGCATGTACGCATCAAAGCTGGCATAATCACTGCTGGAAAATAATGCTGGTAATAATCTTGGCCCTTTGCTCAGGGAGCCAGAGAACCAACGCTTGATCTGTCACAGAGAGAACACACTGTTTTCCTCTCCTTTTGCACTTCTTCGCTCTGTGTTTTGCAACCTCTGCAGGCAGAAAGCAGTCACTGCCAGCCACACAATCCACGGCAGCTGGCGGCATGTACAGCAAAACATTGCTGACTGATCAAATTTCTGACATTTTAAGCACAAAAAAAAAAAAAAAGTGATGTCTCTTTTTTTCTATTGGATAGGATGAGGGAGGGAAGCAGGAGCAAATCACCAAAGCTGTCCACGGAAAAAAAAAATCAGTGCTGTAATAAGGAATACATGCATACAAAGATGAATCACAGCTGCTCTAGTCAGCGAACACAACAGCAGTGTAGCCTGCGGACCCTATTCTTCCAATACGTCAGCACAGAACACCACAGAGGGGCTAGGGAACACCACAGACACTCACTACATCAACAGAAATCACAAGCCATCACCTCAATCAAAATGTTTGTTTTTTTTTGTGCATTCATCAGAGACTGAGAATACAACAACATGGCAAATGGTGGTGTAAATGGAAAGCAGCAACAACAAATGTGCAATCCGAAAAAAGAGAGAAGAAAACGTTTTGGCTCTAGTCCTGCACACATATACAGCCATGGAACAAAATGGAGGAATGTAGCTGGGGACAGACTGTGGTGGGTCAGCAGAAGGGGCAGGATTGACCAACACAAACAAACAAAGGAAACAGAATATCCACCACGGCACTCTTCACTTAGTAACTAACGACCAACAGCGACAACTATATCCACAAGCTCAGCCTTCAACTATTCATAAATGTTGAACACTTGGACTTTCGACTTCTTTTTCTGCACTTAGGCCCAGCAATGCTTGGTTGCTTGAACCCAGACATGGAAGATATCATTTACAAAATTTACGCCAATTCAGTCAAGAAACTGATTTTAATTCAAAACATGAATTTTGGTTGCTCTGTCATAAACAGAGCAAAATAATTACACATACATCATGTCCTTTGGTGGGAAGGAGGAAGAGGGAGGTGAGGGGGGGGGGGGGGGGGGCTGGGTGGGAATTGCCGACTATCAACCTTCTGCTTCAGGTCTAGTCCACACAATTATCACTTTTTTGGACACAAAAAAAACAAAAAAAAAGAGAGTGAGAGAGAAAATGTGCTAACCAGTCTGAACAGTTATTTTTGAATCAACAGGAATACGTAAAGTCCTACTACTGCTCTGTACAAGTCAATCAAGAACAGCCTCCAGTCTCTTTGGAAACGATATCAGTACACATTACTGCTCTCCCTGCAATGGAAAGATAGTGTTTGTTGAAAGGCAAAAAAAAAAAACAGATCATACTCCTCTGAAAAGTCAACAATGACACTGTAACTTCGGAATATAATGCTGTCAGAATTTGAGATAGGAAATATATCATGGCACTACAAAAATCAACAAAAACATACACTAGGACCATGCAAATTAAAAAAACCAAACCAAAACCAAACTGATATATCTACTTAGCAAATGCAACTAAAAATGTTGAAAAAAAAATTGCAACGTTTACAAAGATGCATATCTTCACTTCTGTGCATGTGTGTGTGCATGCATGTGTTTATTCTTCAAGACAACAGATATAGAGGGGATGACACAAAAAAATAATCAACAACAAACTGCCAGCTGATTTGCATAAGCAATCTATGTAAGCATTTTGTTTGCCTGTATCTGATTATAGTGAATAAAGCTAAAGTAACGAGAGACTGTAAATATTTGTTACCCTCATGTCACACCAAGGTGATCTTAAAAAGCAGCATGACAGCATATTGTGAGATAAGAAACCAACAACAAAATGTGTCGATTTAAACAACCTAATTCATCCACACTTCAGAAGATATGCAATGTATAAAACAGCATGGTACACACGCTCTTTGAACACAGTCCACATTGACAGTAGAAAAAAAAAAATTTTAGAACAAACACATGAAAAAAAGTTAAACCATAACAATTACCTCTTTCTTTTTTCTTCCTCATTCCATCCAATGAATGAGGAGAATAAATCTGCCCTATCTGCCCTCCTGAAGCCATGCCCGACTGAAAGTGAAACAGATATCTGCACTATTTTCAGCTCTGAAATGACCAGATAAACATGGCCCAAGTGCCCCCCGTCTTTACCCATCACTGAGACCCTTGCCTCAATGCTGCCTGCCCCCAAAGTAGAATACTTCTCAGTGAACAACAGATCAGGTCACTGTGCAGCCTTCATTCATTTCAACACTGTACGCTTTGTTTCAACCCTTCTGTGCGATCACTGGATCCTAAGCGACCGTTGTCCTTGTGCCAGTTGAAAAAGTCGGCAAAACTGTGGGGGGCAGAAGGAGCAAGCAAACGAGGAAAGGTATCATTAGCACCTAGCAGAAAGTATGAAAAGGACACTACCTGAAACAGCAGGCTTCCTAATTACAATACTACAAAATGAATGATTACAATAGTGAAAATTACAGCATGTTGCTGGATATCTGTATGCTTATTACATAACACAAGCTGAGGGAAAAAAATGTCAGGACAGGGCAAATACATTCTTAAAGACTGAGTGAGGACCAATTTGTTCCGTCTCATATACTGATTTTGATCAGTAAACCTGAATGACTGGAAGTTTTTTAACACCAAATCAAACAGATCAATATTGTTCTAGATCAGCAAATTCTGAAAGGTTTCAACTGGAAAAAAGCCCATACTGTAATATATTATGGGTAAACAGATTTTTTTCATTGTTCCAGATCGGCTCTGATGGTACTGCACCACCTACCCAATGTGTTCACTGATCAGTGACCTTTGCTGAACAAGCCATTGACATTTACATATCAAAATATGAAAAAAAACTGTTCTCTACAAGGAGGTTGAGCACTGTTGAATTCCTACATACTGAAAAGACAACTAATACACACAGACAGACAAATGACTGCTGACAGGGGAGTGTGACAATCTTCTGTATCAGACACAGTATGCAGATGAGACAATATCAAACAAATGACTCAAGTCCCAAACCAGCAGGATTCATAGCCCCAATCATTTCCTGTGTATGAGATAACAGGTTTCGTCACTGAACAACAGCTGGGTTTAGTCCCTAAAATGTTATACTACATCAAAGTTTGTCCCAAACTTAGGTAATGAATCCTTAAGGAATTATGGTTGTTAAAGATGTGAAAAACAATGGCAAGATCGCAGTCAAGGGTTTCTATTCGACGTATGGGTTGGAAACAACATTCATGGTAGGGAGTAACCCAATGCTGCGTCTTTCAGCAATGGAGTGAAGTCATCAGAGAAGTGGAGAATACAGACCTCACACCTGTCTCTCTATCTGTGCGGTTATAACAAACAGTTTGAATCCTCCCACCTCATCCTCTACACCATACGCCCTTTTCATTTGATGACTAGACAGCATGATTCCGCTCAGCTGATTTGCCACTTGCCACTACCATGGAAGATCAGGGTCAACTCCAAACATCTTCACACAGGCCGTGTCACTCGGGCAACTGCTACTCCACACACATACCAACAACACTCTGAGCCATCCTCTCATGCTCCAAAGCCCAAGTGAAAGGGGCAGTAGCTTTAACCAATGAGATCTCCAAAAAAAATGGGAAAAAAAAAAAAAAAAAATGACAGACAGACAGCCAGCCAGCCAAGATGCCAGAGGTCAAAGGAACAGCAGACCATGATGGGTGTTGAAACAGGGGAAGCAAGTCCAATGTCTTTCTTGTCAGGCTGGGCAGGGGGTAGGTGGGATTGCGCGCCGCGTGGCACCCGTCTTCACTGTCACATGGCTTTCAGGAAGCCTGCTTCCCAGCACACGCAGCCACTGCCTGACATGGGGGTGCCGTGCTCATGTGTGCCTGTGTAAGCAATGTGTTTGTGTGTGTGTGTGTGTGTGTGTGTGTGTGGGGTGGGGGGGGGGAGTACGCACAATGACAAGACAGCCAATGTCATTGTGGGAACGAGGTCTAACACAAGAGGTGTAGCAGTTAGGACTTTTGGTGCTCTTTCTTGGAGTTGTTCTCTGTGCATCTTTCCGAGGAGGCATCCCTCTCGTTCATCTTGTCCAGGCATTTGGCTTCCTCAAAGCCACTGATCTTGTGTGATGGAGAGAACCCACTCAGAGCTGCAGAAAAAAAAAAAACATTTATTCATACGACTGGAATTTACAACAACAATACACACACACATCAAGGGGGGGGTGTGGGGGGGGGGGGGGGGGTGGTGGTGGTGGTGTGTGGTGCTAAATTTCTTCAAGAGTGATACGAAACAGTTCAGCAGTCCTGCCTTATTGAGCAAGTCTGTTTTTCCCAATCTCCCTGTATGACACAACTGTCTAATGCTGTCCAGTCATACAAGTGTAAGGATATCTGAGTACTTTTAGAGCAAAACTGATGCTCCTACCCCCCCCCCCCCCCCCCCCCCACACACACACACACACACACACTCCCTCCCTCTGTCCTCACAGAACTGTAGAGATCCTTCAACACCCATTAATTTTTTTTTCACAAACTTTAAAGGAAAACAAATTTTCTTCATTCATAATGACACCTGGAGTCCAAGTCCAACACTGAAGAATACTACCCTTGTGGATATCATCCCTCCCATTGTTAGCTTCTGTGGTTATCTCCACCTGCAGTCACTCAGACAACAGTGGCAATGCAAGTTATCTGTTTGCAGCCACCACTGCCACCCCCCCCCCCCCCCCCCCCCTCCCTTTCCCTGTTCTACAGACAGCTAGGATGAGCGTGCCCTGTTCCCTACCACTGGTCACATCACACTGCCATCCCCCCCTCCCTGTTCTACAGACAGCTAGGGTGAGTGTGCCCTGCTCATACCACTGGTCAGGGTGTCCTTTCCGCCAGACAGCGCCCCCAGGGGCAGAAGTCCATTGGGTGTGAGGCCTTTGAGCTGCAGCACACTCTCACTCTCCTCTCTGCAACACAACCACCAGAGCAAACCAAGTTCTTACAGTCATCGATCGATTTTCACTACTACTGTTCACAGAGATACAGCTTGTCTCAAGGTAAGAAAGAAAAACAAGAGAAAGAAAAAAACAAAAAATTGATGCCAACAAAACCATTTTTTCCCGCCTAAATTATATGATAGGAATTCAGGTGCATTTTTACTTCAAGACCTCACAGTACTCTGTTACTGGACGATGCCTCCTGTCCAAACTTGTCAAGTCAAGTCAAGAACACTTTATTATCTCTCGGTGAGGATTACTGTGAAACAAGGTATTTTTTAGCATATATGTCAGAGTTATTTACATTGCTCTTGGCAAGTCATTCCTTGATGGAAAAAAAAAGAGAAAAGAAGAAAAAAAAGCATTTTCAAGATGCACGAAACCAATGCCATATCTTTCCTGTTTATGTCTCACAATTACGTAAATCAATAGAAAATTTAAAGGACTTCTGCCACTAAAACCTTCCTGTCCACCTGCATATTTAAACACTGTGTGTGCTGTTTGGTTTCATGAACATTATATTTGCAGCTCTGCATGTTATTATCATTATTAGAGTATTAGCACAGCACTTCTCCTGGGTCAGAGATAAAGCTCTAAGCATTTTTCAATCCACGTTCATGTTTACATAATGGGCTGCCAACCTAGGTAGATACAACTGTGGTGCTTCCTTCAGTAATTTCCTGTTCCAGTCAACTATCAGTCATTCAGTTTTTCCCTAACTGTGTTGGTTTTTGCCAGAGTTTTGTATTGTTTTATATACACGTCATCAATACCGACCCCTATCTCTTCTGAACATTGATGATGGGATTTACTGTGAAGGTTTAACATGTCATTGATACCAACACTATCTCTTCTAAAACTTGATGATGGGATTTCATCTGCAGGCAAGATGTTACCATGTCAACTCTATCTCTGCTGCTAAAAGTTGATGATCAGATTTCATGTGCGTGCAAGGTGATGCACCTATGTTCACACACATGAAACCTTGGTCAATGGTCTCATCTAAACGATTCTTGGGAGGAACATATTCAACACCCGATGAAAAATATCCTCCTGTACTGGAACAACCCGATACAGATTTGAACCTGCAACCCCCCCAGGATCACAAATACAGCACTGTATATAACCGAACTATTCCTGCCCCGGGGGTATTTATTTCAACCTGCCACTAGGCCTTTCCAACTAATCAACAAGTGATAAATTACATTTAACCTGAGACAAATTTAGCAGAAAAATTTAAAATCAAGCTGCTTTGGAAGCAGACTGATCATGTCAGCTGATTTACCATAGATCACCGATACTGACAGCTATGAACCAGAGTCAGTCTAAATGTTAATTCAACATGTATCTGGTAGGGTCAAAAAAAAAAAAAAAGTAAAGGAAACAAGGTAGACTGAGATATAAGCACCACTATCAGAAGATGTACGGAAAGCATGGTGAAGTTGGGACAGAAGAGAAACAAGAGAAAAAAGGCAGGATGACAGCGCCCCCAACAATACCGCAGCACGGTGAAGACGCGCGCCATCTTCCCTATGGCTCTGATCTTGTTGCGGATGACCTCCTTTCGAGCAGCGACTGGCGACAGAAGAATACAGACAGAAGGAAGAGTTAGATACAAGTTGTTATAAAACAAAACAAACAAAAATCATCTGTACAGCTATGGATCCACACACACACACATGTATATATATAAAAATAACAAGACGCTCTCTCAGTAGCAAAATAAATATAAAAACAAACACACAAACAAAAAAAAAATCCATTATTCATTAACTTAGAGGTGCCAACCCTTACGCTTTCAAGGCATTATTTTCTACTGGACTGAAATCTGTATGGGTTTATGCTCACTGACTTAATTTTCCAGTGAACAAACTCCCAAGAATATGTGCTGAGTAGAAAAAAAAAACATGAATGACATGCACATGTTACCAACCTGTTAAATCACCTTAGTTTCAGAAGCACCCTCAATTACCAATAAACCATCTGCATTGTTGTGATTAGTGACCAATGAGAAGAAGGCATGGTGACCACAAGTAAGCCACCCACTTTTCTTTGTTCTCTCTCGACTTATTCAGTACAATGGTCAGACCAGCGCCGTCATCCAAAAAGAAACTTGCTCAGGCTGATACTTCCAATAACGCCACGGAAATTCATGAACTGAGGTTTTCGCTGATTTTATGCCAGCAACATCTGACTGTTCAGCCATCCTGAAGTCCTTGCAACATACAACAGCTAGATCTGAAAATATCTCACGGTGGATTCAATCATGATGCACATGTTTTGGCACAACTGGCAATTTCATATCTCTGTTACATTTGTACCACATTGTACTCTGAAATGACTGAGGCTTGGAACTAACAAATCGTAATTTGTATTGAAAAAAATGTCCAACATTGTAGTCTGAAAGGATGAAGGGAGCTGGCACCTCTGTACACTACTGACTTCACATTTTAATAATCCAAAGGCTCCCTGAACACACACACACATGGCTTTCTCTTTGTTTGGGTCTTTTTTCCTTCCTTCCTATCTAACAAATTTCACAAAAAATATACCCACAGTAGTAGACGAGTTTTCAACAACCTGTTAACACCTTTCTGATTAACTACAGAACCACTGGGCTGGTCCAGCATGACTATATACACTTGTCTCCACCCCCCCCCCCCCCCCCCCCCCCCCCTTGCCCTTTTTACAATTTACGAAAGTCAATACATTATCACCAATTAAACAAACACGCTCATGTTCACTATTTTCAGAGCATAAGCCCCCCCCCCCCCCCCCCCCCCCTCCACACACACACACAAAAAGAGACAGAATTAAGGGGATCTTAACTGCCCACAGAACTTTACCAATGCTGGAGAAGGTGTCTGCAAATGTCAATGACCCTCTTTTGTTTTCAACTGACAAAAGACCTAACAGTTGTCAACATGATCCTGTTTGAAATCGCATGTACATCATACATCGACACAACATGCTACATGGAAAGAGTCAGTGAAAACTGGGTGTCATCATTTCAAATTTCCGTCAATTTTCATGCACAATTTATGGCAGTCAACATTACAGCGTTCACCATTCAACGCTTGCTAAAACATGAAACACGTGTATTCACACAGACATATACAGGTTGGGCAGAATAATGAAAAATGCAGTCAACTCCACTTGTCTCACTCCTTAAACTGTTTCCTTAGTGGAAACAATTCTCATACATAACACATGCACTCACAAACAAACCTCCTTCACAGCTGCATACAAAATAAAATGCATATAAACTGCAATATCTTTGTTTGCAAACAGTTAAAAAAGTTCAATTTTTCTGTAGTAAATATATTTATATATATATATATTTTTTTTTCAATACCCGAGAATAATCTCTCTTCTCAATGAATAAACAAAACTGGTCAACATATGATACCCACATCATTCTTTGGCAAGAATCTGGGTGATTGTTTCCATGAATTACATTTAAATGAATACTGATAACAATGGCTATTGAAGATTTACCTGAATGAGGTTTATCTATCAAACAAACAACAAAATGACAATTTCTGAAAACCACCACGCTGTAAAATACCCTGTCTACATAAATTTGACACAATCTTACCTTCCTTGGGAGTGTACAACTTCACAGTTTCTAAAGCATTTATTGGAAATCACCACAATGCTTTGTCTCCCTGTTTCCTCTCTGTAAATGTGTCTGTCTGTCAGCATTCAAAAACATTCTTTCTAACCTTTTCTCCCTGATTCTCACATATGAAAACTCAGAATGAGGAGAACTATTATCACCATACATACATATTTTCTACATAATTTATAGACAGTTAAAACTTGCATGAGAACTTGAGCAAAATACGAGTCATTTTGCATGAATCCTGCGTGACTGTGTGAGCACATGTGGATGTTAATTTATCACTTTTTCTTTTTTTTTTTTTTTTTTTTTTTTTCTCTCTTAATTATCAATTCAAGTGATCTTTATTCTTTGGGCTTCTTCGAGGAGTCAGCTTATGGTATGGTTTCCATCTGTATAAACGAACAAGGAAAAAAACTTTTTTTTTTTTTTTTTTTTTAAGAAAACTAGACTGATGCACCACTGACTTTGATTCTTACTCAAGGAATGACAATGAGCATAATCATCATGCTAAATGTGAAAATCATGGATACATGGAATTTATCAAGCTATCCTGTGACAACACCTTCACATTATTATTTTGTTAATCACTGATGTTATGGCTCTCACACTATATGCCCTGTCTTGTGAGGGTGTTGGACCCCCCCCCCCCCCCCCCCCCAAATGAGAGTGAAAACTCTGCAGTAATTATGAGTGGTCTGTCTCTCTGGTTGATCTTCATGACTCAACACAACCCAGGTGGGGATTAACTGCAAAGTCTCATCGAGGAGAGGAAGAGGAAAGCCGACTCTACCCTGGAGTCACCCACGATTCTGTTCTAGGGACAGAGCTGGATGTCTCTTCATGCCCTCTGGAAAGATTGTAATACTGGCCCTTTAACACCCTTTCCTTCATCCCCATTCCCCCCCCCCCTATCCACCCCCCCCCCCCCCCCCCCCCCCCCCCCCCCCCCCCCCCCCCCCCCACCTTTTCTT
>JADBJO010000646.1:252500-302500 GCA_016801955.1 Conus betulinus | reverse complement strand
GAAAAGCAACATATCAAAAAAAAAAAAAAAAAAAAAAAAAAAGAAAGGAAAATAAATTGAAAGCAAACAAACAAGGAAAGTAAAGAAGAAAAAAAAAGACAAAGAAGCTGCAAGGTAAGTTCTAAAGCATGAGCAACTAATCAATAGAATGCTGGCCGATGATTTGCGATACTTATCACCCACCCACACCCATACCGACACACACACAAAAAGTTACTTTCTGTCCCTCCTGAGCAGTCATCATGAGAATGAAACAAGACAGTCAATCCTGTCAAGTGGCAGTCAATCCTGTCAAGTGTCATTCAATCCTGTCAACCGTCATTCAATCCTGTCAAGTGACAGTCAATCCTGACAAAAGACAGTCAATCCTGACAAGTGACATTCAATCCTGTGAAGTGACATTCAATCCTGAAAAGTGACAGTCAATCCTGTAAAGTGACAGTCAATCCTGACAGAAGACAGTCAATCCTGACAAGTGACAGTCATTACTGACAAAAGACAGTCAATCCTGACAAGTGACATTCAATCCTGTGAAGTGACATTCAATCCTGAAAAGTGACAGTCAATCCTGTAAAGTGACAGTCAATCCTGACAGAAGACAGTCAATCCTGACAAGTGACAGTCATTCCTGACAAGTGACATTCAATCCTGTAAAGTGACAGTCAATCCTGACAAAAGACAGTCAATCCTGTAAAGTGACAGTCAAATCCTGACAAGTGATAGTCAACCCTGTCAAGTGACAACAGACAAGACAGTCAATCCCCAAAAGACACAAACTAGTTTCAAGGTAAAGTCAACTGTGTATATGGGCACAAACAATACTGTTCACAACACATCTTTCCCACTGCTGCATGTATATTCCCACTGAACGATGTACCACTTGCAATGTAATGACCCTTTCCCTCCTGTTTCTCCTCCTATTCAAACTTCCCCAATCAACCCCTTCTTTAGAAGTCCTTGTTAAGTCATTTTCATAGTGACTGTGAAGCCTTGTTTTTGCCCCCCTTTGGTTTGTTCCCCCCCCCCCCCCCCCCCCCCTATTATTTATGTTCTTTTTTTCTCCTACTATTTACCTTTTTTTGTTTTTTGTTTTTTTTTTTTGCCCTGCCTAAAAAACAAACAAACAAAAATAGGTCAGGCTAGTTCAATATTGGTGACATTCATCTGGTAGCTCAGTATTTTGACATCTCTTCTTAATGCATAAGGTAGACACAAAATCTTGACAAGACCGTCAATCCTGACAAGACTATAAATGGTTGAACTTGAAATGGCAGTCCATTCTGATATCAGGAGGAGTGATTGTTACTCCTGACAAGAATGTAACGGTAAAGTTACTAAACACTACAGACTCATAAATAACAAAGGCGGTAAAACCTACTACATCAGTTTTACTCATCCAAATACTGCACTTGAAATTCAAAATTTCAATACAATGTTTCCAAAGTGACATATCAGTTTTTCTACCACAAGCGATAATGAACTACATCTATAAAGAAAAAAAAGATGGAAACACTATTCTTATTTGACACACATAGATACATGTATCTCACACACACACACACACACACACACACACACACACACACATATGCATGCGTCTGTTCACATAGCCTCAGTTCTGTTATCTTCCTTTCCAAAGGGGGAAAAAAAAAAAGCAATGTGAAGACAAACCTATGGTTCATCAAACGTTCCGTAACAACAGCATTGATAAATGAACAAAACAATCCTGCACCCAATGCAAGAACGACTAGCACACAACTTCCTTTCTTTTCATCTTTCATCACGCATCATATTAGGAAACACACAGAAGCTGGCTGATGACCATGTTCACAAAACAATAGGCTACAGACCAAGCACTTGCTGCCCCTTGTTAAACAGAACATCAAGGCGCAGACTGGTATGCTGAAATATACTTTAACAGGTTACTGCACAAAACCTGATCATGCAGCATGTAAATTAACATATCTTGAAAAACGGAGAGTACCTTCCCTTGTTGCCATCTCCAGACAAGAGGAAAAACAAAACAAAACAAGTGACCCTGCAAAGTGTATGAGGCCTGCCTTCTTTCCAGCATCTGTCTTCATCAATGATCCTCTACAAGTCAAGCTGTCAAAGATTGTGTTTTGAAAATCGCATGTTGAACAAGTTACTTCCAGTGTGTCTGCTCAGTCATCGTAAGCTGTCATCCCTGAGCAAGCAAGCTGTATTTGCTAAATGACTGCGCATCATCATATTGACACGGTTCATAATCTATGTCCAGAGCCTGTGCGAGTAACATGCATGTTGCCATGTTAAAAAAATTTAAAAAAAAAAAAAAAAAAAGGGAGCTGAGCAGACAAACTATTCTAAGTCGCAAACATTTAAAAGCCAACCAACCAAATTCTGCAAGAAAAGCTGCTACACGAGGCAGTTTACATCAGCAATGAGTGTCAAGAGGAAGAAACTGACACGGGCCAAGGAAGCGCACAGGCTTCTGGCAGAGCCAAGGGGCAGAACTCTTTGTGGAGGTCTGGTAAAAGCTTTGTAATAATCATGTGTATTTTAACCACCTGTCCTGCAAGGCAAACTGTGCTTGAGGATCTTTTTTACAGGAATTTTTCAAATTTTCTTTCAGAGAGTTGTATCATCGATTCAACTGTTGACTCTAGATTTTTTTACATAACTTAATACTATGTAAAACAACAACAACAACAACAAAAATCACTTTTATTGCCTTTGATTACAGAAATAGAGAATCAGATAACTATAAGATTGCCACAGTCATAAACAAATGTGTGTGTGTGTGTGTGTGTGTGTGTGTGTGTGTGTGTATTAGGAGAGGATGCAGGTTGGGGAGAAAAAAGTAAATTAAAAAAGTCCTCCTTTTGCACTCCTCCTTTGTCTCAATGTCACTGACTGGTGCTTCACGGACAGAACAGCTTCTCTGAGAAAGAGCTCCTGTCAATGACATAGCAGACACACTGTGCACAAGAAAAACTGTTTACCATGTTCAAAGAGTTACCTCACTTGGAAAGTGTTGACCTGAACTTAAAAAAATTAAGTCAACAAAATTTTCATATTTACTTTTTGCAGATCTCCACAAATTCCTGGAGCCATACACTGCCTGTACACACACACACACACACACACACACACACACGCACCTCACTTTGCATGGCCACTTCTGTTTTTTTCTCCACACACAGAAACAAGTTATATTTCAACAACCAGTCACAGAGAACTAGCATGGCTGGAACTGAAGAAGAGGCACAGCAGCGACCACAAGCTGATGGAGACGGAGTCTGCACAGCACTGCGTGGATGGACCTCGGCACTACCAATGCACAAGTAAGATGGACTAGGCTAAATATTCATACTGTCTTGACACCGGCATGGTGATAATTATTACAACTCACGAAAACAAGAGTTTAAAAGAGCCAACTGTTTAGAAGTTTAAATCTTACTTTTTCAGTGTTAAATTGAAGTTGTGCCTTTTATTTGGGAAAAAAAAAGGTAGGATAAACTTGAACTGATAATCAGAGGACCTAGATAACAAAACAAAAAAAAAAAAACTAAAAAAAAACCAAAACAAAAAACACATACACAATCACCCCTGCCCCCCACCAAACTCCACATTATCTACAAAAATCAAAACCACATCTTAACTGTTTACCTTTTCCTCTTTGCAGTAAGAATGAAATCCAGTTGTCGCTGACATTCCCAAAATTACGAAAGTACCACTCATTTCCTGCCGCATGTTTTAAATCCAGTGCCATGACTAACTACATCTGTGAACAAGAAAACGTTTTCACTCCAGTGCTTAGACTCACTACCACTGTGAACAATTCTGTGACCACTCAGGGAAACCAGTGAACAAGACAGGGCACTATGTCCTGTTGGGACAGTTAGGAAGGAGTAAAACACCATAACAAAATCACCGACCACCCAACAATACATCCGCCGTTGTCTGTCACAACAGTTGAAAACTCTTTGCTTTCCACCTGTTTGTATATATATATATATATATATATATAGCTAGAGAAAAAAAAAGCAGTCTATTTCCCTAACACAAAATAGTGACTGTACAAAGGCCAACTTTCAGAACGGCAACAGAACAGATACTCCAAACAATATCAACACAGTAAACAGAACAGATACCCACCCTCAAACAATATCAACACAAAACTCCACTGATGTCAGGATTTCTAGAGTGGAAGGGGGAGGGGGGGGGGGGGGGGGGGGGGGGTGCGGGGGAGGGTTTTTTTTTGGAAGTGGGAGAGGACAAGTGCGTACAAACAGATCTGGTGAAGTGTGCAGATGTTTCTTGATCTATGGCAATACATTTCAGCTTTCATCAAATATACGTTTCATTAGGGAAAAAAAAAAAAAAGTCTCCTGATGCACACATACACACAGATCCAGACTCCGATGCGCACTAGCACAAACATACACTCATGTGCTCAGATCTCTATGCAGTCCATACCCTGCATCATAAAAGTAACAGATGAACCATCGCATGCTGTGCCTAGCACTGAAAATGTAAATGTATCTTTGACAAGAGGAGATATGACACCAATGAGTAAAATGAAACCATTTCACTCAAATAAGATAATACCATTAAACAAATCCAAATAAAAACAAATATCAGACTGGAACAAATCAGTAATATCAATCAACTCCAGTTAATAGGAGTTAAAAAAAAAAGCATGAACTTCAATTACTGGCCAATTTGATGAAGAACTGTTTCCTAAACATGCACTGCCTCTCAGGTTATGGTAGTACAGATTAACCCACCACTAACTCACTGACATGCGTCTACATACGATGCATTTCCACATCGTCATGAAATCACACAGGGGCAGTCTTTAGTAGGGAGACCTGACTTTGCCAGGACATCTCTCATTCATGGTGGAACACATGCACTGTACAGAGATATGCAAGGCACTATGATTCACCATGCACTGGGAAGTGCAGAGGTAGGGGGAACCACAGAAAGAACAACAGGAAGTCAACACAACACAGGGAGGAGGTCAACCAGGGACTGCTCTACAGGAGGGAGCACTGACAACACGCACGGCGCTAAGGGAGGGGGTGGGACTACAGAGACCACTGACAATAGTGCTCAGCTGTAAATCTAGCATACCTTCAGCAGCTTCAGACAAAAGGGGGATACTTGATGAAATCATTATAAAGTTTATTACCGTGATCATCATTTGAGCCATAAACTGATAATCCACCTGTAATAGCAAAAACACACCTGACATGGAGTGCCCAGCAGGTCGTTTTCTAGCACACAAATGTATGCAGATTCATAGAGCAACAGAACACTGTTAGCTTAGGTTTTTCTTTTAAAACACTTGACAAATTTCCACCATGCATATCTAAATGGACATGGACAGGAATATAGTTTTCATCGTCTCAGACCATAACAAAACAAAAAACAAAACAAAATTATTGGTTGAATTTTCACAACACCAGGGATCTCTTCTCTCCCCTTCTGGGGCATCGTTTCACCAGGATAAAGATCTTTACACAGGAGCCAATGAGAAAAAAAAATCAACACATAACATTCCACAGTTTGAAACAGCAAGAGATTAAAAACAGATTTACACTGAAATGTGCTGGAGAAAAAAACAAAACAAAACAAAGCATACTCTTTCAACCTTCTGTTGGTGGAGGTTCTGTCTTCCCTCCCCCCCCCCCCCCCCCTCTCTCTCTCTAAAAATCTCCTTCATTTTCAACACTCACAAAATTTTTTTTTCTATGCCATTGTGGGATCTTCTTGATTCTTATCAATTGCACTTGCATGGCAAACCAACAGAAGCAATGATATGACCTTCACTGTCCATAGGAAACTGTACCTATTTTTTTCAGAAGAATTTCAAATGAGTGCTTTTGTATATCATGCAACATATATAACTCTAAGACTTAGGCTTCTATAAAAACAGAAAACAGCTTTTTTTTTTTTTTTTTTTTTCTTTTTTTTTTTTTTTTAGACAAACCAGCACAATTTCTAGGGCTGGATATTTAGTTTAACAGCTCTGTTTCTGAGGGTTCTAGCAGACACATCATCAAGCTGGCAACAGTAGGCTCTATACTACTCATGAATAAAAACGAAGGTGTTTTAACAGCCTGTACACTTGCTGGGTGAACAGGAACATAGTAATGCTTAAAGCTAGTCTCTCTTCCCCACTGTCAGATTACTGGGCCACTTCATGTCTCCCTCTGTCTCAGCCATCTGCCTGCTTTTCTTCTTTCATGTTTTGAAAGCCTGGTCTCTGACACTGAGTTATGCCCCGACTCATCTGTAGCAGTTCAATCATTCGCAGACTTGTTTTAGCATTTCACTTCAATGACAACTGTAGTGACTTGCTCTTTCTGTTGTTTCACAGTTTTTCAGCCTCCATCGAGGGTAAACATACACCACTCCCCCCTTCTCCCATGGAAAAAAAAACAAAACCGGAACAAACAGGAAATGCCTTCCTCTTGAGGGGAAAAAAGGGGAAATCCATGCTCTGAAGGGGAAAAGACATCTGATAAAAAGTGACACCAACACCAACATAACATATAACATGAAAAAGGGGCGGATGGATGGGAGATAAAGTCTGTGTGCATGATGTGTGTGTGCACACATATGACCGTGTGAGTGTGCATGTGTGTGTGTGCATGGGTATGCATGCATGTATGCGTGTGTGTGTGTGTGTGTGTGTGTGTGTGTGTGTGTGTGTGTGTGTGTGTGTGTGCAGCAGAACAGATTTTTTCTTAACAGAATTCTACATGGGGGGAAAGTAGAAATTTGCTGAATAAAACAAAGGACAATCCCAATCCCTGAGAAACAAAGTAACTTTCCACTTGTCCTTCACCTATTTATGTTAACTCTTGGCTATGAATCTTCCTACAGATATTGATGAATTACGAAGTCTGAATGGAAGCAGAGAAGGCATGAAACAGAAAAAGTAACAGTAACATCAGAATATGATAAATCAAGTTAAGTTAATGTAATGGCACTGCATGGGGTGTTACAAGAAATCCTCTAAATTCTGTTCTATGGAGTGTTAAGAAACAGAGTCAAGTGGAGCAGCACTCATCTAGGATAAGCTAGGGCAAGAGTCCAGAATCAGATCCAAGCACATTCCATTCAGAAACCTGGTTTGACACAAATCTGAGGCTGGCAGAGGAGGGGGAGAGGAGGAGGGAGGCAGAGAAAAAAAGAGCAGAGAGAGATACAAAAAAAGAGACAGAGAGAGAAATATCTTCAATTCAGTTAACAGGAGGCTTACAGATATCTATTTCCATTCCAATTCAATCCCCATCCTCTTTTATTTTCCGTCTCCATTTCTCTGTCAATATCTGCAGACAACAGCTTCAATGTCTTAGCTGTTAAAAGCTGCCTTTTCTCCCTGCAGTCTGTCAGATAGTTCTTTGCCAGTGGACCTCCTCTGTCCTTCTGTACTAGATCTTTAATCTCCACTGTCTTGGTGTCTATTTTCGATCTTTATGTAGCATTTAAACTTAACAAATCAAAACAAAACTGCAATGTGTAGTGGGAACTTTTCATCTGTGATTGATGCAACCTTTGTTGATCCACGTGGGGCAATGCTTTTGTTGTATTCACATTGTGGTATCACATTTATCTGTACATACTTCAGAATAATTATTTGTTAATGTTAAAATTAAATGTATCAAATGTAAATACATCATTTTAATCAATGACCATGGGTTGGAAACCAGAGTCCCCTTGACATACTTTTTGAATGCAATTTTCTATATGAAAAACAAGCCAGTCCAGGCTTTCATAAGCACGGTAGGGAAAAAAAGGTAAGTTTAAGGACTTTTGTCTGCTACAAAGTGAAGAAGAACACACCTATTGTGCCTTTTGTGGACTGCACTCCACACACTGTACTGGCCTTGCTGTCCTCGCTGGCATACTAAAGTGATGGCTTTCTTGGGATCAACCTAAAAAGTTTCATGATTTTTTTTTTTTTCATACTGAAATGCCTTGAGGCCTCTCAACAATGATGTCATGAAAGACTGCCAGTCTTCTAGGGCTTATTTTACTTAATGTTTTCCCTCTCTGTCCAATCCCAACATACCACTCATTAACTCTTTCATGATCCCCTCCCTGATCCCCCTCTATTCTGTTTTCTTTTTTTCTTTTTTTTTTTCGTTCTTTCTTTCTTTTTTTTTTTTTTTTTTGCTTTGAGTGAGATTGGTTCCAGTCAATACTAAACTGAGATGAGGTTTCTATCAGTTACAGGCAATTTCATTATAATGTGCGGATTCCTGGACAAGAGAGAAATGGATGCTCTCCCCTTCACTCCCCACTTTCCCTGACACTTTTCAATGAAATCTTCTTTTCATTTATTTCTTTATGTTGTTATTTTTTCAACCACAGGGCATTCTGACGATCATTCTGTGTAAATGGGATTTTTCTTTTCCTTATTAAATAGTTCCACTTCAAGTCATACTCAGTTTTAACCTGATCTACATCTTATTTTTTTTACAAAAATATTCCTAACAAAAACAATAATGGTTTTAGACAGTTCACCCTCAACTATAACTTTATGGCACCAGGAAAAGAAAAAGCCCATTCATTTTACCCAAAGAGATAGATCCGCTTAACAGTAAGCATGGAGCAAAAAAAAAGAGGAGAAATACAAACACTAGCACCAGCATGCATGTATATGCAGCTAAATGCATTGTCACTCTTTGCTCTGGAGCTCTTTTCATGTCACACACACACACACACCCAGGCACACACACTGGCTATAGGAAAAAAGACAGTTCACTATTAAACATACCGATATGGAGCCATTTCATCATCACAATTAATGGTGAAACGGGATGACGACACACACACACACCTCCCCTCTTGGTCACACTCCCTCCACACACACTCCTGCCTCAAACATGTCTTAACACCGCATAACACAGTCCTCATTAACTAATTCTTCCAACATTTGAGCCATTTCACTTAAACTTTCATTTTCAGACAGTGTACAACGTCCCAGAGAAACGGTCAGGCAAATGACACAAAATGTCATGTACAACAAAAATCTGATGGCACTAAAATAATGGGCTAACCAATCAGCAGTCAGGATAGAAGCACCAGAAGCTGTACTATCAAGAGTTCTCTGGAATCTGTCACAACCCAGCTTGCAGCCTGGCTGAAGGGAACTATGCATAAGCTTTCCCTCATTTTCTGTTATTCTAAGAGTCTTTTATTGATATTCTGGAAGGCCATTTGCTTCGTTTTCACCAGCCATCACACTGCAGATGCTTTTTCCCACTAGTAAGCACCTGATCTGGTATTAACTTACCCCCCCCCCCCCCCCCCCCCCAGGTTCTTCGATATAAATTACATTAAGACCTGATTCACCCCCATATTTTGGCATAAACTCATACTCCCCCACATTTCCTTTTTTTTTTTTTATTATAAAGGTGTCAGGGGCATTTTCATCAAAAAAGCAGACACAGCCTGATGTGATTTTGTGGAAATCAGGAAGAGTTGTAAAAGCCCCACACTGTTAAAGAGCAATTACTGCTCAAGAACTTTTGTCTCCTCATTTTTCTTTCTGTCTTTTTATTTCTTTATTTGTTTTTTATCATATTCATCATGTGTACAAAATATAGTGAAATTGTATAAGTTCTTTATTTGTTGTTTATCATATTCATCATGTGTACAAAATATAGTGAAATTGTATAAGTTCTTTATTTGTTGTTTATCATATTCATCATGTGTACAAAATATAGTGAAACTGTATAAGATCTTTATTTGTTGTTTATCACATTCATCATGTGTACAAAATATAGTGAAATTGTGTAAGTATATGGGTTTTAATCATCCATCCAAGACAACTACATCAACTTTGTGACGCAGTGTACCTGAGACTCCAGTGAAACCCAGTAAGGTCAAACTACGACGACAATTTGATTGTGGAAATAAACCTCATGCTATGCTAAAACCTATCAGTGTACACAACTGTGAGAATCAGTTACCACCAGCTACGCACAATCTTGCAGGAACCAGTGCCCCCATCCCCACTCAAACCCTGCTCACACATACATCCTGTACTTTCAATGCACTCAACTGAAATCAACTGTAACACAACAACTCCGAAGCACCAAGAAACAAGGATGGAAAGAGAGACACAGTGAAAAGGCATGACAAGAACTGCATCATAACCTCATCGTACCTGACGGTCACCAGCCCTTCACTCCACCTAATCCCTCTACCAAGATCTTGCAAGAGCTGTTCTGCCAATGCTACTAGACTAGCAGACACGCCAAATGCTTGGATCTAGCAGCATGTGTTAATGCCTCTGTACCTATCATGGTTCACGTCTAGCCTCGACTGGTGGATTATGTGCATCAAGACAGGACCACAACAGATACAGGATGGGGCAATAGAAAAAAAAAGAAGATAAAAAAGAAAGAAAAACAAATCTATTGATGATAGAAAAGAGCTCCACACAGAAATAGACAGAACAAATATACCTTCAGCAGCTTGTATGAAAAGAGCAAAACAGAAAGCAAAATGAATATGCAAATAAAGCAAACATTAATTCAGTAATCTGCAAGATATTAGCATGTACAAAATTCAATCGGTGTAAAAAAAAAAAAAAAAAATGCATTTGGGACACATATAAGACTAAGACAAGAGGGAGGGGGGCTGGAGAGGAAGGGAAGGCAGATATGTACAGAGAAAGAAAGAAAGTGGACGAAAGAAAAACACAGAGGAAAGGACAGTGAGAGCGAGAGAAAAGAGGGGGTGCGTAACATTTGGAGAGAAACAAGGGACAAAAAAAAAAAAAAAAAAAAAAAAAGGAAGATAAAGATTGACAAGGTAATGAAATATACAAACAAAAAAAAAATGTACTGATCTTGTTTAAACACACACACACACACACACACACACACACACACACACATCATATCCTACATAAAAGATGGCATTTTAACATGCTATGTTAATGAGTATTCCGACATAGCCATTGCAGTTAAAAGAAAAAAAAAAATCCATTTGGATTGACTGTTTACTGGAGGAGAAAAAAAAAGAAAGAAAGAAAAGAAAAGAAGAAACACACAAATCACACATACAACTTCAGCCAGCGTGAGAAACTGGGGAGTACGTTTCGATTTCTTTTTCCTTCTCCATGTTCACACCCATGGTAACGTCATGTCAACATTGTCAGCACTGAAATTCATGTGGACTGTTGATGGACAGACATAGTGGTGCCCTCTAGATGAGAGACACTCAATCACACTGGCTCTGCGTCTAAGCAACCATTGTCATCAGTACGAGGCTCAGTAGGTAGGAGGTGCCCTGCATGTGTTGGATCAGAAAGGGCGACAGTGAAAACCACTGAAGTGACTCAGCAGCAGTGCAGCGCCTCCTCTGGTGGGCCATCTCTTCATGATATTGACTGCTCCCAGTGGACTGCCTGTGGTGATGCTGCCACAGGGTGAAGCTGGGTACGGCTGTGTGTAGGAATGAGCAGCATGGAAATGACACCACAGGAATGGCACAGAGGTTGTAGCAGGAAACAAACAAAAAAGGCAGGTCATCCCTCTGCCATCTGCCTTACGACTGTCTTGTGAAATCACTTGGCACAGACAATGGGGAGGTAAAGAGGAGAATTTTCTGACAGCAGTGCTTTCCTCTTCTGCCAGAGTGACAAAATCTCAGCTCCCAGTCTGACACCCAGTCATTACATTTTCTCACTAACAATTTGCCCACAGCGAAGAACTGCCATTCCAATACATCAGTCTGCATCAACCTAGGCCCAAGCCACAGACAGTCCATTGAACACCTCGATGAGGTCCCTACTACCTTCTGCAACTAGGTATGGAAGACTGAATGTGTTGAAATACCACAGGTAAACAACACCCAATGTTGATACCACCAGAAAAATAAAATGCTGTGTAGCACATTTTGACATCACAAATAGAGCCATCGTTTTATGTGGCCTGCATTGTGACTGATCTTAGTAGCCGGAACTGCGATAACCCAATGCAACTGAAAACAACTTCCAAACACTAGCAGCACAGCTGAGGTTTGTTGGTGTTGAAGATGAGCACTGAGCAGCCTTGGCTACATGCTTCATGGCAGAGTACATCTCCTTCCCTGATTTGCTTCTGCCTAAAGCATACTGGTCACAAATTACTGGATCTGAAACGTTGTGGCCATTATTTCCTTAAAACAAAAAAATTGGGGAGGGGGAGAAGGGATTGGAGAGGAAGGAGTTTTTTTTAGCCTGAACAGAGAATGAATGATCAGTCTTGTAAACAGATACTGCTAATAATTTCTGTATGTCATCACTGACTAGTACAATACCCTCCTGACACTTTAAAACACTTTCATATTAGCATAAATCTCTGGTACCTGGAGCTGACTTACAAACATTTCCTATCATCATCACAAAAACATAATCATCCTGTGAGAGACAGCATGAATGGCAGGAAGGTTAAGAAACCAAGGGATGATGAGGCAGCAAGGCAGGCATTCAGTATGAGAATACTGTGTCTTTCCCCTGTTATCTGCCATGAAAATCCAAAATAGCTGAGGAAAACCAAGACATTGTCTGACCACTTTGACTGCCAGTTGTGAGAACCAGGCAGCTGTCAGGAAAACCAATCCACCCTGGGCAGTGGCAATGAAAACAACACTGCACTTCAGTCAGGCAGGCACACAACCGCTCCATGCAAAAAGAGCCCTATGGTCTTTTCTAAGGAATCCAGAAAATACAATGATTTAACTATCCCATCCAGTTACACCCACAAAGGGGGATAACAGGTGGAATCAGAATGAATGACAGTGAAAAAACACACCACATCTACCCTGAAAGATTAAAAAAAACAATAGCATACATCCCCTCACGTATACATGTCAGAGGTTAATCTAAGTCAGTCCAATGACAAAGAAAAAAGGATATTGATAGCTGTGCATTTATAAAAAGAACAAGAAATCTGCTGTGCATAAAGTTTCACAATATCTAAAGCTTTAAATATAATAAACACCACTGAGAATTAAAATGATACAATAAAGCGAATTACATGTACAAAGTCGAAAGGAAAAAACAACCTAATAGCAGCCCTACCTTCAAAAGAGTCATCACCCTCTGTAACCAGTTCATCATCAGAGCAGATGTTCAGAATGTTCACCAACATCTCTGTCACTGTAACAAAAAACAAACAAAATCACATCCTCATCTTCAGGAATAAGAGGGTAAGGAGGAGTCATCATAACACTCTGAATATCAAATTTGTTTGCACTCCTAAGATCCTGCATTTCACAGACTATACAGTGTACCCTTGTCCTCTTTGGACGCCTTAAGAAGCACATCAAATGGATCGATAAAATCTGATGAAACACTGCTGTGAATCATGATCATGTGGGAGTGGTGTTCCACACCCAAAAGTATGGCGTTTTAGCAGAAGGAAACTTTTTGATGGAATCACATACACATCTCACAAAAAACTCCCATTCACACAACTTATACTGACACAAACAAATCACACTAAGGGAAGTGGGAGAAGACTGAAACACTGTTTAAATCACAGACTGAACCACGGTCACTAATTGCACCTGTGTGGATGAAAACACAAGAAGACTGACTTTATAACGATGCCACAGACTTAGCAATTTTCATTGAGGCGATTTTCAGAGCTGAAAGTTATCGAGCTAGCTACAAAGTCAACAGCAGAAAAATTGAATCTGAACTTGGATCAATAAGTTTAGAACCCCCCCCCCCCCCCCCCCCAAGAAAAAAAAACCCACACACACACACACAAAGTAACTCCCCACCCAAAAATGCTTCATGGGAATAGCAGTGGCTTAAATGGGGCTGCGTGAACAGGTAGATCTTTAGACTGTAGTCTATGTTAGGTGAAAAAATGGCTAAGATCAGAGTGGAAGTGCTACCTAGTCTTGTTGTATCGCACACCAGTCCGAGCTTTAATGGGAAACTACACATAAATGTCAAAGTGCTACACTTTGTGCTTTCAACCCCTTTGTAGCTGTGTGTGGAGCACCTAGTGGTTGGTAAAGAATGGTAGGTACACGGCCAGCATTGCTCCCTCAGCTGCTCTGAACACACAGATCTAAGAGCACTTAGCTGTCTTTCACTTCTGAAGTTCTAAAGCTTAGACAATGACAGTGGATCCACAATTTTGGCTGACCGCTCCTGTATGAAAATGTATCAAGAACTTGGGCTGAGAGCTCCTGCATTTGGAGGGGTTTGCTTTCTGAATGATCAGATTTTCAACCTGTCATTGCAGTTAGTTGTAACCGATTTTGATGAGGTAAGTGTTTGCTTGTTCTTCATTTTCGTTGTCCTGAGTGGTGTTTATCTTGCCTGAAGAAGACCTAAGAGGTCAAAACATGTCCTGTTTCGCTTTGTGATCCATTTGTTCATGTTTGGCTGATACATTACTTTAACTTTTCAAGATCTGTCATTGCCAATTGATTACTTTCATTTGTTGAAGTAATTCTCTCCCTTTGCTCAAGCAAAAGAATGAAAAAAGAACGATATGTATAGAGAGATTTACACTGCCTTTCAATGTCTTCTCCAATATGGACAAATTGAATAAAATTCAAACTTTTGCCACACGGGCTTCTCCCCTCCACCTCCCCCCAGCAGAAATTATCACCAGCAAGAGTTACAAAACACTGCATCTATCAAAAAACAGTTTCATTCTTGTACTGCCTGTACTCCAAAATGAAAAGAACACTGGCAGACATATTCATTCTCTGTTTAACTCTTGTACTGCCTGCACTGTAAAATGAAAAGAACACTGGCAGACATATTCATTCTCTGTTTAACTCTTGTACTGCCTGCACTGTAAAATGAAAAGGACAACACTGGCAGACATATACACTCTCTGTTTCACTCTTGTACTGCCTGCACTGTAAATAATAAAGGACAACACACTGGCAGACATATACACTCTCTGTTTAACTCTTGTACTGCCTGCACTGTAAAATGAAAAGGACAACACTGGCAGACATTTTCATTCTCTGTTTAACTCTTGTACTGCCTGCACTGTAAATCATAAAGGGCAACACTGGCAGACATTTTCACTCTCTGTTTAACTCTTGGACTGCCTGCACTGTAAAATGAAAAGGACAACACTGGCAGACATATTCATTCTCTGTTTAACTCTTGTACTGCCTGCACTGTAAATCATAAAGGGCAACACTGGCAGACATTTTCACTCTCTGTTTAACTCTTGGACTGCCTGCACTGTAAATAATAAAGGGCAACACTGGCAGACATATTCATTCTCTGTTTAACTCTTGTACTGCCTGCACTGTAAAATATAGGGCAACACTGGCAGGCATATTCACTCGCTGTTTAAGTCTTGTACTGCCTGCACTGTAAATAATATAGGGCAACACTGGCAGGCATATTCACTCGCTGTTTAAGTCTTGTACTGCCTGCACTATAAACAATAAAGGGCAACACTGGCAGACATATACACTCTCTGTTTAACTCTTGTACTGCCTGCACTGTAAATAATAAAGGGCAACACTGGCAGGCATATTCACTCTCTGCTTCACTCTTGTACTGCCTGCACTGTAAAATGAAAAGGACAACACTGGCAGACATATACACCCTCAATACAAACTGACCTTTTTCTCCCACAAAGGGCAAGGACCATGTGAACACATCCATGAAGTTGGGCAGCCAGTAAGGGTGAGGAGAGCAGTTGAACTGACGGATGTTCATCACATTGTTTTTCATATTTCAAGATAGCAGCTGTACAGCACAGTAAGCAAGCAAGCACGCACACACACACACACACACACACACACACACACACACACACACACACACACATGTACACCATTGACACACACACACACACACAGAAAATATTATAAACAAGGTAAGCATGGAACTTTAAAATGTCTAAGGAAAATGCAGGGTGGGAGTGGGGAGAGCAGTAAATCTTCTTCTCTGCTGATCCATTACAAGAATTACAGCCACCTCTCTCCATGCAGACGTTTCAGGACATTATAATTCCATTCAATGACACTGAAGGTACTCTTTCTCACACAGGTACTTGACTCCAATGATGCTCATTTTCACACTGCATCCACTGGTATCACCCTGCCCTTTGCCCCACCAATAACGGGAAAACAAGCAAAACCCCTGCTCATGCAAGTATACAGTTTTCTGAAGTCGTGACATTCATTTCAGTTATTCCTAGCAAACCTTGTAATTCAAATGGCTTTACATGGCAATGACATGGGTAACAACTGTTTGCAACAGTAATTGTATAGGTTGAAAATCTTGTAGGTCACAGAGATCTGTCAGTGTCACCACAAAAAAACAAAACAAAGACAACATCATCAACAAAACAAAACAAAACAACAAAAAAGACAACCTTATCTTACTCCCATCTTACCTTTATTATTATATACATCCAAGTAGTTTGGAGCTGAAAATATTGTAATCAGGGATGGAAAACCCGTTGTCTGGCTTTTTCTGTACATACGATACCTGTGAGTAAAACAAACATAATGATGGCATACATTTCAGATGAAGTATGGACCTCCTACTACTAGCCAGCCATTCTTCCCTTATCTTCATCCTTCCCTTTTCTTTTTTCTTCTTTTCTGTTTTCAGTCTTGTTCTCATTTGCCTACATTAATGATTTAAGTACACACCAGACCATGTGATATTACATTTGTGAGCCCCAGAAAAATATATAAGTTTTTTTTTTCATCATCAGAAAAATAAACATTTCCAGGGCTAGAAAAAATTTGTCAGGCAAATATTCAAAGCTACAGAAAAACACATTCAGGTTAAGACAAAGTATTGAATATGAAAATGGTTGAGATCATGGGCAGATCTTTTTGCCCTTCTGTGTAAAATGTAGACTATACATGTATGTGCAGTCCCCATACACTCAAATGTGTAGTCATTAGGAAGTTGCACTCAAACTCTCATTTACAAACATGCCGTCACAATCAAGAACAGACTGCACTTGAACAAAGTGTGATAATGCTCAGAACTTCACTATGACAGTGGTGTCAATGCATAGAAGAATGATTGATTTATCATTCCGACCATTCAACACAGGGGTTGAATGTCAAGTCGTATACAGTAAAGTTCTAGATAGTCTCTCAAGATAACGTGCAACTGGAAAACAAAAACATCACAACTGTTCTCCTAAGTCAGAGTGTGTTGTAGTGTGTAAAAAAAAAATGGGGTTGTTAAGAGACTGACACTTGTACATTGTTGTTTTTTTAGCAATGTTACAAAAAGAAAGTTGTTATAGCTAATGGGTAGACTGAGTGCAAGCAGGAATAGGAAAGGGAGGTAAAGGATAGTATCACAGCCAGACAGAAACGATCCCTCATAGATTTTTTGGTCACTGATCATGAGAGGGAGTCCTACAGCATGATCTATAAAGGCTGTTCTACCATGTGATGATATGTGACACTTCTCTTCTGTGACAAGGGTGACATCCTCCTAGGCATGGCCACCATGTTAAATCAATTTGGCACACTCGAGGCGGAGCAGAACTTTTCACAACAATGACATGTTTTGTTTTGAGACAGTATGGCCTTTTTGCAAGATAAGCCTACATTTTCACCTTAGATCTGCCTGAATGTGTTTTACTGTTGGTGGCAAAAAGCATGATACATATTTCCAGAGTCAAAACTGCATGCAAACCCAAGTATGACGACTTATGCATGTACAAATTTTTGTTCCTCAAAATAACTGGACAAGTGAATAGCACTATGCTATTGAAATGTATTGTAAAGTCCAAAATCTGAAAAGAAATTTTGATTTTTTAAAGTATTTTATATCCAATAAAGCAAATGGCAGAGGATTATTAAAGTTTTAAGTCCAACTGAACACAAACACCATACCAAACAGTAGTGACAAGAAACACATATCTCTGTACAAATTTTTACAATGAAAACACAAGATTAGAAATGCTGTTTTGTTCTGTTAATGTTAAAATCAGATCAATCTGTTCAGTTCTTCACAAATCATACCAAAAGGAGACCATAAAAAAGGATGTTTGTCTACTGACCTGCAGAATGTTTGTCAGATATGCAGACTCCAAGCAACACACAGCATTGTCATCTTTCACCATTTCCGATGAGCCAGAATGGTGAGACCACACAAGACCCTTTAGGTACTGCAATGTTTTAGTCAAATGTGTGTGTGTGTGACAGATGCATTTTGTGTCTGCAAGCATATGCATGAATATATACATGCATCTGTTGCCCTGATCAAAATTTGGTGCATGAAGGCACCTAGTGCTTGTGTGTATATATACAAATTCTTGTGTGTACATATATATAAATGCCTATGCATACATATGCAACAGTAAACAGAAAACCACTTCCACACACTTACCCAGCATCCTGTGCTTCATGCGCTCTGATTATGGACAACAAGTTGTTCTGTTGCAAGAAATCACAACATGCTGCATAGCTGAAATGCACACCAATACCAACATAAAGAAAAATGCAATATAATATTCCTTACTTAAAATTCATAAATATGTTCCCCATACACTCTTTCAAAGCTTTTCATTCCAGTGAAAATACAGACATTTGAGAAGACATGGAAAAACATCCCCCTGCTGCTACGTAAAAGAATATCTTTGAAATAAACAAACAAATAAACAAATGAAAGAGAGTGAGAGAGCTTGTCCCACTGAGGGCAGATACAAACTGAAACTTGCAAAGACAACCAAAAAACAACTCTAATCAAATTATGAAGAAAATGTTCCTGACCGTAGAAAAGTAATGAAAAATCTTTTCATCACATTTTTTTTTTTCATGCTTCTCCTCCATCCCCCTTCCATGCTGCAGTAAACAAGCAATCCACTGGAATCACCCCCCCCTCCCCCCCCCCTTTTTTTTTTTCTACTTGTGCCCCTGGCATGCACACATACATGATGAAACCCTTGTGGGTCTAACAAGCATGAAGTTGATGCTTGTGTTTCTGACAGCTGATATTCAAATGACAAATTCCGACTGGTTGAACTGGGAACCAATGATCATTCCCCTTACCACAAAGTACTGATAAGGATATAATAGCCAAGGCTAATGCCACGACAACCAAAAGTGTACCATTTCTTTGGTGTGAATATTACGAATTCCTTTCAAATCCAATATGCTTTTCTTCTTTTCATAAATGTATTCATGATATGTACTTTTCTTTTCACTTGATGTTTTTTCACTTTCTGACTGATGGCTTACAACAGCAAACTGGACTTCTGATGTGCCAGTTTTACATAATTTTACTTTGCCTTCCTCCTCTGCCCCTGCCCTAGACAATAATTTCAATGGAGTCCTTGGCTACACAGCTTGCTTATCCTCATTTTCAGTTTTCAGAAAACTGCATGGAGTTTTGGTCTCTTGAGCAGCTGCATGGATGATGGTCACATTTTGAACAAATTCACTCTACTTCATTCTTACTTACAGCACGGCATGCATCCATGGAGCTTTAATTCAGCGACATTTATCCCTCAAATGTTAGCACATGAGTCTTTTACACGCACACACACATTCACTCCTTACATTCATGTGCACATAAGAAAGCACTGTTTCACATCTACCTGATACTTCTGATTTGTATGTAAGTTTTTGCTTGATTATCGAGATTTCATCACACCAAAGCACATAAAGCTACACAGCCAGCCAACTGTTTAGCGTCACCAACCTGTAAAAATATGAGCAACCTCGAACAGTGTTGTGTGTGAAATGTTCTGATGTTTTCTCATTGCCAAAGTCTTCCAATGGATCTGACCATAACAAATCACACATGGGGCCAAAGGCTGGTGGCTCCTTGAAACGGTCCAACTGCAGGGACAGAAAAAAAATCAGCATTTCTTCTTTTTTTTAAATCTTTGTTTGGTTTTCTTATTGTTCAACATAAATACAGGACAAAAAAAAACAAACAACAACAAAAAAGTCACATAGTTGTACTCGTGAGATAAGGTACAATAACATATCTTCACCGGCTGTGACCCAACCCATTCTGTCCTCCTGTTTGTTTGTTTGTTTGTCTGTTCATCTGTTTGTCCATCTATATATCTTTCCTATGCTATTTGGGCATCTACACCGATCTCTCTGTCCGACTGTATTTATCCTGTATATTTTTCACCAAACGCATGTACACATTTCCAATGAGTAGCAGTGTTAGGATATGATGTATACACGGCTTATGAATATTTCTTATATCACTGCACTATGTCAATAAGTAACAATGTTTTGTATGTGCAAGTGATGATACAATAAAGTTCTTTCCTTTTCCCCCATGTGTTTATCTATTTCATTTTTTTTTTGGCTTGCTCTATACCTAAAAAAGAGCATTTCTGTTACTTACATATGCTTAATCTAACAATCAAGCACAACTGAAACTGATATATTTTAGTGACAGTTTTAAAGAAGAGCTCTTTGGGGAGAGAGAGGGAGAGAAAGAGAGAGAGAGAGAGAGAGAGAGAGAGAGAGAGAGAGAGAGAGAGAGAGTGTGTGTGTGTGTGTGTGTGTGTGTGTGTGTGTGTGTGTGTGTGTGTGCATGTGTGTGTGTGAGTGAGACTGTGCCGGTGCAAACATAAAAAACAAAAAAAAAACCCTCAAAAACTACAACAATGTTTAGCCCTGTTACCATGAACAGACAGTTGTTCAGGACTCCCAAATTCTTCATGTTTTGGGGATAAAAGTGATCAGCGCTGATTGTTGTTGTTGCTTTTCTTTTCTATTAGGCATGAGATTTAACCAAAGTCCAGGTCATAGGCTGCCTTTGACTTGGTGTACTGAAGGGCAATGCCCAACAGAACATTTAGTGTGAAAGCAGGAACTCACTTTCTGATAAAGCAATTTTTTGTTTGTTTGTTTGTTTAACATTCAATTCTAAATGTTCAACTGCTGACTTCAGTTCTCAAACCACCTGATACATTCACCGAAATGTTCCCCAAAAGATCTTGGTTTTTGTAATCAACAATCCCAACTCGCGCCCCAGCATTTGTTATCAATTTTCTTGATCACACTGGGGTCTTCAAGACCGCTTCATAGTCGTACTGATCTCCTGACCACACAGCGAGCCATACCTTCCTAATGTCCTCCAGGTTGTGAATTTCTGGTGACAGACCTCCGTGCACACAGAGGAACTGCTGGTTCATTAAAGCTGAAAGGGGCAGACAGTCAAAGGCATCCATGCAGGCGTCATACACTCTCTCTGTGTACTTGATTTTACCTGCGGGCACAAAACAAAACACGTCCATTGACTCCCAAGCAAACACAGCATACTTCCAAGCAAACACAGTATGTGTATTAACTTATAAGTAGGATATTTTTGTTTTGAAAAGCACAGTCTGATCACTCACAAGTAAATCATTTCACAGAGACACATCGTAATGTTAACGGCTACACCTGGACGACTGGTGTCAAATAATTCATTTTACAGTAAAACACAGCAAAATCAATGGTTTACAGAACCTCCAGACTTAACCAGGGCATGACTGCTTGATTTGTAAATCAAAAACTGATTTTCATGATAATAACACTCTGACACTAACATTTGTTTTTTTTTTGTTCCTTCCTGATTGAAAAAAAAAGTCTGAACAGACATAATTTTCTTTGCATAATAAGTTTTGAAATCTTAGTGAAAAGTAATGCTGGAGCATTTCTTGAAAAAAAAAAAAATCACTTTTTTAGTCATTAACAAAAATGCTAAGGGGACAAAGATCATAAACACTAAAAGGTTGTATGATACTAGTGCTATATGAAATACATAACGAGCACTTTCACACATGCACAAACTTCCCTCGCTTTCTCTCTCCCTGTGTGTATTCATGTGTGTGTGTGTGTGTGTGTGTGTGTGTGTGTGTGTGTGTGTGTGTGTGTGTGTGTGTGTTGTCCTGTCCTCTCTCCCTGACAAACAACAAAAACAAAGCAAAACAAACAAAAAAAACACCATTACATCTCACTCGCCATATCTTCTTATATAATTTCCCTAACGACAAACAATGAAAAGGAAAGACCGTCAAAACATCTCACATGAAGGCAAAGTACAAGGGCTGGACCATTCCTTTACCTTAGCAGATAATGTATATCCCCATACTATTCTTTCATGGAAGTTTCTTTATTAAAAAAAAAAAAAAAAAAAAGAAAAAGAAAAAAAAAACCCTAGTGTCAAAATCTGTAAACGTAGCAGCTCTTTGCTTAGCATCAAAAAAAAAAAAAAGCTTGCATAAAAAATCTGACAGGAACAAATCTCCAGTTTTTAAACAGATTCACACAACTTGACATATTGTTACAGAAATTAAGTCTGTGGCACTTTGTTGATAATTCAACCTTTACCCACAAAATAAAAATTAAGGTAATAATCACACACACACACATATCCACACTTGACTAGGGCTAAAGTAAATTCAAGATCAAAATGACACGGAGAGTTTCCAGCAAAAGTTAATGAAGTTTAATATACATTTTCTTTTTCCAGAAACCATTCTACACTTTTTAGCAATGAAAAAAATATGCAATTCCTGAATATGAAAGTATGAAAAAACAAAACCATACACAACTGGCTGCCTTTCATTTTCTTTTAAATTTTAAAATTTTTTCTTACACAATCCCTTTGGTGTTCAGTATACGAGAAGGAATGCGAATGTATTAATGAATGCACCTGATGGACCCAAAATCCTTGAAGCAAGAGAAGAAGTATCGAGTCACTGAAATTCACTCTATCTCTTTCTTTTCTATTTCATTTGAGGCTGTTAATTCTTCATCCCTTTAGAAAACAAGGTATGACAAATCTGAACATGACTTATTCATTTATCTTCTTTCTTTTTTATTGTTCAATGTAACCAACGCACCCCCTCATATCCAAGCAATTATGCACTCAAACACTGCCACGACTACCATCATAAACAGCACAAAACAGAAGCAGAAAAAAAAAACTCTTACACTCTTGCTTGAATGTGAAGTACTCTGTTAGATGTCTACATTCATGGTTTCCTCGCAAGAGGAAGAAGGTAGTTGGATACAACATTTTCAATGCCCACAGGTACAAAACACACTGCAAAGTGAAAAAGAGCATACTTACTCAAAACACACTGTTAACAGGAATAAAGATGAACACAAACATATAAATCTTTCAACATTTAGTTCATCACAAAAACAAAACAAAAGTAATAACAATGGCTGGTGACTAAATGACATTTGGAGAATAAGAATATGGTTGAAAAGCTCAAATCACCTTGCTCCAAAAGTCCATAGTTATGCACCTCAATCACTAAAACATACAAGTTATCTCGAGTCTGTGGAATTGTTCCGAATTCAAGCTCTTCTTACTCTTTCACATCCACCAGCACATGTTGATACACACTCTATCTTCCTGTCCCATTCTCTTAAAAGACTTAGTTATATAATTCAGCTGAGTGACACAGAATGGGGAAAAGACGGAGTCTCACAGGCCTTCAGTGAGACTGCCATGACACTCTGACTGCACCAGTGGGGTAGTTTCCATATGAAATTATTTTCAATGGATAGTCCTTAGGACACAATGACATTCATAAACTAAAAAAAAAAAAAAAATCATAGACAGGACGGGAATACGATGATTATTAATAGAACATGACATCAGAATGCTATGTGACAAGTCTGAGTGCATTCTCTGTGTGTGTGTGTGTGTGTGTGTGTGTGTGTGTGTGTGTGTGTGTGTGTGTGTGTGAGTGTGTTCAATGTTACAAAAGTCATCAGTGTTACTAGTGCCTTAAGAGTTGAAGAAAGGAGTATTTCTAATCCTGGTCAACAAGAGTCAGTGTCACACAACACAGGAACAGGGAAGAAACAGTAAGTCCAGGCGCAAAAAGCTGAAGTACTGAAAGACCAAAAACTTATTCACTTTACTTAGATGAAAAGAAAAAAGAAAAGAAAAGAAAAGAAAAGAAAAAAAAGAAAGTATGGATACTACGCAGAATAATGTACACAACCATACTAGGCCAGAAATGGGAGGGGATGAAAAAAAAACAAACAAACTCATGTCCAGTCAGTTGCACAAGAGAAATGCAAGGGATGATTACAAGCCTGCTACTTAGCTACAGGACCTAGACCTCCCTGATCACATCAGCATTATCACTCATCAGTAAGCTGACATCCAAACTTTTCACTGCAAGGAACCCCAGCCTTGCCCTGAGTACAAACACATGAAAGAGTTCATTGTCTGAAAAGAACCACAGACAAGTTTAGAAAGAGTGGGGGTTAGTTTCCGCCGAGGACATTGACGAACAAAGTACACAAGACACGATGCATTTCGACCTCTTGGGTCTTCTTCAAGTGAAAACAAAATAGGTAACATTTAACATTTAGGACAGTACAAACAAAGAACGAAGAGCGATTTATCTGATGTCCATGCGGTAAGCTGTGAAGAATGGCTGACCATTCTTCACAGCTTACCGCATGGACATCAGATAAATCGCTCTTCGCTCTTCGTTCTTTGTTTGTACTGTCCTAAATGTTAAATGTTACCTATTTTGTTTTCACTTGAAGAAGACCCAAGAGCGAAATGCATCGTGTCTTGTGTACTTTGTTCGTCAATGTCCTCGGCGGAAACTAACCCCCACTCTTTCTACAGAGACAACACCTGGCCAGACACAACCAGCACCATGTTTCTGTTATTTGTGAGACTGTCACCAAGCATGACTTTGCCTTACATACGCAGGAGAATTTTAGTGCTATTTCTGAGGAAAAATATTTGACTCCTACTATGGTTGAGCGAATGCATGCACACACGCTCACATGCACTTACACAGAAGCACAACCTATAAAACTGTACCTAGCCCACAAACTCAAGTGCTCAAAAGCTGGCCCAGACCGATGACCCAACTTAAACCTGCTAACCCACCAGAAATGAACAGCACTACAAACTAAGGTAAATAACTGCACCCTGGATTTTCCACTGGTAACATTTGGCAGAAACTGCTCAGCATATAAATATAACCTAAAAAAAACCAAGTTATTATGGACATAAAAAAAAAATTTCTACAGAAACCAAAGTCACTTACATTTGAAGAAGCAGTTCAAAATCCATTACTTCTAAACAAATCATGTTCAAAAGGTAATTCTAATGAAACAAAAGCTCTACACTGTGGAAACAATCTCAATTCGAAGTCAAGGAACCTTTAAAACGGAAAAAAGCAAGACTACAATTTTCAGCCCAGAGGTCAGGCCTATCAACCTCCCACTGGGTGCAAATGCCACTCAAAGTTGACAGAAACGAGTACAGAGGAACCAGTCTAATGTCATGGACACTCGGTCTGTTGAGAGAGGAGTCCCACAGGGAGACGGACTGACTGGCACTTCACAAAGCTCACCATCATGTGGCAAGTCTGTCAATGCACAGGTCCTAGTCAGACCACCTCTTACACGGGTCAAATGTCCTGTTGCACATAGTACAAGCCGTTTTTGTCACAGAAAAATAGTTTTCGTGATCTTACCGGATCATATTACACAATAAAATGAGAATGGTCAGAGTGACTTGCAGCTGGGGGGTCTGGGGGCGGAGTGAGTACAGAACTGGGTTCCGAGACCGCAACTCAATTTCTTTCACTATTTTAGAGAGAGAGAAAAAAGGCTGGTCATTGGTCAAAACAGCAAGGACCATCTAAAAGAAGTAAACAAATATCAAGGTGTAAGAGAAACAACCATCACAGAATTTCTTGTCATCATGAAGGATTAGATGCACAGGATGGTCGTTAACAGAGGTTTCAGAGCATCAACTCACAGTAGCATTATACATGCTGACAACCACTAACCATAACAGCATTTTACATACTGACAACCACTAGCCATAAAAAATCAAAGTTCATCCCATAAACTTTTCAATATGGTGCACTGATCATTTTCATACTCAGTATCTGACATTTATCCCCTGCAGAACAAACACTTGTTTATTCTTTAAAATGAAGTATGTGCTAAACCATGCTGACATATTGCAATCATTTAAAAGCACGTTAATATGAATACATACTTCACATAAAGGCATTCAACTTATCTAAATTCACATAAAAAAAACCCCAAAAAACCCCAAAGCATATGCTTACCTCTATGCTAAAATACCCTCTGTCTACATAGTCGCCCAAGAAGAGGTATCTTGTGGAAGAAGGGGGGCCACCCACTTCAAACAGCTTCATGAGGTCGAAGAACTGACCATGAATATCACCACACACTGAAAAAACAACAACAAAAAACACCGTGGATTTCAGAACATGCACTCAAATTTCTTCATGTGTACAGCAATGCAGACCAGAATATTTGTATTGATTCACCTCATCTTACCAGGGACTGAAAAAATGAGATGAATAAATGTTCCCCCTCTTGCACAGAAGATTTACTCCTGTCAAAGAAAACATTTTGCAATTTCTGGTAAATTCAACATGTTCACAGCAGTTTCACATGCACTAACAGGTTTAACATATTTGCATAAAAATCAAAGGCAATTGCATTTAATTAATTAAAAGAGTAAAAAATAGGCTAAAGGTGTAATTATCCATGAATTATCAGACCCAATTTTTAAGTTAAAATGCTAATATGAAGCTTGAATATATACACAGTTCTAGAAGGAAAAACTTAACTTTGGCATTGAACATTAAAAATTCTATCCTGTGTTGTTAAATGTATGGACACAGTTGTCGTAAAATGAGCAGGCTGCAGTCTGAAATCTTTTCTTTGGAAGTGTTTCTTATGATCAACATACATCTTGGATTCTAACAGATCAAGATAAGGATATCTGCATTGTTCACATTTTGATGTTTTACAGAAGGATCCCATGACCCCTTACCCGAGGATCTTGCTGTTCTCTTAGAACAAACAGACTCTTCATGCACCCAAAAGAGACAAAACTAGAATTTCATCTCAGAAAAAACTAATTCACAATAGAATCCTAATCATGTAAGAAAGCAAGTGAAAAAATATCATATTAAAATGGACATCTTTCATTTGACTTCTTGAATATATCTAAAAATATGTAAACAAATGTGCAAAGCATCTTTCTGTTTCACTTTTACTTTTTGTGCATGGTCTCTCTCTCTCTCTCTCTCACACACACCTACGCTTGCACACAGATAACAGTTTGTGGTAATTATCCCCTTGTCAAAGTACAAGCATTAAACATGCCACACATCCCCTCCCTTTCTCTCTGCCTCTCTGACCCTAACCTGCACACCTCCAACTCAAGGATGTTGTTTACCCCACCATCGTGAGTCACTCCCCAGGTTCTGTCGCCACTAAATCACCTTCCCCACTGCCACTAGTGCCAGCCATGACTGTGTGCCAACCTGTACTTTCCTACTGTTTCTCACTCTCTCCGACACCACTGACGGGATGCTATTGTTCATTCTTCTGCCTCTACAAGAAGTGAATGCAGTGCCCTAAAGAGCTGTGCACCTGAAATTTGTTGTTTCTCATCAAAGTTCATCTAAACACACACACAAGAAAAAGCTGAGGTATCATAAATTGTCTTTGCTCTCGCCAGAAAATCTTGAAAAGAATTCTTCCCATCACAACAATGAGCTGCCTTTAACCAGTATCTGAGTATGTCAACAATAAACTTTAAGCCCAGGTTTCCACCATATATGAGTGGCAAATCTTGTTCATCTCATCATGTAATGCACACAGCGGGCCAGTCCTCAAATTCAAGCGAGAGAGAGAGAGAGAGAGAGAGAGAGAGAGAGAGAGAGATAGTCTCAACTCTGAATACACACACTGTAACCAATATAATCTAGAAGAATTTTTTTTAACTAAAAAAAAACCAGAACAGAGTTACAATTTTTAAAAGAGAGTGTTCTTTTGTTGTGTTATTTATTTTTTTGGGGTGGTGGTGGATGGGGGTGGGGTGGGGGGATACTACATAAGATACACCACAAACAACGGAGCAAAATTTATATTTAAAAAGACAAAAGATGCTTCAGGTTTTTTTTTTTTTGTCACAAGATTATTTATGATGTGGTTATGCTAAATAGCACTCATTGTAAGCAATGGTGTAAGTACCAAAAAAAAAAGAAATTAAAAAAAAAAAAAAACAAAAAAACTAGCTGCTTTGGTGTAATGATTAGCATCATAGACTGAGGGGAGGTTGTCGCTTTAAGCTGCTTATGATGAGAAGGCCTATCATTTTTTTTCTGTTAGGAGACTTTATCGTTTTTTCCTTCTTCTCTTTTTTTACTTCAGCCAGCACATAGAGCTGAGCACGTGCCACAGGCTGAAATGGGAAGGATGTGGACACACATGGCCTCATGTAACCCCACTTCACAAATGGGGCACTGACAGAGTTAATTTCCTGGCCAACAATGCAGGCCTCCTTATCATGTGGGCTTAAAATACATCCTGAAAGGAAGCAGACCATACCTCCGGGTCACAGTGGTCATGCGTTGCACCAGTCTGACATGGTGGAGAGTAAAAATTAGGATACCAAAATCAGACACAGAATTTTTTGCCTTGAATTTTTTTTTTCTTTTAAAAAATTTCTGCTAGCTTTTGGAATCAACGAAAAAAAAAAAAATCATTTTCAGAATTTGTAAATAGCCTTGTTTTATATTCCTTCACTGCATGTGTGTGTACTGGCAATCGAATGACAACTACACCCCAAATGAGGTCACTTTGCTGAAAATACCATTACCCAAAGTGCAGGCATCCCTGCAATGCTTGCACTGCTTTTTTTCACAGCTTCTGCTTTACAACTCCTGCTTCAGATATATCACATGACCACCGACAGCGACAAAAGCAGCGACAAACCGCACAGATTTCAGAGGTTCTTGCACACAAAATACTACAACCGTACAGATTTCAGAGGTTCTTCCACACAAAAAACACAGTGCCTCAACCTTTCTTGCCCAGTATAAGGACAATACCTCAGACTCCAGAACCATCGGACATATCCAAAGGTCAACCGTCTCAATCTGAACATGGCCTTTCTGAAAGCGTGTGTGTATCAGATGAAAAGATTTAAAAGAAAAAAAAAAGGGTCAAAGGGTGTGCTTTGTCAATCTACATACCAATGTTCTTTCTGAACCTCTGCCTGAACCAGATCAAAGAGGATGTTCAATGATGCACATGCTCAATCTATATAAACACTTCTGTGTGATCTGGATCAAAGACGTCAAAGGCTGCACCAAGTTCTCAGTCTTCATGCATTCTTTCTGAGAATCTGCACATAGTTGATCGACACAGATCTTAAAGCAGAACATTCTCAATCTCATGTGTCCTTTCTGAACTTTAAACTTTTTCTTTTTCTGAGTCATCCAGTTCAAGAAGGTTCGAATTCTCCATCTCAATGTGTCCGATTAATATGTCCTGTGACCAAATGAAAAAAAAATATGTTCTTGGATGCACCCTGTCATTCAGCATGTCCACTTTCAAACTTCTGAGTGTGCCATATCTAAACTGTTCAAAGATTCTGCTTTGAAACCTGTTGTCAAAAAAGTGTCTGGAAAAAATCGAATGAGCTTGTTAAGGCTGAAAGACCTTTTCTTTTAACATGATAGTAAATTCTTTATTTAAAAAAAAAGAGAGACAGCACCCACCACACTGGAACTCACACAGAGGGTACAGCAGAGAGAAATGAAAACAGATCTACTAGTCATTCAACTTACAAACTGGCTGAATAGAGACCAGCAGCGATTATGTTCCATATGTTATGGCCTTTATCACTTGGTTGGTGCTGAATCAAGAAGTGAAGTAACTAAATTCCTTTTCTTTCTCCTGCTGCGTTTTATTTTCTGTTTGTAAACCCCTAAAGGTGGAAGAAAAGCTTGTGTGTATGTGTTCTGTGCGTTTGCATGCTTTGTATGTAAGGTAAGGAAGAGAAAGAGAGAGAAGAGAGTTTCAGGTCTGCTACAATCCAGATGACCACACAGGGCTCCCTTCAGGCCAACCACAGACCACATCTGCCTTGGCCCTAGGTAGTAGAACTCAAGCCTGTAGAAGTACAATGGAATGCTTTCAATAGCATGGACGTAGCAACATTACCACAAATGCACTCCTCAGACCTCTTCCTTCTTGTGTAACCAAGACAGCATTTACACACACTCTTTGTCTGAATACATTCAAAAGCCTGTTTGTACAAAAGCGAAATCATGTCAGGAGTGATTTGTTTGATATTTTTTGTACGTGACAATGTTATGTTTTGTGATTATAATTATCAACAAGATCATGATGAGTATGACCTGGTAGAGAAAAAAAAGATGGTGAACTTCACAAAAGCACCAACCTAAAATCATAGTGTCAAGCTTTAGTTCAAATGACCTGGTAGTCAGCATGTACATGTTACCTGGGATATCGACTTTTTGGAATAATTTATTTCAACAGATGTTCGATTGTTTCTATATGATCTAGAAAACTGATGAATCATCAATCTCCCTATCCCTGACAGTCATTCAACAGTTTCTATATGATGCTGACAATCAACTGCCAGTACCCCAATCCCCAAGTGAAATCTGTCAAAGTCAAACACAGCGCACTGGACTTGTCTTTAGCACTGGACAGCAGTTCTCCCCCCTTCCCACCCCCCATGTAGTTGGCTGGCAACTGCCAACATCTTTTTGTTTGTTTTCCTGTTTCCAGAGCCAATGGCAATGCACTTCTTTGACGCCATTTTTCACTACAAGTGAAGGCATTTCTGCCAGCATCATCTCATGATTGCTATTCCCATAAGTCCTAGAAGTAAGTAAAAACACCCCAGGCAAACCGAAACTGCAGGAAAATTAAAATGAAATGAATTTCACAATCAGCAAACTGACAGTGTTTTTCTTTTCTTTTTTTAAACTTCTCATAGTACCATAGTCTGGAGACTGAACTGTAGAAACTATAGAGGAAGAGTTGCAGTAGGCAGAGTCGACTATGACCATTTACACACACAGCCATACACACACACACACACACACACACAGCAGCAGCAGCAGCAGCAGCCAGTCATTCTCTTTCATCATGAAAAAAAAAAAAACCAGACTTATGCAATGCATTAACTACAATTTCTAACATTAATTTTCTGTATGAAAGGTGGATAAATCTTGGCTGTGCCAAAAGCACCACCAATGCCTCTGAGAGTATTGCTATTACACTATATAAAAAGAATTGTTAAAAAATTACTTAAATATCTCTGTGTAAAAAAAAATTAAAAAGAACAAAATCAATACTATGAAACATTCACTGCAGCATAGATAGCTCCACTCGACACGTTTCTTTACACCTTGTCTCCAATTACACAGAACAGCATGACTGTAAATCTTAAGAAGAAAAAAGTGTTCAGATTTTCTAAAAACAAAGAAATGCAATACAGACAAAAGTGTTCAGATTCTCTCGAACAAAGAAAAAAGAGACAGACAGACAGAGCGAGATGGGGAAAGACAGAAAGAAACAGAGAGGAGAGAGGCCTCCATGAACACACATAATTTGTCTATGTCTGTGTTGTTAGTTAACTGGCACAGTGACAGCTTGGACAGTGACATCAACATGCCTTTTTTTTTCTCGTTTGTTACTTCTGTTCAAACACAGTGCTGATTGAAGTAATTATCAATTTACTGATGCTTTAAGGATGTTTGATGGAATGTGGATTTTTTCCATCCCATCAGAGTCATGTGGGGTTTTTTCTGCCCCGACCGGCTCCTACCCAGAGTTGAGTTTGCTGTGGACTCAGTTGGGAAGACTGGGACCACACAGTCGAGTTTCATCCACTTAATGGATGCGTTTCTGAGAGTGTTGCTCAAATTTCCTGACCAACACTGCAGGTGCCTGTATCTCTCGGGCCTGGTTGACGCCAGGATATATTATGAAAGGAAGCGTAGAGTACAGCCCTGTCATGTAGTCTCAGACCGAAATGGAAATCCGTAGCATCATCTTAATCATCCTCATTCTCATCGATCAGCATTAAAAAAAAAAAATGTCTCAAGTTCTGTGGCCCTCATGCCTGCTGCTCTCATGGTGACCTCAATTTCGATGTCCTCTCCACGTCTGTGGCTTGTTTGGTTCCGTCGGGGTCACCGGTATCGGTGAGTCCATGGGGGCTGTCGTTGGACGGACGTGGTGGCGCCCTCCGGAGGGAGAGCTCACTCACGCCGGCTCCGCGACTAAGCAATTATTGTCGTCAGTAGGGGGCTTAGTAGGTGGTGTCCTGCGTATGTTAGATCAGAACAGGCGCCACTGAACACCACCGAAGTGACTCGGCAGCAGTGCAGTGTCTCCTCCGGTGGGTTGCCTCTTGACGACTTGACATTGACTGCTCCCTGTGGATTGCCGGTGCCGTGGCTGCGGCGGGACCAGCCGGGCTGTGGCTGTGGACGGGATGTCGGAATGAGCGGCATGGGTGCACTGCCTCTGAGGTGGCGCAGAGGTTGGGACAGCAAAAAAACATACTGAACAATTCAATAACTGAGAATAACACACTCAGGATCACAGTTCCCTTTATATGTGAGAACTACTTAGCCAAGATATATTCCTGCCAGTTAGTTTTGATTTTCTTTCTCCTTTAGAACAGGAACAGAAAAAAAAAAAAAAGACTGGGGTGGGGAGAAGAGAAAATATCATGTTGAACATGATAATCTCTCAAAGGGGCGAGGGTGGGGTGGAGTGGAGGGGGTGTGGGGGAGGAGGAGGGCAAGTGAGAGTGAAACTGAGAGACACATTTAGTTAAAAAAAAAACACAAAAAAAAAAAAAAACTGAGAGATACATTTAGCAAAAAAAAAAAAAAAAAAAAAAAAGAGTCATGGCAAGCACCTGTGACTGGTGCTTCGATGTCGATCATTTGTTTTTTTCTTGGCGTAGAATAGCAGCTCCTTCGTTGATGATTCGCAATGCCACATCCTCGGTGACACGGCCTTCCAGAATGAAATGTTGCTTCAGGACATCCAGTTTGGGTTTGCCCTTAGCGTCAAAAGCTTCACTCATGGTGACGCGATGGCTGGGTGGGAATGGCACGCCTGCAAGACAAAGAAAAGAAGAAAAAAAAAAAAATCATACAAAGCAAAGGAGTGTACGACACCACCAAAACAGCACAAGAGACAATTTGCCTACATTACATTTGACTCGCATGTGATGAATTCAGCGCAGGCAGCACAGGATAGTGAGCAAGAGGGGTATAGACACGAAGACACCCCCCTGCTCCCCCCCCCCCAAAAAAAAAAAACAACAAAAAAAAAACAAATGCAGAAGGTGTAGATCTCCAGCACTCACTGCTGACTCAGCACTAACAGATAACTTTGCAAGTTCTCACTTCACTAACAGATAACTTTTCAAGTTCTCATTTCAGTACAAATTTAACCACCACTCATTTCATCAGTGTTCTTGGGCACTAACCCCCCCCCCCCCCCCCCCCCTGCTTTTCTGCTAGTCCCACAACCCTCCTCCAAATTTTTCCCAGCTAGGAACCTGTCTCAAGGCAGCACTCTACAATGTCCTGATCTTAATTAGTGCTGCTCTCTCTCCACCAATTACCAAATGACCACATGTGTACCTCGCAAGGTGAAAAGTTCAGTCCAGCGATCTACTTCCTTCGACAGTGTGGTCATAGGTTCTTTTTTCTTTCCTACCCACCAGGTCCCATAGCATGCATAATGCTTTCTGTGATTATGTGGTCTAGCGTAGTTCAACTCCCGGGAAAACTTGACAGCAGGTCTTCAGAGAAAAAAAAAAAAAAAAAACAAAAAAACTCAGACAAGTGTTTCGGCCCTGAACTCCTTACTCTCTAATGAGGCCGGGCCGCATCCAGCTCATGATTCCTAGTATGCCTTTCTGCTGCCAGAGTGAGTTCTCCCCCCTGGCTCTGCTGGCATTTGAACCGCAACTTGTACTGTAGACAGGTGGGTGCAAAATATGTGCTGGTTTTCTAGAGGGATTGTTTCCTCAATAATGCTATTGGATTCTAATTCTCTGCTGAGAAATTCATTGGAAGTTCATTTTTATTCCTCCTTGACCAGATCAAGTTAACTGTAGTAATAATAATAATAATAATGAATACTTGTATAGCGCCTATTCTCGGCTAGAGACCAAGCTCTAAGCGCTTTACAATCCACACTTGTTACACTATAGCTCTGTTCAGCTGCCACGGCTGTTGCCTTTAGGGTTCTAGTCCTCTTCTTGCTAGAAATCCCAAGTTGTTTCATGAGTTCATTGGCTGATGCAACTACACGCCCCCTTGCAAAACTTCTACAGGTGAGGACTTTGGCTTAGAGCTTAGCAGCCACATTCCCTCAAGCTGCTGGCTAGACTGTTATACTTTTCAGTCTTGTACCTGTAGATCTCAACTTCCTCCATCCTACTTGTACTTGCTGGGAAAATACCAACAATAACATTTCTGATCATCACAGACAGACAGACAGAAACACACACACTGCGTGCACAAGCAGACAGACAACAGAAACATCATGATTTCATAGACTCACTTTGTAACACAAGCGAGGCCAAATAAAAGACAAAATCCTGTTCACTAATGAAGCCCTAATGAAAATATTCGGCATGAAATAATATTCAAAATACCATCACCTACAAAAAATATTGAACAAACAAACTGCACGTAAGTGTGTACATCATTCATCTCCATTGCACTGGCAAAAGTAACTTACTGACGACATAAATTTTTACCAATTCTACATATGTAGAATCTATTATTCCAGCATCTGTGAAAACAAATATTTCCATTAAACTGCTAAAAAAAGAAAACAGCAAGTCCTCACCAACCTATATATTCATGAAAACACTTTCATGCAGATGACAATTCATAATGGGTGCATCAATACATTTTGAGTTACCAAAGTACGCTACCACTCAGAAAAAACAATTCATATGTGGTGTTCAGTGTTGCACACAATGACACATATATATCTATGCTCACTCACATGTATAACATATGCTTCGTCATCACTAATTCTCAGAAGACCATACATAAATCTTAAAAACTGCTACTGTCAGCACTGAAATACATGCCCGAGGGTTATACATTTGAGCCACATAAGAGGTATAAGGGGCATGTATTGTGGGATTTCTTTTGCCCCAGCCAGCACTTGCTTAGAGTTTGGTGTGCTATGCTAACTTCTATAGGATAAGTGTGTTGGGACTGGAACCACACGTGCAGATTTCATCCATAAAATTATGAGTTGTTAAATGGATCACTGGATGCTTCTGACAGCGCTGCTCAAATGGGTATGGTTTAATTTGTGTGTGTGTGTGTGTGTGTGTGTGTGGACACAGGCTGCAGGCTGAATATATGTGGCACACAGTTCTAAGTTAATGTGCTGAGAGAGAAGGGGTAGCCAAGTCTGAACCCTAACCTCTCTACCACTACGTGCTTGCAATGTAGTAGCAGTGCAGTTGTCTTCTTCTTTCTCTCCTTCAAAGAGGGAAGACCATCCACCCTGGGCCAGCTCTACAGGCACAGAATGCGTGTTGCACACAGACACAGTCCAAAAGAAGTTCAGCTGCTGAAAGGCCATCATGAGCTGTCTGCACTTATGTTCAAGACCCAGTCCATCACCACTGCACTGATGCCTCCCATCCTTCCCTCCTCCCTTTCCCCTCCATACCCCCACACACACACACCCTCCCCATCTTTTTCCTGGTTGTCCTACTTGTGTGTGTGTGGGGTGGGGGGGGGGGGTGGGGGGCTTGCTTGGGTGCTGGAAGGGGGAAGACACCCACCCACCCCCCCCCACCTCTCGCCCCCTCCTCTCCCCTCACCAGATTCAAATGGTAAGGGGGTGGGGGTGGATGCCCCTCAAGATCTTTGACTTGGGTTAGTATATTTTCATCAAAATGCATGGTACAGTACAGGAGATTCCCCCCCCCCTTCAATCATTTACCACAGTTAAAAACGTCTTTTTCTACAAAAAAGAAAAAAAATTTCAAAGTTTATTGATACGCCTTCCACACTTTGAGACATTGCCCCGCATACATGCTGTGTGTGGTAGATTTCTTTAAAGTCACTTTTCAGTTGGTTAGAATACAAATTCAGTTTCAAACCATTTTCTCGTTTCATTGTCTTGCCCTCTTTCGTGGTACTCAAGCCTTCCTGAGAAGTACAGTTCACATGAACCTGGTTATTTTCATGTAGTGTATAGAGCCCACCCAACCACATGAATTATCCTTGCACACAGGGATGGTGGAACGAACCTCTGCTACAAGTTGTTCTGTTCACACAGAGCTCTTAATGCTAGTTCTACGTAGAAGGGTGCAGGCATGCTCTTTGAGGTTTTCTATGGTGCTGTAACTTGGTTTAGTAAAAACAAAACAAAACAAAACAAAAAAACCGAACCCTAATTGTCTTGAACTTGAACTGAAATGCGACAAAGATGGCTGAAACTAAAGTCTTGTTGACCCCCATTTTCACAATTTCACTAACTCTCTGAGGTTGCTTAACATTAGTCTAGCCAGTCAGACACATGAATGGAAGGAGAGAAAAATTTGTAAACCGTGTATATCTAAACATCAGTGATTTTCTTTGCCAAAATACAAACTATTCAAACTGCGCTATATATATGCTTATAAATGTACACAAGAAGGAATGTGCCCTCACAGTTACACATAACTTCACACATGCAACCCTGTATCTGAACACATGACAACAACAGCTCAAGACAGACTCTTTTCTTTTTTTTAAAAAACTGTCGAAACAGTACTCAGAGCTGGAAAGAAAGGGAGGACCATGAGAGAGACAGACAGACAGACAGACAGATCAAGAGAGAGACAGACACTAGACAGAGACAGAGAGAGACAGACAGAAAGACAGACAGAGACAGAGAAACGCAGCGAGACAGAGAGAGTGAGAGAAAGAGACAGAGAAGAGACAGAGAGAGAGAGACAGACAGACAGACAGACAGAGAGAGAGAGAGAGAGAGAGCTCTAGATATGAGGAGAGATGAGAGAACAAGGGAGAGGGGTGCAGGAGGGAGAGAGGAAAGGGAGGGAAGGAAAGAGGGGCACAGACAGACAGAAAGAGACAGAGAGATCAGGGAAGGAGGAGGAGGGGGGAAAAGGGAGGGGAGGAGGGAAGGAAAGAGAGGCCCAGAGATATCACACAGAACATGTTCCATTTTCAGCTGGCCTCCTAACAACAGATACAAGCTGATGATGTGATGATACATTCATTTCATGCCCACTCCTCCCAACCCCCCCCCCCCCCCCCCCCCCCCAATTAAGAAAAAAAAAAGTGGGGCATGGTAATTGAAGTTGAACTCTGGCCAACCCTCACAAAACTGTGCACCTGAAACCTGTGGGGGAACTGCCAAGAAGGGAACATTTGTTGACTTTATAACAGGCCCTCCCTCCTCCACCCTGCATCGACAGGAGCAGCAGCAGCCCACACTGAACATGGCCCACTCAGATAACCTGTGCATCTCTGCCACCACATCCATCCATGCCAACAGGATGACAGAAAACAACAACTTATCATGGGGGTAACAGGATGCGTGGCACACACCACTGACCCAGTCACACACACACACATATGAAACGCAAAAGAGTTTGTTTGAATCAAAACTACACAGATTTTTCCTTTGGTGTTTACAAAACCTGAAAGCAGACAATTTTGAATGAGCAAGGGAAAAAAATCATTATCTTTTACAGTCATTTAGTATTAGTTTGCTTTTGTTGAAACAAGAACACTGATTTTTCTTGTTCATAACTTTGTGTCCTGGCAACACGAGTACAAAACTTAAAAAAGAACAGCCTTGTGTGATTTAAAAGTTTAACTAATCATTTTACAGAGAAATTTCACCAGTTTTAGTAATGGCTATGTTACATTGCGAATTCACCCTTTACAAACATCATTATCATCATCACCTTCATTTTGTTGTCCTTTTTTTTTTTTTTTTTTTTTTTTTTTTTAAGAGAACAGTGGCCACTGGCATAAGCAGAAGATTTTATGATTTAGTTCACTGGAATTCAAGAGACAACATTCATTTAAAAGTTGCATTATGCAATTGTGAACAAAAAACAGAAAACAAAATCAATACTGTTTCTTTAATTAGTTAGTTCACTTCAGCAAGACAAGATCATCAATTGTAGCAATGTTTTATCATTCACACAAGCCCATAGGTAATAGATTTAACAACAAAGATGAAACATACTGAACTTACTACAGTTTTCTGTCTGCAACCAACCTGGATAACTGCTAGGGTCTGTATAATGGATGTGAGTAAAAAAACGTTTGTACTGTGAGACCATGAATTCACAGACTTTATTACGAACAAAAGCCAATCCAAGAAAAATGTTGCAAATAAATCAGACTTTATCTCATAAAAAAAGAGATACACTTATCTGTAGTTATCATCCAACTATATCAAAAATGGATAAAGCAGTTCACCACAGTTATCAGTTCTGCTCATAATGTGATGGATCCCAGAACTCAATGTCCATGTTCTGAACAACAATATATAATCTCTAAGGGCTTATAACATCAACTGTAAGCTTCAAAATATAACTCATTTCTGATGCTTATGATTTATCTTCAACTTTTTTTTTCCTTTGTAATTACCAATCATGTGGGGAACATTTCTATCTTCCTGTTCATAGCGCTAGGCGGTTCAGTGCAGTGCAGTGACAACAAAACTTTACTTGCAGAGAGTGTAAGCTTAGGGATAGTATCATGCAGGTTGAATAACATGAGGACTTCACATACAATTCATGTTTACACCTAGTAATGAAACAGTTACCTGAAACAGACACAGAGCCAACCATAACCTGATACCAGCTAATGCAAACTTCATAAAACGAACAGAATTCACAAAATAGTGAAATGATACTCAGGAACTCATTAACATAAAAGAAGACTGGTAATAAATATGGGACACCAAAAAGAAAAGGAAAACTAAAACGAGAAAAGAAAAGAAAATGCTGAATCATGACATTTTATCCCCCAGGCATAAAACTGCGATAAACTTTTTTCATGAATTCAGCACATTTTCTCTGTAATTTTTTCTCTGTGTGTGCATGTGTGCGCGTGCGTGGGTGTGTGCTTGCATGCCTGCGTGCGCGCGCGCTGACTTCCAAGTTCCATACCACTACATTCACATTAGACCATGTTGCTCATCATTCCGGATCCCTTTCAAAGCAACACCTTGCTTGTCCCATCACAGCTCCAGCCTCAAGGTTTCTGCTGACTCACTTCTGTATGATGTTTAGAAGTGCCTGTTGTAATCCAACCTAAGCAGTATCTATAGCACCTATTAAGCGCCCCACTAAGGATAATAACTAGTGAATTGTGAAGCCAACATGGGCCAGCCTACCCCTTAATAAGGTGTCACCATGTTTGTCCACCAACAGTTCCCATGAAAATGCATACTGATGATCTTAACAGCACTAACACAGGGCACAGACACGCAGAAATCAAAACTGAGGTCACTGTGAGAGCAAGGCATGAAATGTATTATTTGACTCCTTTTTTTTTTGCTGTTACTTAAGTATGAAAATGAGGATGATGTGAAATGATGCTATGGAGTTCAATTCCAGTCAGACAGCATCAGTACATGACAAGAGCTGTACTCTGTCAATCAGGCCTGAGATATACAGACACCTGAGTGTTGGTCAGGAATTCTGAAACACTCTAAGAGACACACCCATTCAGTGGATGAAACTTGATTGTGTGGTGGTTGCAGTCCCTCCCATTTGAGTCAACAGCAAAATTAAAATCTTGGAAGGAGCTTGGCTGTATATATGTATAAAAAAAAAAAAAATTCTAAAAAAAAAAAGAAAGTGGCTCCCATGTAAATCATACCCATAACCTCCAAGGCCACAATCCATGAGGCTAACAATCGTGCCATGATAGCTGGCTGCTCACTTCTTAATCTTAGTTGCAAACTAAATAATTTTGTGAGATTCAAATGTCATTTTAGTTTTAATGGTTCCACCGAACTGTTTAAAACACACAGGGCATGATATACAGGTGTGAAAAGATATTAAGCATAAATTCTAATTCTGCCATCTTGTTGCAAATGATGATAACCCCCCCCCCCCCCCCCACACACACACACACACACACACACACACACACACACACACACACCAAAAAAAAAACATCCTTTTTGTACAGTTAACTGAACAGCCCAAAAATCTTGTATGCTGAATACCAAATCTCTGTTCTAAAATTTCTACTTTTTCCATAAACGCCTTGTCTGCTTTCATTTGTAAGGTGGAGGAGAACAGCAATAAACAGAAGGTAAAATTTGTGCTAAGTTTTGCTACTGTAGCAGTAATATACAAACCAACTGATTATCCTGCTATAGAGAAAAAAAAGTGTTCTCTTTTGACTAAGTGATTTAATCTAAATTTGGGTTACTGTCAATAAATAGTATTTGCACAAAGAAGTTGAGTATTACAGGCAAAACTTCAATATTGGTAAGTTGTAACACATAAGCTTTTTTTTTTTTTTTTTTTTTATCTGAAGCTTCACATTAGTTTGATATCAGGTTGCGGACAAAGGGGGGGGGGGGGGGGGGCATATAAAACTACATATCAAGGGATGCTTAACACTGAATAGGATATCAAATGATAGTATCTGAAAACAGGGGATTGGGAAGGGGGCAAAAGTGCGGGGAGGGGCAAGGGGGGGGGGGGGGGGGGGGGGCAGAGGAAGGCTACAACCAACTGATGAAACTTTTGTCTAAACTGTGAGTGGTTACGCTTGAACAAAAAAGCATGCTTTTTTCTTCCTCCTGGGAATTATTTAGTTCAGTACCAATTTGGAAAACTAACCTGGGGCCTTTTGCCTCCACTTCTGCTAACTGGCAATGTAGCCTAACAAGACATTTAACCTATATAAAAATAAGCAATCAAAATAAATAAAACTAGTAAAAATTAAAAGTAACAACTTAGAATCTAAGTTAGAACTGGAAGACACTTAAACCACTCTGTCAAGAAGACACTTAACCACTCTCTGTCAAGTCCTCTCTGATTTGACTATCTGATATCTGAACTTAAAACAGCCACTTGAAAAAGAGGATGCAACACACTTCCACTCAAAAGGTTCTAGGTTTGTAGCCATGACCTCTGTCCACTTTAACATTTAAATCCTCTCAAACAATTGTTATCTTTGTGTTGTAGCTCAGAGGTTTGTGTGCCAAGATTTATTTTAAAAACTGTAGCACAACAGGTGTGGATGCACCAACAACGTGACGCTCCGTTTGTTTGGCTGATTTTTAACTGGGGATGCCCTTGCTTCGCATCCTAAATCTATGGCCTTACAGTGGTTTCTATAAAAGTCATGTCAGTTTACTAAATGATAAAGATGTGGCACCGCTTCTGCAAAAATTTTCACAACTCATACTTCATTCATTATCATTGTGAATACTTATATTGCACCTATCCTCAGCTAGAGACCAAGTTCTAAGTGCTTTACAATCCACACTCATTTACACAACGGGCTGCCTACCTGGGTAGTGCTGACTGAAGAGCTGCCAGCTGGCGCTTCATTCAGTCATTTCCCGTGTCATCCCTGAAGTCAATGTTGTTCAATATCCTTCACTCAATTTCCTACTTCCTTCATTCTTTCCATTTCTCACACAGGGTGCATGCTATGTGTCTTAAAGTATCATCCATATCAACGGCCAAGCGGCCTTCTCTTCCAAAAGTTGATATTGGGATTTTACATGTGTGCAAGATGTTATGCATGTGTTCACATACAGAACCTCAGTTTATACTTATAGTCTCATTCGAAGGACTGTATGAGAAATCGAGTCAGAACCAAAGTTAACTCCGAGGGAAAAATACCCTGTACTGAAACGGCCCGGCAGAGAATCGAACCTGCAACCCCAGGATTACCGAGATTACCGAGTCCGGCACTCTACCACTGAGCTATTCCGGCCCCTAGTATTCACTCACTTGTAACCACCAACTGTACAACTTAAAATTGTGATGTGGGTTATAGTATCTTTTTTTTTTTAAGCTTTATTGGAATATATGTGAGCAGGCATGCCAGTCTATGGGCAAAGTGGGAGGCAGACAGCTTCAAGCAGCTACAGCAAGCAGCAAAGCTGACAGACCCCCCCCCCCCCCCCCCCCCCCCCCCTCTGATGTTAAGATTTTGGTTTGGGTCTTCAGTTTTTCACTGGAGCTGCATAGAGTACCTGAAAATTGGTCAAAGGTTGAGTCAAAAAAAAAAAATGTGTGAGGGTGTGGGTGGGACCCAGAGAAGTACTGTCCTAAACTGCTAAACAAACCAGCTGGGAGCGATCCTGCAGCAGCACCACCCTTGGAAGCCTGTGCTGTGTAGGGAGCAGACACACACACATGGCATGCCATCAAGATGTCAAGGGACATAATTGTTTTCTGGCAGATGCCAAATGTTGGATAATGACTACTGGAGTCATGCAAAAGTAAGGTGAAAGGCAGACATTACAGAAATACACAGCAAGAATCTCAATTCTCAGGTCTGTCAGTTTAACAAGCAGCTTAATGTGTTTGAAAGAAACGATTTATCAGTATGTAGTCAAGTCACCAAAATACCCATGATCTGACTCCCTGAGCCCAAGCCACGCACATTAGTTATGACATAGATTGAAATAAACATCTTTTATTTCATTACCATATGATTTTTAAGGAACTGTTGATTTGAGCTTCAATCATGAAAATACTACTATTACTAGTTGGAGAGAGTTACACCAAACCACAAATGAAAAATCAACGCTCGATTGTCACAGTTAAAGTAGTGTCAGTTTGACTCCATTTCTGATGGATTGATTTTCTACAGCCCATTTTAACAGATATATATATAAGAAAAAATCAGTTTGATAATATTGCTTGCAATACCGAAATAAACATGTATGTATTGCCTTTTGAAAATATCTTGTAACTTTTTATGTTAAGTGAGCTGTATGATAAAGGGTGGGGTGGGCACGGCTGTGGGGTTGCTCAGAGCCATTGTGTTTTGAATTTGTGAGTCATTTCTGGATAAAAATTAACAGAACAAGTCATATTTATCATATAGTATACTAATTCACACCCACACACATCTTTTTTTTTCTCTCCCCTTCCATTGAAAGAGGAACCATTTTTAGTCAGATGCCAGTTTCCCCACAGCCCTTGAGAGTGGCTACTGGTATTTTGTTTTTAAATTTTGATTTTCTTTTCCCAACATATAAAGTTACAAAGTACAAACAGTCTCACAAATTGTGTTTCTCACTGAAAGAAAAAAAATCTGTCTCAACAAACACACACACGCATGCATGCACGCACACACGCACGCACACACACACAAACACACACTATCACAGTGAGAGAGAGAGAGCACAACTGTATTATAGGAGAGAGAGAGAGAGAGAGAGAGAGAGAGAGACAAGACAGACAGACAGACAGAGACAGACAGAGAGCACAAATTAATTATGCAAGACCGCGATTGCATTTCACCCAAAGAAAGAGTGATTGAATCTCACCACACACACACACACATACACATACACAGATCTATATATATGCACACACGCACATTCAATCCTACATTTTCTCCCCCCCCCCCCCCCCCCCCCCCCCCCCCCACACACACACACACACACACACACACACACACACACACACATGTATACATACATGTACGTACACAAAGTAACACATAAAACCCACCCTATGCAAAGGTAAATTTTACACACACACACACACACACACACACACACACACACACACACCCTCTTGCAGTGCTGCTTGATGATTGTCATTTTTTCAAGCTCAGTTAGTTAACAGCAATAGAATATTAATTACACTTTGAAATTGAAATTATCTAAAATCATCTATTTGTTGAAAACTGATAAAACTTGTGAGAAAAAAGACTAAAAACTTCAAATTTTATTCAAATATCCTGCATACCACTATCAGTAAACTGAAGTCTGAATCCAATTAAAACTTTTTTTCTTTAATCTAAAAAAGATGGTTACTCATTTGGTGAGGACTGTTCAAATGATTTGCATGGAAGTAGAGGTGTGTGATGTCCATGTTCCTCTAATACTGTGTAATAAATGCTTTGAAAACCATTCATTAACAGATAAAGGTAAGGTCACCAAAGATCTTCCACTTCCAGTTTGAAAGAAAACCACCTGGCCACTCTACACATACGATAAAAAAAACAAAACAAACAAAAAAGTGTTTTTTCAATTTCACTTACAACATGTATGACCCCATTTTTGTCATCTGATAAGCAAATTTTAACAGGTTTTTAAAGTAAGTCTACCAGTAAAACACAGACAAATTACAAGACAAAAACCATGCATTTTGACCTTGTAGGTCTTCTCCTGGCAAGATAAACAACATTCAGGACAATGAAAACGAAGAACGAGCAATCACTTATCTTCTCAAATTTGGCACAAGTACGCTCATCTTGCACCGAATTTGTGAAGACAAGTGATTGCTCGATCTTTTGTTTTCTTTGTCCTGAATGTTGTTTTTTGCCTGACTTTGACCTGTGTTTTGTCTTATAATTTGTTTGTCCATGTTAACTGGTGGACTCACTTTAAAAACCTCTTAAACAATTTGTTTCAGTTTCCATCTGCAGTCACCTCACTTTCAAACTAAAATTGGAAAAAAGCACCTTTCTTTTTTTTTTTCTTTTTCTTCTTTTTAAGTAGATGTTTTCTATCATTTTAATTCTTTATAATCCTACACTGAATGCTCAGACAAATTTTCAATCTTGTGAAATGTTTTTTTCAGTTATAAAGTTGTTTGTAGTAAGTGTCCAAGTTGTTACAGCACAGTGACATTTTTTCCACTTGGCATTTTGAACTGATGGCCATATTTTAAACCATTTTTATAAAACTAATGAGCTGTTCAAAGAAGACAAAAAAGAAGGAAAAAAAAAAAAGAGAAAGAAAAAGCCTAAATTTATATCACTTTATAGACATTTCAATACTAACTTTTTTGACAGACATCCAATGCATATTTTTTGTTTGGTGGAGTAAAAAAAATACCCCTAGACATCTGACGTGTGCATACGTTTTGTTTGGTGGTGTTTAATTTTAAAAAAATACAATATCATGATATTATTTTTACAAGTTCAAAATGGCATTTCTGCTGAGTTTGAAATAATTGAAGCCATAGGAAATGGACACTTGTTAACTGCAGTGAGATGCTAGTTGGCTTTTCTTATTCTTCATATTATCTAGATTTGAACTTTAGAAAACACTTTTTTTTTTTTTTTTAAATCCTTTAATATTTTCAGATCACCAAACTTGGGAAAAATTAAAATTAATTCCAAGTACGTCATAAAATGTTGTTTAAATAGCCCTCTCAAAAGTATTACAGACAGATAAAATGATTTTGTGTGTGTGTGTGTGTGTGTGTGTGTGTGTGTGTGTGTGTGTGTGTGTGTGTATGCACGTGTGTGCACACACATTCTTTTTACTTCTTTACAACAGTCTTTAATTAGCTATATTTCAAATCTTACTTCAAGTTCAAACTTTAAATTTTGGGCTGCCAGTACACAGCAGCAATGTCAGTGTCTGTGTGACTTTGTGAGTGTGTATAAATACGTGCCTGTGTGTACCTGTATCACATTAACAAGCTGGCATGCACATTTTAAAGTGTGTTTTTCACCATTCATAGAATATGTGTTTGTGTTGTTCTTAAGTTTAACTTAAACTTTAAGACCACATGTAATACCCAATGAGAGAGTGTAGTGTGTGTGTGTGAGAGAGTGTGGGAGTGTGTGCGTTTGTCTGTGTGTGTATGTGTGTGTGAGAGAGAGAGAGAGAGAGAGAGAGAGAGAGAGAAGAGAGAGAGAGAGAGAGAGAGAGAGAGAGTCTGAGTGAGAGAGAGGGGTGGGGATGGATAGAGATACATACGCGACTGACAGAGAGAGAGAGAGGGGTGTGACTGTGTATGTGTATACTATATATGTGTGTGTGTGACTGTGTGTGTGTGTGTGTGTGTGTGTGTGTGTGTGTGTGTGTGTGTGTGTGTGTGTGCGTGCGCGCGTGCGCCATTGTGTGTGTCTAAGAAGTCTGGTATGGGTATGTGTTGTTGCAATATGCTTAGTTAAAATGCATTTTGAATGCATGTGTTGCTGTGTCAGAGTGTGTGCTTCATGCATACTGTATTTAAATTTCTTTTTCCAAAAGTTATAACTTACAGTTGTAACAATATTAAAAGCAAACATGCAAAACAAAACAAAACACATACACACCAAAAAACAAAACAAACAAACAAAAACAAACAAAAAACCCTTCAAGTTAGTTCAAGAGCCTGGCAAATCTGTACTATGAGAAATGTTCAGTATCTTGAAATAAAAATATCTGTATCAGTCTATGTGTATACACAAGTGTGTTTACCTTGTAAATTTGATTCTATGACTATGCTTGCATACTATAAAACTAAAAGTACAAAGAAATTTGAATTTTATATGTCGGTTCATGATTATCTATTTTTAAAAAAAACTATGAAAAGCAATTTGAGAAAAAAAAATTAATTGGTGCCTCTGTGTGTGTATGTATTTAATTGGTGTGTGTGTGTGTGTGTGTGTGTGTGTGTGTGTGTGTGTGTGTGTGTGTGTGTGTGTGTGTGTGTGTGTGTGTGTGAGTGTGTGCGTGCATGTGTGTATGAGCGCCATGTGTGTACAAGTGTGTGTGTGTGTGTGTTTAAGCACATGAACAGTGTGTGTGTGTGTGTGTGTGTGTGTGTGTGTGTGTGTGTGTGTGTGTGTGTGTGTGTGCGCATGTGTGTTAAGATATGTGATGCCTGAAGATATGGTTTGCTTTTCCTGTTGGCGCTAAGCATGTGTGTTGAGAGCATCGCAAAATTTTGGATCATGTTTTTCATTTAATCAGATGATCTTCACAATCACTTCACTTGGTAAAATTAGGAGTTCTGACAGAACTAAATATGTTTCAAGTTCAGTATGGCATTAACTCAATTCTGCTACACATAATTTATAAGATTCTACTAGTACAGTGAAACTTAAAACTTTGTGAACATGCATTATAATCATCAGTCCATTGACCTTGTAAGAGTAACTGCATATCTTTAGGAGGTAAATTAAATCACTTAATCAGCTAAAGCCTATTTCAGTTCCAAATTCTAATTTTGTCAGTTGTCATAATTCTGTGCCCAAGGGAAGCTACACTGTGACCTGAGTGTAGGATAGCAGACATTTTCCTTGTTGATTGAGATTACCTTAACACGCAAATGGCACTTGTGACAGATATACATTATGCTTCTGTGCTGGTGTACGAGTTCCGTGTGTGTGTGTGTGTGTGTGTGTGTGTGTGTGTGTGTGTGTGTGTGTGGGGGGGGGGGGGGGGGGGGGGGGGGGGGGGAAGTGACTGGCATGATCGCGTTTTCATATCGATGAAGTCTGAATCTGAACTAAACTTTCCTTTCCGGGAATGACTCGTTTTCAGTAACTCAGGAACCGTTACAACCGGCTATCTTTTAATTCAAGACTAGGCCTACCGGATGCGCACTGGGTATGCCTCAGTTACAATCGATCGATCTCTGCGATCATGAAAAGATGACAGTTCGATCGCATGCATGTTGGGTAGGTGCTTCATGTACAAAAAAGAAGAAAAAAAGGGGCAGATCACTAGAATCCAGGCTGACCAAACAGCTGTAACTGAACAAAATGTGTAACATGTACATTAGTAAGCAGATTTAACCGGTCTACAAAGTGAAAATAGACGGGTGACCGACGTGCTGTCTTGAATGTAAACACACAGCATACATGAGTGCAAACTTGGCATGCGGATCCTGGTCATTTTGCATAGTTAAATGGCATGCAACAGGATTAAACGTAAAGAACGGACTTTGAAAAACCTCTCTACCCGGCATTTAAAAATGCAATCGTCACATGACAGAAGACACATAAGGCTGTGTACGGTGCGATCGATGCAATGTTAATGGCCGACATGTCTAACATGGCGGTTGAAGGGAACCTCCTGCAAAAGTGTGACTATGTACAAGGCGTGATACTTTACTTACTTTTGATGATTCTCTCGGTCGTCGAGAGCTTATTATCCGTCGTGGCCATCTTGATATGTGTGCACACGAAATATCAAAAGCAGTGCCTTCGATGGCACGAAATTACGACGATTTTCCAGCGATCACCCCCCCACTTATCTCCCTGGCACAGCTTCAAGATGGCGATCACAACATAAGCCTAAAACATTTGCATAGGCTCTAGGCCTAAAGGTTTCTACTGCGCACCACCTTGCGCAACATATATTGCCGTGGGATTCACACGAACAGGACAGACGACTTCTTCTTCATTTACACAAGACTAATACTTGACAAGTAGAAGCCAAGTCAGAATGCATGTGTCAAGCCTGGTAGGTTCCGCGCAACGCTTTGCTCCGTAGAGTCTGCCCGTCACACTGACACACACAGACACACACACACACACACTCGATTGAGCTTTTGTTGTCTCGCCTCGCATTCTTCTGCATCTCGGCCACACTAGACTCAGGCCCATTGCTCTTAGCAGACCAAAGAGGCATCATCACCACAGGCACTTGATGGTGGTGAACAATAACGATAATACATCAAAAAATGGAAGAAAAAAAAGAAAAACAAGAAAACAAATAAAAGAGAGAAAGAAAACACCATGTTTGTCTTCATCTATCATTGTTAATGCTTTGTTCACTGCGGTTAACCGGTTTTGTATTTAATAGTAGGACGCGTGTTATCTCTCTCTCTCTCTCTCTCTCTCTCTCTCTCTTAATCTCTCTCTCTCTCTTATTAATGTTTATGCTTTCATTATCATTTGTAGACATAATCCCTTCTAACGCAAGCTTTCTAATTATTTAATAAGGTGTAATCACCACCCTTTTAGTATAATTCGTAACTCAGGGAACATTTCTATCGGGTGGCCTACAGTGGCCGGGGAAGGCTCCCCACCTCAGCTGAACTGCGTCCCCGAGGAGGTTCACATCTTCGTAGGACTCCTTCAAAGGGAGACTAAAAACACATGCGCGCGAACGTGCGCGCGCGCGCGCGCGCGCGCGCGCACACACACACACACACACACACAGATCACACCCCCCCCCCCCCCCCCCCCCTCCCTCCCCCCCCCAATACCGACCCCATTCCCCCTTCTCAATTCTATCGGGGCCCCGTGAGTTAGGTAGGCGTAGTCGCCCTCCCATTTCAGTTGTGGCGGACCTGTTCAGGTGTCGGGCATTTCCTTATTCTCTTTATAGGGGAGACAACCATCCAACCTGGTAACGACGACGATGACCACGTCCCTCACTCCTCCACCATCCCAACTCTTTTCTCCCCGCTCCTCCCCCCCCCCCCCCCCTCCCCCCCCTCCCCCGCTCCCCGGATCAGTTGTTGTCTTCCCCCAAGGTGCACCAGAATCTTAAACCGACCAAACATTTGGAAGACAAGAAGGCAGGATAATCTGAAATCGTCCGTAAGATTCTGGCACTATTGATATTTTCAAAAGTAACTGTTGATCACATTGACTGGTAAACGAAGAGCTTCGAACGTATACAACACAACAACAACAAGGAAAACAAAACAACAAGAGAAAAGAAAGAAAAATCTTCATATCATGAAATGCAAGGCCATGCGCAAGGGCAAACAAACCAAAGGCAGAATATGTATGCTTACAAACGGACTACGGCCCGGCAAAGACTCATTACGTTACGAACATAATTGATTTATCTACGCATGCGAATGTACCAATGATTCCACTAAAAAAAAAAAAAAAAAAAAAGTGATCACCTGGATAGAAGACGCTGAAATGGAGAACTCTCTCTCCTCTCTCTGTGTCTGTCCCCCCCCCCCCCCCCCCTCTCTCTCTCTCTGTATCAGTAGATGTGTGTAATATAAGTATTGTCTGTATTACGTAACCTTAAAATGATTTTTTTTTTTCGTAGTCCCCGAGCACGCAGGCAAAGGGCTAGATTTAAAAACAAAATAAAACAAAAAACAAAAACAGCTCTTTCTCTTCTCTCTCTGTGTCTTGTCTGTCTGTGTGTGTGTCTCTCTCTGTATCAGTAGATGTGTGTAATATAAGTATTGTCTGTATCACGTAACCTTAAAATGGCTTTTTTTTTCGTAGTCCCCGAACACGCAGGGCAAAGGG
>JADBJO010000646.1:242500-245000 GCA_016801955.1 Conus betulinus | reverse complement strand
TGAAGATAGCCGCCTGGTATTTCTTACCAAGCCACAAAAATTGTCACTTACTGTTATCGTGTGTCGTGTGCCATCGTGTACCGGTGGAAATGGAGGACACGTACAAAACATCGCATGCATCCTATGTGAGAAACTGAAGGAATAAACGAGATAAATGAAAATGAGTGACTAATATTTGAATGGTACGGGAAACGACTGAATGAGATCGCCAGTAGGCTGCTCTTCGGCCGGCTCTACCTGGGTAGGCAGTCCGTTGAGTGAGTGAAATAGTGTGTTTATTGTAAAGCGCTTAGAGTTTGGTCTGTGACCGAGGATAGGCGCTATATAAATACCCAATATGATATAATGATGATGAAATTCTGTGCTAATTACTTCCCCTTTTTGCCACACTATGGCGGCTCTTTGACTATCACCCCCACCCCCCCCACCCCTTCCCCCAGTAATCTTTCTTCGTCGGCAGTTGTTTTCCTGCCCGTGTGGTCCACCTACTCGTCATTGTTCTGGAAAGCTTTCGACAATTCTTTTTCTGTGATTAAAAAAAAAAAAAATTATACGGTGTCATCTTTTTTTCTTCTTTTTTTTCTGTGGTAAACGGACAGTTGGGTTGTGAGACTGTAAACACTGTCGCGAGTGAACATGACCTGTCAACGTTGGTATGTCTGTTGGCTTAACTGACATTTTAACAGGTGAAGAAGCTGCGTGGTGCATTCCATGTCATGAACCCATTCACAGTGAAACATATACATTATTATTTTTTTTTTTAGAGTGTTCGAACTTGTATGATGTGATACAGAAATACTTTACAGCAGACTCCATGAAAACATCGTTCAGAGATGTCCCACTTGATGTGATCTTTGAATTTCTGGAGATAAATCACATTTTTCAATCTGATCTAAGATTTTACAAAAGAAATATTTCTAATAAAATTTCCGATAGGTGTATTTTAAGGGTTGCGTTAATTATTTTTTTTTTCCATTTTATTTTCTATTTTTTATCTTTTTTTCCCATATGACCTCGAGTTGACTTCATCGTGGTGACACACTTGATATGGTTCTTTTGCGGTCGGCTGTGCTATAAGCAACATAACCTTAACCTAACTGGCTTTTTTTCCTTTTTTTTTTTTCAAAACGTGCACTTCTGTGGTGTTAGTTTTGATTTTCAAACTTATTTACGTAACTGGCAAAAGAGGTGATAGTTTTTAGATATTTCAATGACTGTAAAACAGATGTGGTTTTTGATATGATAACTGTACTGGCCGAATTTTTTCGTGTACAGATGTAAAATGAATAATGTTCATCCACATCTTGAAACTGTTCTGCAGATGCTGAGAAATCGTTACAAAATGGAGAAACACACTACTGCAATACACACGGAATGTCGTACAATGGGCCTGCTATGAATCATTGATAAACCACGAAAGTGATGATGATGTTATGGAGTTTTCAAATACACAATGGATAATTAGTACTGATAATAAACCCTATGTTGTAACAGGCAAGAGACTTTTAAAAAGAAAAGGGATTTCTTCTTCACAACTAGAGAGAGAGAGAGAGAGAGAGAGAGAGAGAGAGAGAGAGAGAGAGAGAGAGAGTGTGAGTGTGTGTGTGTGTGTGTGTGTGTGTGTGTGTGTGTGTGTGTGTGTGTGTGTGTGTGTGTGTGTGTGTGTGTGTGTGTGTGTGTATGTGTGTGTGTGTTTTCAGTTTTTTTTGTTTGTTTGTATATTTGGTTTTGATTATTCTTTCATTTATTTTTTGTTCTATATATTTGCATTTATACAACCACACACTATGAGTATTACGCTTATGAAAAAACATGATGCTGTGTGTGTGTGTGTGTGTGTGTGTGTGTGTGTGTGTGTGTGTGTGTGTGTGTGTGTGTGTGTGTGCGTGCGTCTTTGTGCGTGCGTGCGTGTGTGTGTGAAAACAAACAAACAAACTTCTTTTTTGTGTTCTGTGGGTGAAAAAACTGACGTGGAATGACTTGTGCTCTAAGTACGCCCGATACCTTCAGCTAGCTGGTGTGCGAACAGGATGTCAATGAACCAGCCGGATAGGGTTTTTTGAACTAGCAGAACTATTTCATACACGGTTCTGTTTTTCACACTGCGTGTGCAGTGGTGTAGTCCATGTACGCTACACCATACATCCGCACAGCAGCGCAGGGGCGACAGTAAACCAGATGACGGAGGGGTTGTTGGCCTGCGCTTGTCCCCCCCCCCCTCCCCCATTTGATTGTTCGTCTTTGTATTTGTCTGACTTGATTCGAGTTTAAAAGGCTGTGCCAGTCTTGAATAAAAGTTACTCTGAGTTAGGTGTTCTTACGGGAGCAAGAGTGACCCTACTTGTTTATTGTTTACATTGATCAGTATAAAAAAGGTTAAGGGTAGGGATGAGGAGTTTAAGAGGTGACTGAACGGATGCCTGACCTGCTAATGAGCTAATGGGTTAATGAACCCAGCGTGATAGTCAAGTCGTCAATACCAAGCTAACTGAGCGGCGCT
>JADBJO010000646.1:230000-232500 GCA_016801955.1 Conus betulinus | reverse complement strand
GAGAGAAAAATGAGGAATGACAGAGAAAGGAATGGAGTTTTGTCAGCTAAGTGAAGTTTTTAGAGAGAGAGAGAGAGAGAGAGAGAGAGAGAGAGAGAGAGAGAGAGAGAACAGTGTTTCTCAACTGGGGTAGTATAGGGGTGTGAGTATAACTCGAGGGACGGAGAGAAACACGTTGTGTCGGGTTCTATACGTTGCCGGATGTAGATGTGCGTCATAGAAATCTGTGTGACGTTAAACTTCCCCAAGGATTTTCACGTGCCATTCTTGAACGTAGAGGCGATGAAATTTGTGCTGCATATGTCTCATCTCTTACCCTGAATGAAATGGTTCATATGTAACTATGTATGTATGTATGCGTGTATGCGTGTGTGTATGTATGTATGTATGTATGTATGTATGTATGTATGTATGTATGTATGTATGTGTCTGTGTACGCGCACACATGTGTTTGTATCTACCAGCCCGCCCCACCTCCTCCACCTCCACCCTCTTCTTTATCTACCCCGTCTCCTTTCGTCCCTACTTCCTTCCCCCCCTTTCCCCGTTTCCCCCCTCTTTCCCCCCCCCCCTTCGTCGGTCCCGTTCCCCATCCCCTTACCCCCTCTCCCAGTCCCCCTTCCTCCCTTCGTCGGTCCCCGTTCCCCCTCCTTTCCTCCCCCTCCCCCCTCCCCCTCTCACCACCATCCTCCCTTCCCCCGTCTCCTCCTTGTCCGTTCCCCTCCCGATGCCCTCTCTCCTTCCTATACCCCGTTAACTTTTCCCCGTATTCCCTCGTGCGTCCCCGCCCTCCCCTCCCTTCTCCGACCCTACCCCCTTCCCCCTTTCCCTCTGCCTCTCCCTCCTCCTCCTCCTCCCAAACTTCACCCTGTTCCCCAGTCCTTGCTCCTCTCCCTTGCCAGTCCCCCCCTTTCCCTGTCCCCACTCCTGTTCCCCCTTCCCTGTCCCCATTCCTGTTCCCCTTCTCTGTCCCCATTCCTGTTCCCCTTTCCCTGTCCCCACTCCTGTTCCCCTTTCCCTGTCCCCACTCCTGTTCCCCCTTTCCCTGTCCCCACTCCTGTCCCCCACTCCTGTCCCCCCTTTCTCCTGTTCCCCTTTCCCTGTCCCACTCCTGTTCCCCTTTCCCTGTCCCCACTCCTGTTCCCTTTCCTGTCCCACTCCTGTTCCCCCTTTCTCTGTCCCCACCCCACTCCTGTTCCCCTTTCCCTGTCCCCACACTCCCTGTCCCCTTCCCCCTTTCCCTGTCCCCACCCACTCCTGTTCCCCTTTCCCTGTCCCCACTCCTGTTCCCCTTTCCCCACTCCTGTCCCCCCTTTCCTGTCCCCCCCTTTCCCCCTGTCCCCACTCCTGTTCCCCCTTTCTCTGTCCCCACTCCTGTTCCCTTTCCCTGTCCCCACTCCTGTTCCCCTTTCCCCTGTCCCCACTCCTGTTCCCCTTTCCCTGTCCCCACTCCTGTTCCCCCTTTCCCTGTCCCCACTCCTGTTCCCCCTTTGTCCCACTCCTGTTCCCCACTTTCCTGTCCCCCACTCCTGTTCCCCTTTCCCCACTCCCACTCCTGTCCCCCTTTCCCCCCACTCCTGTTCCCCCCTTTCCCTGTCCCCACTCCTGTTCCCCTTTCCCTGTCCCCCACTCCTGTTCCCCCTTTCCCTGTCCCCACTCCTGTTCCCCTTTCCCTGTCCCCCACTCCTGTTCCCCCTTTCGCTGTCCCCACTCCTGTTCCCCCTTTCTCTGTCCCCACACTCCTGTTCCCCCTTTCGCTGTCCCCACTCCTGTTCCCCCTTTCCCTGTCCCCCACTCCTGTTCCCCCTTTCTCTGTCCCCACTCCTGTTCCCCTTTCCCTGACCCCACTCCTGTTCCCCCTTTCCCTGTCCCCACTCCTGTTCCCCTTTCCCTGTCCCCACTCCTGTTCCCCCTTCCCCCCACTGTCCCCACTCCTGTTCCCCTTTCCCTGTCCCCACTCCTGTTCCCCTTTCCCCCTTTCCCTGTCCCCACTCCTGTTCCCCCCTTTCCCTGTCCCCACTGTCTTGTTCCCCCTTTCCCTGTCCCCCACTCTGTTCCCCTTTCCCTGTCCCCCCTTTCCCTGTCCCTGTCCCCACTCCTGTCCCTGTCCCCACTCCCCCCTTTCCCTGTCCCCACTCCTGTTCCCCCTTTCCCTGTCCCCACCCCACTCCCCTGTTCCCCCTTCCCCTGTCCCCACTCCTGTTCCCCCTTTCCCTGTCCCCACTCCTGTTCCCCCTTTCCCTGTCCCCCCATCCTGTTCCCCTTTCCCTGTCCCCACTCCTGTTCCTCTTTTCATTGTCTCCCAATTCCTTTTCTTCCACTATCAACTTTCTGTGTCCCTCCTCCTCCTCTCCCCCGTCCCGCGCCTCTCCTTTCCCTCACCTGACAATCATCCATCTCCCCCCCCCCCCCAACCCCAATCCTTTTCCATCCGCTATCTGCTCTCAGGTTTTATTGCTCGCAAGTGATCCACCACGTATGTGCTTCAAACTTGGTAATT
>JADBJO010000646.1:212500-225000 GCA_016801955.1 Conus betulinus | reverse complement strand
GGATTCTCCGGACAGTGACAGGGTCCTACCAAGGGCTGAGTTTGCTAAATGGGTTCTGTTGGGAATCAGGAACCACACAGTCGATGCGTCCCCAAGACTAAGAATGTTGCTCAATCTGACCAACGCTGCGGGCGTCTGTTTCTCTCGGACCTGGCTTATGTCGGATTACATTATGAAAGTAACTGTAGAGTACAGCCCTGCCATGCAGTATTAACCAGAATTCAACTCCATGGCATCACCTTCGAAATCTTCGTCCTCATGCATATCGATCAGCATTAAAAAAAAGGTCTCAGATTCTGTAGTGGTATAGAGTAGTTCTTCATAACTTGCTCTTATGCTGACTTCAGTTTCGATTTACTGTTCACGTCTGTGCCTTTTCGTGTCAAGGTCACGTCTATGCCTTTTCGTGTGTAGGTCACGTCTGTGCCTTTCCGTGTCAAGGTCACGTCTATGCTTTTCGTGTCGAGGTCACGTCTGTATCTTTCCGTGTCAAGGTCACGTCTGCACCTTTTTGTGTCGAGGTCACGTTTGTGCCTTTCCGTGTCAAGGCCACGTCTGTGCCTTTTCGTGTCGAGGTCACGTCTGTGTCTTTCCGTGTCAAGGTCACATCTGCGCCTTTTAGTGTCGAGGTCACGTCTGTGCCTTTTCGTGTCGAGGTCACGTCTATGCCTTTTAGTGTCGAGGTCACGTCTATGTCTTTTCGTGTCGAGGTCATGTCTATGCCTTTTCGTGTCGAGGTCACGTCTGTGCCTTTTCGTGTCGAGGTCATGTCTATGCCTTTTCGTGTCGAGGTCACGTCTATGCCTTTTCGTGTCGAGGTCACTGTCAGCAGTGAGTTCATGGCGACTGTCACTGAACGGACGTGGTGGAGAACCAGCGAGGGGACGCCCACTCACGCTGGCTCCGCGACTAAGCAGTCATTGTTGTCTGGAGGGGACGCAATGGGCGGTGTCCTGCGTATACTGGATCAGAACAGGCACTACCGATCACGACTGAAGTGACTTAGCGGCAGTGCAGACTATCCTCCGGTGGGTTGCTCCATAATGACTTGACACTGACTCTCTCTGTTAATTGTCGGCGATACCGGGTCTGCGGGCAGAACAAGCCAAGTCGTGACTGGATGAGGAGCCGGCATAACCTGCGTGGGAGGGGGGGGGGGGGGGGGGGGGGGGGGGGGGGGGGGGAGGCTAATTCCACTAGAGTGGCAAAGCTGATGAGAAAGAGAAAGGAAAAAAAAAAAATGCAAATAAAGGAAAATAAGCGTTTTCGTTTTAAAACTGGTTTTGAGACAGCGTAAGACAAAAAGGAAAAAAAAAAAAAAAAAATGAAGAACCCACCCACCCCTAGCACCACCACCCGGCTCTTCCCTACCAGGACGAAGTCTGTTTCCGCTACACTCCCTCCAGAAGAGGAGATCAAAAAAGAGGTGGGGTAGGGGAGGAGGTGTGTGTGTGTGTGACCAGTTTCTTTCTGGATCTACACCTGGCCCAAGACCTTGTTGAGTTGTTGAAACACATCATAAACAAAATACGTAGACCTAGAAAATGTGTGAATTCTACACCATCCCCTACCATCTCCCTATCTCCCCCCCCCACCTCCCTCCTCCCCACTCTTTCCTTTTTCTCTCCTTCTCCTCTCAATGTTTTTGGCCAGCGCAGAGATCCAAAAAGAAATTGGACCACCCCCCCACTACTTCGGGGGGGGGGGGGGGGGGGGGGGGGGGGGGCAGAAAGGGTGGTGGTAGGGAACGGTGTAGAATTCGCACATTGTTTAATTGTCTAGGTCTACGTATTTTGTTGACGTGTTTCTGTGACACTATTTATCTCCCCATCTAAAGATGGTTCTTTCAAAAAACGTCACCTTACAGAGCTGCCTGACGAGTTGACGGCTATCCAGGCAATTAATTAATTAACTGTACCAGCCCAATTCCTTCACCCTGATCGCTTATCTAGGCTAACAGAGACTCTCATTTACACAAGACAGTCGACGCTCTGGATGGTCATCAAAAAGCAAACTACTGAACTCAGTGGTTCTCACTGGAGAGATCAGGACAACAAGATTGCTTATCTTCAATTCAAACGTGAAGTCGGTTATGCTCTACGGCTGCGAGACTTGGAGGATGACTAAGGCAATACAGCAAAAAAAACTCATACCTTCATCAACACCTGTCTGAGGCGCATCTTCAAAATCAGATGGCCAGAGAAGATCAACAATGAAGATCTATGGAAGCTAGCAGGACAGGAACCAGTGCCCAAGCAGATTCTGCGGAATAAGTGGGGCTGGATTGGACACACTCTCAGGAAGCCAGCATCCAGCACCACACGCCAAGCGCTGACATGGAACCCACAGGGGAAAAGGAAGAGAGGCCGACCTCGCAGCAGCTGGAGGCGAGACACTGAGGCAGAGATAAAGAGGTAGGGGACCAGCTGGACAGACATTCAGCGAACAGCCCAGAACCGAGTGTGATGGCTGAGTGTTGTCGATGGCCTAGGTTCACCCTGGAGCTATAGGCCTTAGTAAGTAAGTAAGCCCTTTTCATTGCTGTTAGTAAAGAAATTAAATATTTATACATTTACGTCGTCCTTTTTATGCTGTCTCTTCTCCTCCCCTGCTGTCTGTAAAATAAACAAAACAGAAAACAAAAAACCAAACAAACAAAGAACAACAACAACAACAACAACAACAACAACAACCCCCCCCCCCACAAAAAAAACAAAAAAAAAAACCCATCCAAAAAACAAACAAACAAACACAAAAAAGAAAGTATAGAAAGTAATATTTTGGGCGCGATCTGTAACTGTGGACACGGATCTGAAGTATTCTCACGTCATATTTCAGGTCCTGGAACTCGTCGTCTATAGCCATGTCTTTGCGCCATCTGTATTCTCCAAAGAAAAAAAACAAGATGCAAAGCATATAAACGTACTCCCAGTTTATCTTGAATACGCGTGAGATATTCCATAAAGAGGAAAAACCGTTTTGGACCGCTTTAGCCGTTAGTAACGGCTATTCTGGTAAACTTCGGCCACCATCTGTGACCCATAATGAACATGCCTACAAATTTTCAGAAAGATTGGCCATGTACTTTCTGAGACTTTCCATACAGAAGAAAACTGTTATGGGCCGTTATCGCCGTTAGTAACGGCTATAACGGTAAAATCAAACATTGGGCATCATCCGTGACCCATAATGAACATACATACAAATTTTCAGAAAGATCGGCCAGGTACTTTCTAAGATAAGATATTCCATAAAAAAGAAAAAACCGTTATGGGCCGTTATAGCTGTTACTAACGGTTTTAACGGTAAAATAACACATCGGGCATGATCTGTGACCCATAATGAACATATCTACAAATTTTCAGAAAGATCGGCCGAGTACTTTTGGAGATATTCCATAAAGAAGGAAAACCGTTATGGGCTGTTATAGCCAATAGTAACGGCTATAACAGTAAAATAAACATCGGCCATCATCCATGACCCATAATGAACATGCCTACAACATTTCAGAAATATCGGCCAAGTACTTTCTGAGATATTCCATAAAAAAACCGTTATGGTTAAAACAAAACATCGGCATGACCCGTGACCCATTATGAACATACCTACAAAGTTTCAGAAAGATCGGCCAAGTACTTTCTGAAATATTCCATAAAAAGAAAAAACCGTTATGGGCCGTTATAGCTGTTACTAACGTCTAAAAGAACTGGGAGTACAAAACACAACGGTCCAGTTTAAACTGGTTGGAATGTGTCATTTGAGCAGATGACACAGACTTCAAGATTGACTCAATAAGCAAAACATTTAACTTAGGTTTGGTAGCAAATGGCCTTGGAAACAAAGATGGCGTCTGCTCTCATTTGCTCTGCCACAGTTTGCTAGGACGTTTTTCCTCTGCCACGCCGGCAGCCATAGTCTGATACCAAAGACACACTGAGTAATCTGCTTGTCTTCGAAGGGTGTTGCAACAGACGTTGGTTGACGTCATCACATTTCGGATGCGCTTATCAAGGCGATTTCAGACACACACACACCCCCCCCCCCCCGCCCCCCCCCCCCCCCCGCCGGGATTAGAGCACGGGGGTGGGGGGGGGGGGGGGGGGAGGTAGGAGAGATTCTGGAGACCCCCCCCCCCCCCCTCTTCGCCCCCACCCCATCCCTATTCGCAACCACTTCTCATCCGCGTGTGAGCAGTGAAATGTATAATCATGGCAAATGTTTCCTTCAATACAATCAGACCGCGCCTTTATTCAGCAATGCCCTCTGAGCATGTGCAGGTCAGACTTATTGGCTGGATGCCTGGCTACCTTTATGGTGAATTCCAAAAGGTATTTATAACAGCTCCGCCGAACAACGTGGACAAACGAATCACAAGACAAAACACGAGGCGTTTCGGCCTCTTAGGATTTCTTCAGGCATGATGAACAACACTCGTTGATTTCAACGCCCATCTTGGCGCCGAATTTGACAAAGTAACTGCTCGTTCTTCATTTTCGTTGAGTGTTGTTTATCTTGCCTGAAGTAGACCTGAGAGGTCAAAAAAAACGCGTCGTGTTTTGTCATGTGATTTGTTTGTCCACGTTGTTCGGCGGAGCTATTAAAAACCTGTCAGAATTCGTTTAGATTTCTGCCTGCAGGCGCCTCACTTTGCAACTATCTTTATGCTGTTGTTCCATTGCGCATGGGCAAGAGCCACTGGCCTGGTTGCCCAGCCGTTGCTGAGCTTCTAGTTACCTTTCATATTGGCATGTCAGGGCAACGATTTCGATAATTACTAATATCGCCTGGTGCTTAATGTTAATGACGACTGTGACTCCTTTCAGAGGGAGTTATGCAATTACTCCCGAGTCCCCGTTCATCCATTCATTTGCCCCCATAACGAGTCCGTCAATGTTCCGTTCTCTCTTCACACTTCCTCTTCATCACTTGGAAGCAGGAACAGGGGAATACAGATAGTTATCCCCATCACTCGTATGGAAATTTACCGTATTTGTGATTCATATAGCCCTGCGTATATAGAATATCCATGTTCATAAATAAAAGAATCAGAAACGAAAAACAAAGACAAATTTCAACCAGTCTGCTTTTTAATTCTGCTTCCTTTTGTTTGAACTCCGTTTCTTCTTCAGTACAAAGAAACGTTGCCTTTAAAGGCTAGGTAGTAAAGAGGAATCTTTTCTAACTAGGTTCAGCCAGTATTTGCCCTTCCCCTCCCCCAATGCACCAAAAGAGTAACGTTCTTTGTGGGGAAGGCTGTCGGAACTTTATCTCTGACTGACCCTTCTTCTCATCAGCTAACTCGTGTCCACGCCCCCCCCCCCCCCCCTTAAGAGATCTAAACGCATTGCAATTCAACAGTTTAAAAACGCATTGCATTGCAGCTGTGTTGCAGTTTATTTGTTCCATTCTTTGGCGGACAAGTGATCAGGGCAATGTCAGACGAACACCAGGAAAACGGTATTTCATGTCGAAATAATTATGTTTGAAACGCAGGTGGTTTCCGTCTGTCTTCTGCTCCAAGTTGTGTGCGGCTCCTCTTTGAAATGACTAGTTCACTTGCAAACTGTGTCGTCTGACACAGCCTAACTCTCAGCCTCGATTCTTGTGGCCCTGTGTGTCGCACTACAGCGGGTCGTGGAGAGAAACACCCGTTCAATGAAGGCCTACACAATCTAGAGCAATGAATATGTTCAAGGTCGTTCAAATCAGGTATGTCACACGATGGCACGGCCACAGTGACATGTCCCACTCATTTGATCCGTTGCACTGCACTTCAGACTCCTGCACTGAAGCAGAACAAGGACAGTGAGATCGACCAGCTTAGCTTTGGGCGTCTGTAGGTGATAATTGCTAGCCACACCATCCTCTACCTCCCCCCCATTCCCTCCCCCCCCCTCTCTCTCTCTTGCCCTCCCTTTATCTTGCAACAGATCAGCCTGCCTAAAGAGAAGATGGACCAGTCACCAGCAACTGGAGAGAGATCCACACTCACCACCAACGTCAGACAAGTTCTGATAGTCCGAGTGGACTCCAGCTCAACTCATCCAGAATTTCCCCTCTTTTGATGATGCGATGGCGTGGGGAAAAGTCAGCTCAAACAAAGACCGATTTGACTAAAGTTCTATTGATTTGTATATTTTACCCTTGTATATGTAAGTCAGTTCTCTGTTGTTCATACAGTATTGAATGTTTGAACTTACCGTAATTTTGTCACTTGCAGCTAGAAGCACTTTTAAGCGCACAAGCCCAAGGAGAATTATTCCTGAGCCACTCTTGGAAAAGAAGAGGACCGGACTGGACACCAATTCAGCAGGAAGAAAGGAGAGGACCCGGACTGGACACCAATTCAGCAGGAAGAAAGGAGAGGACCCGGACTGGACACCAATTCAGCAGGAAGAAAGAAGAGAGGACCCGGACTGGACACCAATTCAGCAGGAAGAAAGGAGAGGACCCGGACTGGACACCAATTCAGCAGGAAGAAAGAAGAGGACCCGGACTGGACACCAATTCAGCAGGAAGAAAGGAGAGGACCCGGACTGGACACCAATTCAGCAGGAAGAAAGGAGAGGACCCCCGGACTGGACACCAATTCAGCAGGAAGAAAGGAGAGGACCCGGGACTGGACACCAATTCAGCAGAAGAAAAAGAGGACCCGGACTGGACACCAATTCAGCAGGAAGAAAGAAGAGGACCCGGACTCCAGTCTCAGAGGAAAAAAAAGAAAGACAGAAGAAGACAAGACAGCCTCCGTCCAGGGCCAAGCCTAAGACCCCTGCCAACGACCAGGCGTCCTGCAACGACCAGGCCAGTCAACGTCAGGCGTCCTGCCAACGACCAGGCGTCCTGCCAACGACCAGGCGTCCTGCCAACGACCAGGCATCCTGTCAACGACCAGGCGTCCTGTCAACCAACGACCAGGCATCCTGCCAACGACCAGGCGTCCTGCCAACGACCAGGCGTCCTGCCAACGACCAGGCGTCCTGCCAACGACCAGGCATCCTGCCAACGACCAGGCGTCCTGCCAACGACCAGGCGTCCTGCCAACGACCAGGCATCCTGTCAACGACCAGGCGTCCTGCCAACGACCAGGCGTCCTGCCAACGACCAGGCGTCCTGCCAACGACCAGGCGTCCTGCCAACGACCAGGGATCCTGTCAACGACCAGGCGTCCTGCCAACGACCAGGCGTCCTGCCAACGACCAGGCGTCCTGCCAACGACCAGGCGTCCTGCCAACGACCAGGCGTCCCGTCAACGACCAGGCGTCCTGCCAACGACCAGGCATCCTGCCAACGACCAGGCGTCCTGCCAACACGACCAGGCATCCTGTCAACGACCAGGCATTCTGCCACCAAAACTACAGACGTTGGCCAGGAATACCACGTCCTCAAGGGAATCAGGCCAATAGGACGTTAAACTCACCTTTCAGTTTAGTTATAGCTAGAGAGTGAATGTATTAAATGGAACATGCAAAACGACATTTCGTGCTTAGATAAATGGACAACACGATGTTTCCTGCGTTTCCCGTTCGACCTAATTCGTAACAAATACCTTTTGAAGCTATTTCGCATGTGAACTCATTTGACGACATGCTCTAGTCTGGCGAAACATTTCCGGCAATCAAACCAATGAATAGCGCTGCTGGTACACACGTGACTATGCCTCGTTTGACAATCAAACAGCAGACGACAGCTTCACCGGCCGGCTTCCAATTATGGCCACAATTAAAGCTTTGGATTGATTTACCCCATCGCCACGTAACATTGAAGATTGAACAGCAACAGAAAACAAACAAACAAACATAGCAAAATAAAACAATAAGCAAAACCAAAAAAAAACAAAAACGAGAATGCGGATCTTACTGATGACTCATTTAACAGTGGACGGTGCAGTGCAACAGATCGAACGTGATGTGTCTTGCTGCAGGTCTATTTCTTTCTTTCAACATGTTTGTTTTCACGCGTGAATGCCTTTAAAGAAAGCTTCAAATTACTCATTACTTCACGGTGTGGGGCCACTTGGAAAACTAACATTTCACCTAGGAATGATATCGTGTGACACATGCCTGATTGCAAGACGTGCCACCATCGATGAAAAACGCAGATAGACATGCCCAGGAAGAGAGAGAGAGAGAGAGAGAGAGAGAGAGATTACGGGGCGGGTGTGCACACACGCCCACACATGCATCCATGCACTGTCTCCTCTTCGTGCCTATTTGTTTCCACTGAGACGAATGGACTCGGCTAGATTGTACACAGATATACACTCACGTGAGGTGCCTTTGCTGACTGCTGTACACTGCTAGACATATGCGCATGCGTGAACGTGCTGGCACACACACACATGCACGCTAAACACATACAGCCATCCACACACACACACACACACACACACACACACACACACACACACACACACACTTACATATATATATATATATATATATATATATATATACATATATATTGTGTAATATATATATATATATATATATATATATATATATATATATATATATATATATATATATATAATTACACACACGCCTGCATGACCTCGTGTACAGACACCAACACTCACGTAAACACACGCACGCGCATAGGCTGCCTGTGCCCATACGCTCGTACAAGGCATAGACCTGCACACACACACACACACACACACACACACACACACACACACACACACACACACACACACACACACACACACACACACACACACATACAAGGGAGAACGCGCGCACGTGCGAACGCACGCACACGCGCGTTCACATACATATACACAACACACACACACACACACACACACACACACACACACACACACACACACACACATACACTTGCACGCACGCACACACACACACACACACACACACACACACACACACACACACACACACACACACACACAATGGAGAACGCGCACGTGCGAACACACGCACACGCGCGTTCACATACATATACACAACACACACACACACACACACACACACACACACACACACACACACACACACACACACACACGCACACGCACATACACCACACCCACACACCCACACACACATATACACGCACGCACGCGCGCACTCACACACACACACACACACACACACACACACACACACACACACACACACACACACACACACACACACACACACACACACACACACACACACACACACACACACACACCGTTCACCATGACATTTGCGTTGCTTAGCACGAAGCGCCAGAAGGCAATGTTACACCACCGTGTGACCCATGCCATAACGTGTGACACAATCCTGCAGCCCCCAAATGTCAATACCCTCACTCCCTCACGCCCCCCCTCCTCCTCCCCCATTACACTCCCCCCTCCCCCCCCCCCCCCTCTCTCTTTTGCTCCGCAAAGGTAGCCCGTTTTATGGGGGTGGGGATGAGGGAGTAGTACCTCCCCCCCCTTTTCTCTATGCACCCCTCTCATCCCCCCCCCCCCCCCCCCCCAGCAGGGTGATGATGGAACCATTGCCGTCAGCCTCTTTACCCTGACAGGAAGCATCCGTGCCACAATCGATGCCACCAGAGCTTCTTCTTCAAGGGGGATTCTGCTGCAGCGGCTGTGTACTGGAGAGACCATATTTGGTCCCCGCCACTGCTGGGTACAGTGAGACTCAGCGCAGGGTAGACTATTGATGGGTGGAATGGGGTGGTGGTGGTGGTTGGTGGTGGTTGGTGGTGGTTGGGAATGGTGCCAACGAGTCTTTGTTGCTGGAGGTGTTGTCTTCTTGCTCGGTGTTTTACAAGTCTGTGTTCCTGATTGGTGGTTGGTTGCAGGGGCAGGTGTGTGTGGGGGGGTGGTGGTGGTGGTGGTGGGGTGGTGTTGGTGATGGTGGCTTGTTTACCCTTAACAATAAAGCGAGCAGATGGTTCGTCAGTCTGGGGGGGTATGGTGATAACTTCTGACTCTCTCTCTCTCTCTCTCTCTCTCTCTCTCTCTCTCTCTCTCTCTCTCTCTTTCGTCTTTTTATTCTTTTGTTTCTATTCATCTATTCATATTTTTTGGTCGTTGGTTTTTGGTGGTGTGACAAGCTTGCCTTCAACGCGGTGACAGCCGTAATGTGGTCCTTTGTGGTCGGCTGGGCTATAAGCAACATTAGGCCTACCTTCTCTTCCCTTACCTGCAGTCACCACGGTGTTGGTGACTGGTTGTTGGCTTAACGTCAGCTCCCCTAGTCTGATTTCGTCGGTGGTTTTGTTCATAGGACAGAACTCCACCATCCTCGTATGCTGTTCGTGAAGGGTCTGAGGGTGTGTGTTCATTAAAAATCAACGTCGTGTTCTTGTCCTGCCCCTTCCCCTCTCCCCTTCCTTTTTTCCAAGACCGATACTAGGTCTTTGCGAATATATTCACCTCATCATAATAGCGATGCCCAAAAGGGAAACAAAGATGGGGAAGAAGGAATATTGATCTCCGTCTTGGTTTCCTGTCGTTCACCATGTGGACTGTTGTCATGGTGGACATACCATCGGACAGAATGTTATCATCATCCATTGTGCTTGCTCTTTACTGTACTGGTATGTGCTTCAAGCTAAAAAGAAAAAAAAAAATTACTGTACTGCCGAACGAAAGAGACAAACAAATTACAAGACAAAACACGACGCGTTTCGACCACTTTGGTCTTCTTCAGGCAAGACAAACCACATTCAAGACAACGAAAACGAAGAACGATCAATCACTTATCTCCTCAAACTGGGGGCGAAATGGATGATGAATTTTTTTTTGTGTTTCAATTTCTGCCTACAGTCACATCACTTTGAAACTAAGTGGTGTGTGTATCGTTTTATGAAGAGTATGTAATTTGACAAGCCGTCTTTGCTGACCCTTGCCAGGGAATATGCCCATCCTGTATAAGCGTGACCAGAACGGACTTCACAGAACACTACAGAATGACTCTACAGCAGTGCAGAATCTTCTGTCGTAGGTTGCGTCGTGGTGACCCGATATTGACTGCTCCCTAATGATAGCTACGGCTGGGACTACGACAGACGTGTGGCTGTATGTGGAGGGGTAGGAATGAATGACGTGGGAAGCATGCCATCAGAGATTTGTTCCGTATATAAGATCTCTGATGTTATTGTTGGGGTATGGACGAAGAGACGTAAAAGTGAAAGCATATGCACGTGCAACCAGTGGCTCTTCTACATGTGTTAGCTGTATGGCACTCATACTGGATACAGGAGAGGAAGCCGAAGGTCCACAATGGAATAAAGCAGGGTTGGGTGGGGATGGGGCTTTAGAGAAACCTGAACTGGGACATAGCAGGGGGAGACAGTATTCTGAAACGGCACATGTCGGGGGAAGGAAGGAGGGGTGTGTGTGTGTGTGTGTGTGTGTGTGTGTGTGTGTGTGTGTGTGTGTGTGTGTGTGTGGGTGTGGGGGTGTGTAGGGGTGAGGGGAGGGGGTGACACAGGATGCTAAAATGTGACATAGCAAAATACTGAAATGAATTACGGCAGTGGGATGCAGCACTGAAGTGCTGTTGCAGATGATACCGGATATGAAATCGAACATATCAGGGGTATACAGAATACTGAAATTATGGGATGTGCAGGGGGGTTCGTGACACTGAAATGGGACACGGTAGGTGGATATAGAATACTAAATTTGCGACATAGCAGGGGAATGCAGAATATCGCAATGAACGTAGTGATGGGGCAGGGGATAAGTAGGTAGGTACAGTATGTTCAAATGGGATAGTCAGGGATACCAAATACCAGAATGGGATATAACAGAAGGATACAGAATGCTAAAATGAATATGCCAGGGGACAGAGTATACTGAAATGGAACATTCCGGGGGAGACAGTACTTTCGAGTGGGCTAAACTGTAGAATGCATCATAGTGAAATGGGGTAGATAGGTGGATACAGAATAATGAAATGGGATATAGCAGAAAAAACAGAATAGTGAAATAGGAAGTAAACAGAATTGGGAGAATACAGAAGGATGAAACAGAATGGTAAAATGAATTATGCAGGGGGACACAGTATACTGAAATGGAAATGGGGGAATAAGTAGGGGGTAAACTATAGAATATCTAGTGAAATGGGATAGAGCAGTGGATAAACAGAATAATGAAATGGGATGTAGCAGGGGCAGAAACAGAATAGTAGTACAAAGGGATGTAGCAAATGGGAAGTAAACAGGAAGAAAAACCAGAATGGGAAATGAAAGTATTGGGATATAGCAAATAGGAGTAGGAATTATGAAAAAAAAAAAGAAGGATGTAGCAGGGAGAAAGAATGGTGAAATGGGGATGTAGCAGGGAGAAACAGAATTATGAAAGGAATTAGTAATGAAAAGGGATGTAGCAGGGAGATAACTTTGGTGAAATGGGATGTAGCAGGGAGAAACAGAATGGTGAAATGGGATGTAGCAGGGAGAAACAGATATGATGGATGAAAAACAGAAATGGGAGTAGTAGGGAGATACAGAATAGTGAAATGGGATGT
>JADBJO010000646.1:187500-195000 GCA_016801955.1 Conus betulinus | reverse complement strand
TCAGAGCTTTCATAATTGCATATAGCTCTGATGTATAAATTGAAAATTCTCTGCCTAGATAGAAAGACTTTTGCACATTTAAGGATGGTATAGTAAATCCAGCACCACTGTCAGACGTTTCCATTACTGAACCATCTGTAAATATTTTAAAATGATTGGATAAGTCTTTTCGAGATGTTCTCGAACTTCATTTACTAGAATATCTACATTGTCATCTTTCTTCAAAGTAGTATATTCATCATCAATTTTTGCGTTGAGATGCTCCCATGGGGGCATTTGAGGAACAATAGGAACCTCCGAAATTGCATCAATTTCAATACTACATTCGGATATAAGCTCACAAGTGAAATTTCTAATTGGCTGTATGTATGATATATTTTAGACCTTTTGGGGTATTCCTTGTTGGAATCCATAAGAATTTCATCAGTAACAGAGTTTTTTACAGATAGGCCTCTTACAACGTATTTGGACACATCCAACGTTCGTTGTTCATTAAGAGGTAAATGTTTGTCTCCTTATAGCATTTCATTGTGTTTTTGTGTGCACTGGAACACCCAAAGCTAATTTTAAAGCTTTACTATCTAAGCTTTGCACTTTCTTTAAAAGGTAGTTAGATGCAGAGAAGTATATTTCCTGTCCATATATTAATTTTTGATCGAACTGACGATGTATATAAATGTAAAAGTGTGGTACAGTCTTGACCCCATGGTTGACAACATATAATTTTGAGCAAATTTAATCTTTTCCTAGCTTTATCTATCAAATTTCCAATATGTTTTTTCCAGTTCAGCTTCGGTGTTAAAAACACTCCTAAGAACTTGACTGTTTGCTTATATTGTAGAACATTGTCATCAAGAATAAGGTTGGGCAGAGCCTTTGGGTTTTCGCCATTATTAAAAAGCATTAAACAAGTTTTCTCACCAGATAATTTGAGACCGTTCTCTTTCATGTAAGCAGACAGACTGTCCAATTCTCCTTGATACATTGTCTGTACAAATTTTACTGCCCTTTTATTCGAGTGCTTCCTTAATGAAGTATTAATCCAAATGGCAATATCATCTGCATACTGCACTACATTGGTGGTTTTTGACAATGCCTTTGGGAGATCATGTATAAGGATCGTAAATAATAAAGGTTCAATAACAGAACCCTGAGGAATGCCCATATCTATTTTCATTTCTTCCTTCTAGAAAGTTTTTTTTATATAATCATACATATTCCCAGAAATACCAATATTTTTTCAGTTTATACAATAATCGAACATGCCAAACACAACACGGTCGTATGCTTTCTTTACATCAAAGAATGTAGCTAGTGTACTTTTTTGCGTGAAAATTGCTTTTTTTTCATACGTGTATGCGAGCACGCACATATATTCACTCACTGACAAACTCTCTCTCTCTCTCTCTCTCTCTCTCTCTCTCACACACACACACACACACACACACACACACACACACACACACACACACACACACACACACACACACACACAAACCGCCCCGTTCCCTGCACACACTCAAAAACTTATCCACACAAAAAATGTATAGACGTACGCAGAACATGCACTCACCTTTAAACAAACCTCTCTCTCTCTCTCTCTCTCTCTCTCTCTCTCTCTCTCTCTCTCTCTCTCTCTCTCTCTCTCTCTCTCTCTCTCTAGCGCGCGCACAACCTATGCAAAAGTTTCGTAAATGGAATAATGTGACCTAGTACACGTGAGAGTCGGACAGCTATGTCATGTAACAAATTCTTTGCTCTACGTGTACATCAGACCACTAAACCAAAAAAAAAAAACAAACAAAAAAGAAATCCGTTAGAAATATCTGCCAAGTGGATGAGACTTGATCAGATTTACAGCCAAATTGGCTAGACTCCACTCATTTTCTGGGTGGGACAAAAAACACTATGCAATGTTAAAGGTAGATTTTTAGACAAAAATTTATCATGAAGACATTGAAAATACGCTTTTGTTATGGAACATTCAAGTAAAAAATTAGATACATTAAGGTTTTGACCACAGACACACAAAGGAGATGGTTTTTTAAAAAACCTGCCTAACCAACCATCCACCCCTATTCTGTGCAATAAATTTCGATTCGGAATAGAACCTGGCGGACTTATACAATGACTGCTGGGGGCAGCAAGATCCCATCTGTTCTCGAATGGCAGCTTCAAGGTACTGTGTTCTCTCTCCCTCTGCTTTTGTCAGCATATATTGTTTATTTCAAGAAGCGAATAAGGAATATCACATAAAACTGTATTCGATTTGCACATTGAAGCCTCTTTTGCACAGGTATCAGCCAGTTCATTCCCTCGAAGATTGCAGTGACCGGGTACCCATAATAATGTTATTTTAGAACCTCGCATCATTAACTGGTGAATTGAAAATAAAATTTCACTGATGAGATCAGGACGACTCGATGTATTTTGACGGAGTAAAGCCGTTAGAGCAGACTCGGAATCTGACAAAATCAGTATTCTTTCTGGTAAGACTTGCATATCAAGAATGAAATCAATAGCTTTCATAAGAGCAAATAACTCGGCAGTGAAAATAGAACAACCTTTGGTAATATGAAATCTTTTTTCAATGTTAAGGGAAGGTATCACGAAAGCAGCACACCAACCTCAGAAGTACACACACACACACACACACACACACACACACACACACACACACACACACACACACACAAATAATATATATATATACACACACAGCAAACAGACACATTTTATCTTGATATGATTTTATTCAAGGAAAGCTTATGACGCTGTGGATTGTATGATAATGACATCAGTATTAATATGGTAATGACAACAATATACTGAAGCGCTGGAGCGGCATTAATGCGCCCTATAGATGTTCATTTTTATTCTTATACAACTTCCCGGGAAACAGAACATTATGATGGTTATGTCGCGCAATCGCCTACGTACGTGTGTGCGTGCGTGCGTGCGTGCGTGCGTGCGTGCGTGCGTGCGTGTATGTATGTATGTGTGTGTGTGTGTGTGTGTGTGTGTGTGTGTGTGTGTGTGTGTGTGTGTGTGTGTGTGTGTGTGAGGAATAACAACAATAACAATAAAGAAACAAAACTTGTCTTCAAATCAATTGATATGTTGAATACAATTCTTGCTTCCCGTTCATTTTCGATTTGACCGCCTCCCTTCTTATATGTGGTTCTCTCCTACTATTGTGACTATTACCATTATCATCACCATGAAATATACTTAAAAGTAATAATGACAATAATGAGGGCTATAATGCACCCCCCTCTGCTACAACGTCTAGGGTCAGAGCGGGTTAATAATTCCAGCGTGAACAAAAATCAGAACTGAAATCACGACATCATGGTCAAATAAAAATCGAAAGGGGGTGGGGGGTGGGGTGGGGGGTATGGGGGCGACATACGTAGCTTCTCGAAATAATGTCAGTCTGACAAACATGCACGCTCAAACGCGCGCACTCAAATACGGACTCTGTATTGTTATAATAAAAAGACAACTATTATGACCCTCATAATCATTTCACAGATTCTGATTACTACAGTTCTTTCGATTACTACAGTTCTTTTTCCAGCATTGGAAAACGTACACCAATGGTAAAAAATGGGACTTCAGGATTCAGGATCCTGAACTTCATCTCAACAGTCCTCAGCCCCCCTCCCCCCTCCCGCCCTGCACCGATCCCTTCCCCTATCCGTTCATTTCACAATACACTTGCCCCCCCCCCCCCCCCCCATCCCAAGGCCACTTGTTCACGCCCATTTTTCGCCTGTTCCCCCCCCCCCCCCCTCTCTCTCTCTCTCTCTCTCTCTCTCTCTCTCTCTCTCTCTCTCACCCATCTGTCATCTGGTGGGTTGGACGCTAAATGTCTCTCGAGAAAAAAAAATCAAATTATCCACGTAATAATTGTTAAAAGCAACGTTTTGTATATTGTATCAAGCCCCTATACTGTGACTCAGACTTCATGTACCAAGCCCCTATACTGTGACCCAAACTTCATGTACCAAGCCCCTATACTGTGACACAGACATCATGTACCAAGCCCCTACACTGTGACACAGACTTCATGTACCAAGCCCCTACACTGTGACACAGACTTCATGTACCAAGCCCCTACACTGTGACTCAGACTTCATGTACCAAGCCCCTATACTGTGACACAGACTTCATGTACCAGCCCCTATACTGTGACACAGACTTCATGTACCAAGCCCCTATACTGTGACACAGACTTCATGTACCAAGCCCCTATACCGTGACACAGACTTCATGTACCAAGCCCCTATACCGTGACACAGACTTCATGTACCAAGCCCCTATACTGTGACACAGACTTCATGTACCAAGCCCCTATACTGTGACAGACTTCATGTACCAAGCCCCTACACTGTGACACAGACTTCATGTACCAAGCCCCTATACTGTGACTCAGACTTCATGTACCAAGCCCCTATACTGTGACACAGACTTCATGTACCAAGCCCCTATACTGTGACACAGACTTCATGTACCAAGCCCCTATACTGTGACACAGACTTCATGTACCAAGCCCCTATACTGTGACACAGACTTCATGTACCAAGCCCCTATACGTGACACAGACTTCATGTACCAAGCCCCTATACCGTGACACAGACTTCATGTACCAAGCCCCTATACTGTGACACAGACTTCATGTACCAAGCCCCTATACTGTGACACAGACTTTCATGAAACAAGTTAGCTTCAAAAGGAGGTGACAGCAGGCGGAAACTGAAACCAATTTTAGAAAGTAATTTTTTAAAAATTCTTCTCCACCGGTTAACAAGGACGAACAAATTACAAGACAAAACACGACGCGTTTCGAATCATTCAAACGCCCCTCTTGCGCCGAATTGGAGAAAAAAAAGTGATCTCTCGTTCTTCGTTTTTATTGTGCTGAGTGTCGTGCATCTTGCTGGATGAAGACCGGGTCAAAACGCGTCGTGTTTTGTCTTGTAAGTTGTTTGTCCTTGTTAACCGGCGGAGTGACTTCAAATTACTTTTTAAAATTTATAGAACACAACAAAACTCAGCAAATCGGTGGCCTGACATTCGCTGTACACGTAACAACGGTTCATCACCACGTGCACTATGTTCCATCAGTAAGCCATCTTCAGGGTTGATGCATACACGCACCAAAGGTAAAACAGCAGACCACGATAGCTATTCTTGGAGAAGAGGGTAAGGGGACCAATCTGACACCACGCTACTACCACCAGAACGACAACACATTCCAACGGGCCGCGAAGACGGCAGTTTCATAGCTGGAGTCCGACAGGATTCGACCTCCTAAAAACTGGGACTGCGAGTTGGGTGGTGTGCCACTGAGCCAAAGCGATAGCCCTTGCTTTACGATACGAAGCCATCATATCTTATTTGTACCAGGAAAAAAACTGCCTATATGGATGGCAAGACAGGAAACCAGCATCGTTGTATTAAGAAATGTCCTACTTGCACAGACACAACTCTTGTTTTACGACAGGAATCTGTACGTTTTACGGGCACGACAATGCCAGTTGTGACAAGTAAATTTACGACAGGAAACAGTCGCGTGTAAGCTACATGGAGAAAGCAGCTTCGGAGTCGCTCTTTTGTTTGTTTGTTTGTTTGTTCGCGGTCTTCCGTGCTCTTCCTCCCTCACCACTCTTCCTTCTCCAGTGGCATGATATTCTCACGCCGTTCTCTCTGGCTCTCAGTACACACCTACACCCGGGCGCTCCTAACGCAGTCCTAGCAGTCCAATGGGAGCCATCGAATATCATCTGATCGTGATAAGAAAATTCGTCAGAAAAAAATTCACTGTAGCCGAGTCCAAGTGATCTTATTTTGTTTGTTTCTTTTGTTTTGTTCTTTTTTGACTGAGGGACAACGAATAATACAGTGATCACCTAGTAGTTCTCAATGCAGTTCTCTTGGTCTCTGTACGAGTTGTACTCATGAAATCATGGACCTAGTCTACTGATGTCTCACCAAAAGACAGGAACAAGAATTGACATGAATTTCTTTGGTGTAAAAAATCAGTCAGCACACTGTTCTTGGACATGGAAGACAAAAAAAAGTACATTAGATGCAGTAGCGAGATGCCAAAGGCAAGTCCGACAGTCACATGAAAGTGGTGTGTGTGTGTGTGTGTGTGTGTGTGTGTGTGTGTGTGTGTGTGTGTGTGTGTGTGTGTGTGTGAGTGTGAGAGAGAGAGGGAGAGAGAGAGAGAGAGAGAGACAGAGACAGAATATATGTTCTGTAACTTTTTGAATGCTAAGGCCATAGATGAGCAGTTTAAAACAGCAAGATCCGTATCACAGTATTATCTTATATATATATACATATATATATATATATATATATATATATATATATATATATATATATATATATATATATATACATCTTTTATATATATTTTTCTTAAAAGCAAAAGCTGAAAATAAATCAAAACAAAACTAAATTGTGCCCATTTATATCACCAACTTTCTACAGCAACGTTTGTAATTCACTCTCTCTCTCTCTCACACACACACACACACACACACACACACACACACACACACAGCACACACACACCAAGCACTCTAGTCAAAGCACAGCCATCCAAGCTCTCTACAACTGGGACGTGGCGTCTGTGGACTCCGGGAAGACGTCAGCGAAACTCACGGCGGAGGTACGGTCAGTAGGAGAAGCGGGATTCGACCCTCCGACGCTTCGACCTCCCTTGAACGGCTTGCGACGTGGCACGGCAGACGCACCTCCTTGCTCCATCTCCTCATCCTCCCCCACGCTGCCGCCAGGCCCCTCAGAGTGGAGGACCCGCCGTGTGTTCTTCAGCAGGGTGGCTTTCTTGGCCAGCGTCTTCCTCAGCCGGTGGTTCTTGGAGATAGCGGAGGCCACCTCGTCCATGGGGTCCTCAGGGTCCGTCAGACGTCGTCCGCGGGCCCGGGACTTGAACCGCCTACGGGTCAGGCCTCGCTGCGCCTCCTGTCCCCCGGGCAGGGTGCTAGCCTTGCTGTCGTCTTCCGCCAGTTGGGTCAGCATCTTGGTGAACTGGAAGAAAGAAAGGAGGAGTTGGATGTTGTGGCGGTGAGAGGGGGTGTTCGTGTTTTTGAACCAGTAACTCTCGTCATCAGAGATGGAAAGAGCATGCAAAATGACACGTATGTATGTTTGTTTGCATTTTGGCTGCACACGCGCTAATGCACGCTGGTAAACAGACACACATTACAATCATGTACATGGATACAACTCAAGATAAATGCTGTCTTATCTCTTTATTTCGTTTCTCTTAGAACAGGGAGTACTTTAGAATGGGAACGAAGAGATGCTGTCTGTGTGTCTGTCTGTGTGTAAGTCTGTCCGTGGTCAAAATGTGTTCCACTCGCCCCAGACAAAACTTTGGGCCGATCTTTCTGAAAATTTGTAGGTATATTCATTATGGGTCACGGGTGATGCCCGATGTTTATTTTACCAGAATAGCCATTA
>JADBJO010000646.1:167500-182500 GCA_016801955.1 Conus betulinus | reverse complement strand
CTCTCCCCAAATGAACCGACCCACCCCTGAATCTCAAACGAGGTACTTTGTTTCTTTGTTGTTTTTTTTTTCTTTTTTTTTTTTTTTTTGTTTTTAACCTTCCAGAGCTGGGCCTTTAATTGCACAAACCTCTGACAAAGAAGACAAATCGCTACCAGCCAGATAATATCAGGAATTTTCGTAATCTTAAAATAAAAAAAAAAAATCACCCATGATGCCATTAGTTGGCCGGGGAGTTCTTGACTACAAGCCAGACACGTGCATCAAATTTCACTCTGTGGCTCGGTAACTTGGCATCATGTCCTGCTGCCCAGAGCGACTTAAGTGATGACTGCTGACAGTGTTATCCTGGGAATTAATCAGTGTGTATCTCGTGACCTCCACCCCCCCCCCCCCTACCCGCCTCCTCCTTCACCCTTTCATTCTTCTCCCATCCCTCTCTGTCTCGTTGGAGGAGGGGGGAGGAAGGGGGGGGGGGGCAGGGTATGTTTATAACCTTAGACGCGTGGGAACATGGATTGTGTGACTCCTCCCTCCCATAAACCTTTCCCTCACATATATTCATCCCATTCGTTCTCTCCCGCCCCCCAGCCCCAGCCCCCCCCCCCCCCCCCCCCCCCCCCCCCCCCCCCCCACACACACACACATATACAACCGCGAGCAAATCCAAACACTTGCATATCAACATTCACAGAGGCACATATAACGCACATGATAATTATTATCCCTTCCCGTTCTCCGCGTACACACACACACACACACACACACACACACACACACACACACACACACACACACACAAACACACACACGCACACACACACACACACACGCACATGCACACAGAGAAACACACACACTCAGTAACACACTCACACGGACACAGACACACACACACACACACACACACACACTGACTGACTGAAACCACACTGTCAGATTAACATAGTGTTGTACTGACACACACACACACACGCACACAGACACACACACACACACACACACACACACACACACACACACACACACACACACACACACACACACACACACACACACACACACACACACACACACACACACACACACACACACACACACACGACGCGCGCGCGCGAACATACACACACGCACGCACACACATACATGCGCACGCACGCATACACTCACACATAAACACTTTCACTCTCTCTCTCTCTCACTCTCTCTCTCTCTCTCTCTCTCTCTCTCTCTCGCTCTCTCTCTCTCTCCTCTCTCTCTCTCTCTCTCTCTCTCACACACACACACACACACACACACACACACACACACACACACACACACCACACACACACACACACACACACACACCACCACACAGACGGTAACCACCAGCATGGAAAGAAAAGAAACTACACAAAAATGAGTCGGCCTACTTCAAACCGTCACCACCAACCCTCACCTCCACCACCACCACCACCACCACCACCAACACTCAACACAACACACTCCTCCACCCCTTTCCCAAAGCTCCTCCCACCCCCACACCCCCATCCAACCTCAACCCTACCTCAATGGACAGATTGGAGGAGTCCTGGGCCACATACTGCAGCGTGAAGACGAGGACGACGAAGAGGCCGTTGATGAGGAAGAAGAAGAGGCACACAGTGTTCCGCAGCTCCACCAGCTCCTCCTGCACCTTCTTCTCGTGCTCGGGGTCCTTCTCCAGGGGCAGCAGGTAACGGTCCACCAGCTCGCGCCAGAAGCGCGTCTCCGAGGCCTCCAGCTCCTTGATGTCGCTCACCTCCAGGTCGTCGGTCCAGTTGTAGATGGGGGCCGCCGGAATTGCCGATCTGCCAGGGGCTGGGGGTGAGGTGGGACAGAGAGAGGAGTCACGAGAGATAACCCAGAGGAGACGACGTTTTGAGCACAGACCAGTGAACATGCTCAAGAAGAACACACAGGATGGATAATCCTGAGAATTTGATTAATCCAGTGAAAGCAGCAGATGAATGATCACGAGAACACACAAGTTGAATAAAACTGGAAAACGCGACAGACGATAAAAAAATCGAGAGAACCAGAGAGCACAGAAGTCGAATAAAGACGAAAATGGAGAGAGAGAGAGAGAGAGAGAGAGAGAGAGAGAGAGAGAGAGAGAGAGAGAGAGAGAGAGAGAGAGAGAGAGAGGAGTATGTAAAAGGCTGGTAGTCTGCCGGGGAAAAGGTGATAATCAGATGCACTCTTCAAATGAAGAGTGTAGGAACGGTGCCTCTGACCTGCAAATGACGGAAGGGAAGATGAGGTGGGAAGGGGTGGGGGTGGTCGAGGAACAGAGAGGCTTTCATATTCAGGTGGTGCCAAACCCTTCCGCTCGCCTTCCCCGCCCTGAGAGTAGGAACCACGATTCAGTAACACACAACAAATCGGGGTTACTGTCGAAGATAAATGAAGCTATGGCAGGTGTTTTTCTGTCGTAGCAGCTGAATGGATACTTTAAGCACAGAGATTCGTGAATGAAGGAATCTGTTCTCCAGAAATAAACACCAAAAAAATTTGGATGTGGTTAAGATTGGTGTAGTTGACAGAGGAGGTACATTTTCTGTTAATCCAGGGGAGACAATCACAGTCAAGGAGCGTTGTTACGGTATACCTCCACGACGCGACTGCTTTCGTAGTGAGGCGTGAATGAACTAATCTGCGTTCACTGACAGAAAGGTTCCGTTGAGAGAGAAAACGATCGATGTGTTCACTGACAGAAAGGTTCAGCTGAGAGAAACGGATCGATGCGTTCAGTGACAGAAAGGTTCAGCTGAGAGAAACGGATCGATGCGTTCAGTGACAGAAAGGTTCAGTTGAGAGATCGCGCGTTCACTGACAGAAAGGTTCCGTTGAAAGGTTCCGTTGACAGAATGGTTCAAGGATCGATGCAGTCACTGACAGAAAGGTTCAGTTGAGAGAAAAGGATCGATGCGTTCATTGACAGAAAGGTTCAGTTGAGAGACAAGGATCGATGCAGTCACTGACAGAAGTTGCTGGCGAGTGTAGCATGAGATGGTACGCTGGTCTGTTGTTACGTCCCCACTCTCCACTTTCAAAAAAACCCCCACTGCTTGGAGGTTGAATGGAGGCTGGATTCTAATCGAGACAATCAACCTAACCACAACAACAAGCCACAGTAGCGTCTCTCTGGTGGACAGAGGGACAGCACGCCGCTACACAAATGAATACGACTCCATGCTGAAGTACCACCACCACCAACAACAACAAAAAATCAACACTTCAACAAAAACAAAACAAACAAAACTCTGACAAAGAAACAAACAAGTACACACACACACATACTGAAGCCAGAGTGTACTTATCACCGATAGACAACATAGAATAAGAATGAGAATAAGTATAAGAACAAGAATAACAACACCAACACAGCAACAATAGCAGCAACTAGATAACCACACATGAAGATGATTCTGATGATAAGGGGGTGGAAGAGAAGGGGGAGTTGGATGAGGAAGGAAGAGGAGGCGGAGGAGAAGGAGAAGGAGAAGGAATGGGGGTATTTCCATGACGTTAGTGGGTGGAAGAGGTCGAGGAGGAGCTGAAGGAAGAAGAGGAGGAGGAGGAGGAGGAGGAGAAGGAAGAGGTGGAGGAAAAAAAAAAGAGGAGGAGGAGAGGAGAGAATGAGGAGGAGGAGGAGGAGAGGTGGAGGAAAAAAAAAAAAGAGGAGGAGAAGAGAAGGAAGAGGTGGAGGAAAAAAAGGAGGGAGAAGAGAGAAGGAGGAGAAGGAAGAGGAGGAGGAAAAAAAAGAGAGGAGGAGGAGGAGAAGGAAGAGGTGGGGGGAAAAAGGAGGAGAAGGAAGAGGAGGAGGAAGAGAAAAAAGGAGAAGGAGGAGGAGAAGGAAGAGGAGGAGGAAGGAAAAAAAAGAGGAAAGGAGGAGGAGGAAAAGGAGGAAGGAAGGAAAAAAGAGGAGGAGAAGGAAGAGGTGGAGGAAAAAAAAAAGGAGAAGGAGAGGAGGAAGAAGGAAGAGGTGGAGGAAAAAAAAAAAAGAGAGGAGGAAGGAGGAGGAGGAGAAGAGAAGGAAAAGGGAGGAGGAAAAAAAAGGAGGAGGAAGAGGAGGAGGAGAAAGGAAAAGGTGGAGGAAGGAAAAAAGAGGAGAAGGAAGAGGAAAGAGGAGGAGAGAAAAAAAAAAAGGAGGAGGAGGAGGAGAAGGAAGAGGTGGAGGAAGAAAAAAAAAAAGGAGAAGGAAAAAGGAGGGGGAGGAAAGGAAGAAGAGAGGTGCAGGAAAGAAAAAAAAAAAAGAGAAGGAGGAGGAGGAGGAGAAGGAAGACGTGCAGGAAAAAAAAAAAAAAGGGAGGAGAAGGAAGAGGTGGAGGAAGAAAAAAAAGGGAGAGAAGGAAGAGGTGGAGGAGAAAAAAGAAGAAGGAGGAGGAGGAAGAAGGAAAAGAGGAGGAGGAAAAGGAAGAGAGGAGGAGGAAAAGAGGAGGAGGAGGAGAAAGAAGAAGAGGAGGAGGAAAAAAAGGAGAAGGAAGGGAGGAGAAGGAAGAGGTGGAGAAGAAAGAAAAAAGGAAAAGGAGGAGGAGGAGGAGGAGGAGGAAAAAGAGGAAAAAGGAGGAGAAGGAGAAGGAAGAGGAGGAGGAAGAAAAAAAGAGAAGGAGGAGGAGAGGAGAAGAAAGAGGTGGGAAAAAAAAAAAAAAGAGGAGGAGGAGGAGAAGGAAGAGGGGTGGAGGAAGAAAAAAAGAGGAGAAGGAGGAGAGAAGGAAAGGTGGGAGAGAAAAAAAAAGGGAGAAGGAAGAGGAGGAGGAAGAAAAAAGGAGGAGGAAAAAAAAGAGGAGAAGAGAGGTGGAGGAAGAAAAAAAGAGAAGGAGGAGGAGAAGGGAAGAGGTGGAGGAAAGAAAAAAAAGAGATGGAAGAGGAGGAGGAGAAGGAAGAGGTGCAGGAAGAAAAAAAAAGAGGAGAAGGAGGAGGAGGAGGAGGAGGGAGGAGGAGAAGGAAGAGGTGCAGGAAGGAAAAAAAGAGAAGGAGGAGGAGGAGGAGGAGAAGGAAGAGGTGGAGGGAAAAAAAGGGGAAGGAGAATGAATGAGGTGGGGGAAGAAAAAAAGAAGAAGAGGAGGAGGAGAAGGGGGATGGGGTGGGGGTGAGGGGGTGGGGGGGAGGGGGGGGGGGGTGAGGTTCGGGGAGGGTGTGAACGTGAAGCCAACCCACCTGCTTTGTGGCTGGGTAGTCGCTGGAATGCTGCTCCCTCTCCACACCCCCTGCCCACCTTCGTCCTCCCCCCCTCCCACGGCGTTGGGCGTCACTCTCCACCTGGTGAGTGTGATGTTCCACCGTGCTGGAGCAGCAGACACACCTGTTGACACCCATGAAGGAATGAAAGAATGAATCAATTAATAGACACACCTGATGGCACCATGAAGGAATGAAAGAATCGATCAGTCAGACACACCTGTCGGCACCATGAAGGAATGAAAGAATGAATCAATTAATAGGACACACCTGATGGCAGGAAGGAATGAAAGAATTGATCAGTCAGACACACCTGTCGGCACCATGAAGGAATGAAAGAATCGATCAGTCAGACACACCTGTCGGCACCATGAAAGGAATGAAAGAATCGATCAGTCAGACACACCTGTCGGCACCATGAAGGAATGAAAGAATCGATCAGTCAGACACACCTGTTGGCACCATGAAGGAATGAAAGAATCGATCAGTCAGACACACCTGTCGGCACCTTGAAGGAATGAAAGAATCAATCAATCAATCAGACTCACCTGTTGGCACTCTCAAGAATGAAAGAATCAATCAGTAGGCACACCTGTCGGTACCATGAAGGAATGGAAGAATCAATCAGTCAGTCAGCCAGTGAGCTAATTAATCAACCAATCATCAATCAATCAATGAATCAGCCAGTGAAGTTATCAGTCGACCAATTAACAAATCAACAAGTCAATCACTTGATGAGCCAGTCAGTCGGTACCCATTTCAGCCGATTAGTCAGTCAGTCAATCAATCAATCAATCAATCAATCAATCAATCAATCAATCAATTATCAGATGAATAACAGATGCTGTTAGAAAGCAGTGACAGCTCGGCCTGTTTGCTTTTAAGCACTATGATGATGATCACATTTTGCAGTTTTGTGAATTTATCTGAATGTTTGTCTAGCTTTCTTCTTCCGTGTATGTGCAGGAGAGAGAGAGAGAGAGAGAGAGAGAGAGAGAGAGAGAGAGAGAGAGAGAGAGAGAGAGAGCGAGAGGGGGGGGGGGGAGATAAGAGATAAGAGAGAGAGAGACAGACAGACAGACAGACTCAGAGAGTGTGTAATGTGTACGTGTGTGCGCGCGTGTCTGTGTGTCTGTGTCTGTGTCTGTATGAAAGAGAGAGAGAGAGAGAGAGAGAGAGAGAGAGAGGAGAGAGAGAGAGAGAGAGGAGAGAGAGAGAGAGAGAGAGAGCCTGCTCGTTCATTTTTCACTGAAAAGCATTTGTGGATTCGTCTCTTTGTGCACCTGTTTCCGTCCGCACATATAAAAACATGCAGTTGTTTGATTTCTCTCCAGTTCATGGAATACGAGTGCAAGTATCCTGATGACGATAGCTTGGATCAGCCATCACCCTCAACAACACAGCAACAACGTTAACTACATTCAAACTCACTTCAACATGCCACTGTCGGAAGTCACAGAGGAGGACAGAGAGGAGAACATCCGCTGGAAATAGTTCTGTTTTTTCTTGTCCTCGGCTTTGCCCTGCTGCGGATTGGTTGGTTTGGGAGCCTCGCGCGTGCCCCACGAGACCACGTGCAGGTTGGCCAGCGAATAGAAAATGAGCAGCATGGACATGGAGGGCACGGACAGGAAGTAGAGGAAGCCGTGGAGAAACGCAGTGGAACTCCTGAAAGAAGCACGCACAGGTGAATGCAGACGGTTCTTTCTACCAATCGCTTAAAAGTTAACAAAATTCGATGAATCAATCACGTGGTCTGATACGTATATAAATACTATACATAAACGGAAGAGTGATGAAGAAGAGGTTTTTTTTTCTCTGCAGCTTGTGTAAAAGAGAGATACAGTTGAGGTTTGGTAAGAGTTCCAAAGACGGTTGATTTAATATTAGGGTTTGGCTTACGGTCAAAGTCAGGTCACAGGTAAGCGTCATGCCTTCCAGTGAAAGAGACTTCCGGTTTTCTGACCAAAGGCGCCGAATATGAGAAACTAAGTAGTTACTCGTTGTTCGTCTTCGTTGTCCTGAATGTTGTTTGTTTTACCTGAAGAAGACCCAAGAGGTCGAAATGCGTCGTGTTCTGTCCTGTAATCTGTTTATCTGGATTGTCAATAACTTTTCTCTCTAAAACCAAAACGACGTTCCCATCACGAAGCCATACACACCGCACCCGGCGACAGACCTGAGGGTGGAAGATGGCGGTGAGGAGGAAGATGGAGACGACAGCCAGGACGAAGATGGTGGTGATGGAGCAGAAGCCGAACTCCCCGGCCTGTTTGAGTAGGCCCACCAGCACCAGCATCATCATCAGCAGGCTGTAGACGATGGGACAGGATGGCGCCGTACAGCAGCTGAAGAACACACACACACAAAAGACCAGCTAGAGTCAGTGTCCATCATCAGTTCTGATGAAATCGGTCGGAATCGACTGTGTCCGCTTTAGTTCAGGGTTCAAAAGTTCACATTAAGTTTGTTTTGAATCAAATGAAATCGATCGATTCCAGTTCGAATTTGTTCAGTAAATTTCATTTCAGAGCAATGTGAGTGCTCGACTATGTCAGCGGCTAAGTTCTGGTGCGTATACGAATTCTACAAAACAAAAAAAAAATCCTGAAAATTTATTTACAGTATACATAGCTGTTTAAATAAATGTCTTGTTCCCATTTGGCGTGAACAATGCCCTAGACAATTGCCTCCGCCACCCTTCCCCTCCTCCTCCCCATCATCTATCCCCTCTTCAAGAAACAAGGCAAAAAAAAAAAAGAAGGAAGCAAGTCTTTATCCTCGCTTTGCTCAATCCCCAGCTTCACCAGAGTGGGTTCCCTTAGACGTCCAACTTCCTGTGCTTGAGACTTGAATGTTCAGTTCCAAGGAAAGTATGCTGGGGAAGCTAGAAACAGTTCAAGAGGTCATTTCCATGGGATCCATCATAAGCATGTTGAGAATATTGTCTGCACAAGCGCGCACACGCTGGTGCGCGCACACTCGCACACACACATGCATTCGCATACACACATAATACACACACACACATGTGCTCGCACACACACACGGGCCCGTGCTCATACATCCATACACACATGTGTTCACTCACCACACACACACATGGAATGATAATAATAGCCCAGCCAACGTTAGGTAGGTACTCAAGGTCTGACCACTGGGTTGGGCTAATGCGTAGTCAGATGTCTGCTAAGTCGTAGCCACGAGACTTCTTCTTAAAGTCTCTCACCTAGTCATTACTTCATTTATTCATCAACGTTAAATCATGCGCAGTGTGGTCTCACAACTTAGCGGATGTGGTGTAGCGTATATGGACTAGTCTGCACGCAGTGACACCTCCTTGATAAAACTGGAACTGGAACCATCATTAGCGATGAGGGGTCCCAGCTAGACATCCCCTCAATGGCAGCAAAGACATCAGCGCTGTCCAGGCTGAAACTTCTGTGGCAGGACAATTGCATCTCCACGAAACACCAGACCAGGCTCCAAAGTGCACCAGTGTATTCAGTCTTCCGGTATACATGCGTGTCATGGACCCTCACACAACAAACCTAGGGAAAACAATCCAAGCCATGACAATCAGGTATCATTACAGGATATCAAGCATCAGCTGCACTGTGCATAACACTGACGAACAAACGCGCCGGAACCATAAAGCAGTGTATTAGATCATATTAAGATCTTCTGACATACATCAAGGAAAGAAAACTGCGTTAACATGGTTGCTACATAACAAAATCCAACGGGCTTGCCAAAAGAAATTATCCCGAGAACTGTCGAGAGAAGGAGTCAAGGCGAAGACAAAAAAAAAAAAAAAAAAAAAAAAAAACAAAAAAAAAAGGACTGACGACGTTGCAGAACAGACAGAGGAACCATTGGCCTTGGCACACACGCGACAAGCCGGTGAACAGTTCTTCACTGGGGCACCTCACTGACTCTTCACGGAGTTAGGGAAACAGATGAAGGAGCGAGAAAGACATTACCATATACACGCACATTCATAAGAGCTGTCGTTGAACTAAACCCAGGGCGTTCGTTGCCATACCTCTAACTGCAGATCTCGTCTGTCACCGAATATTTCCGCTGTGCTTGTCATGCCAGTCTTTTACCAAGTCTCACGAGGCTTCTGACATTCAACTGTCACTGAGGGGAAGGAAAGAGTAGGGTTTAGGGGGGAGGGAGGAGGACAGAGGTAATCTAGGAGGGGGGGGGGGTGGTGATTAACTATAATCTCTTTCTCCGTTGAGCAAGGGACTGTTCAAATCACATAGGTCTTTGCGTAGTTTGTCTGAGCTGTGAACTCAGTCGCACGCTTGTTCATATACGCGTTAAGCGGTACAGCGTCTTTTTTTTCTGACGTTCCAGTTTTATCGCCGGAATGCAAAATTTTTCAACTACAGTCCCTGTCTTTTTGAAATCGAAAAACATACCGGACCATGACAAAAATCGGCCGTCTGTCCTAGAAGTATGCTTGGCGGCGGAAAGGGTTGCTGGCCAGGGCTCCATTATTGGAGCACAGAATATCGGCAGCTTATGGCGTATCTACCCCGCCACCAAGGAGGCACGGATGGCAATCCTTGTCCAGGGTCTGCGGATGAGAGACACAACTCTGCAGGTATCTAGTAACAACCCCTACATTCTACACAGCGATACAGGTGAGGGAAAAGCCCACTACAAAACTGTGGATCGATAACATTCCTATCTCAGTCGCCGACTCAGAAATTGAGCATTCCCTTGTCAAGCTAGGGTGTGAACTGAGATCTGATATAAAGATGGAGAGAGAGCTCGAGATGCAGACAACAGGTTGACTCGGTTTGTCACGGGTCGCAGATTCGTGTTCATATAACAGTTCCCCCCACTCCTCTTGACAAATTTGTTAAAATCAATATTTTTTCAGCCAAGCTGTTCCAGAGAGCAAAAAAACAGCAAAAAAAGGTAATTTGTTCACGCTGTCTTAAACCAGACCATCATGTCTCGCAGTGCTCAGGTGAGATTGTGTGCAGACAGTGCGGGCAAACGGGACATAAAAGAGGAGACGCTGAATGCGAACTGACGGACAAACTTACAGCGGACAGACAAATAACGGATGAACACACACTGACAGACAAACGATCGACAAAAACAAACAGGTGGCAAAAAGGCTGGTGTCAAAAATAATATTAGCACCGGTGTAACAGAACAGACCACTAATAAGTCTGTCAACAGAAATGACAGAGGGCGCCCCCTCTCCCGTCAGACCACCCTCCTGACCTCCATGGACCGCTCTCCCCGCAACAGGTCCGCTACTCCTAACAAGCGGCGCCTATCCAGACAGCGACACAGCCCGGGAGAGGGAGCGGAGAAAATACCGGCGCTGTGACCGTGGATCAGATGGTTCTCTGGCGGCGGATGTTGTGGACTCTGAGTCGGAGTCCGCGTCAGCTGATCGGGGGACATAGCTCAGGTTTGCCCTTCATGTCTACCAACGGATAATGACCCGGAAATGTATTATGGACCATGAGCTTGACCAGTGAATATCTGATTGAAATTGTTGATAGATTCATCAAATAAACTAAGGTTTTCATTCCATGGATAAAATTAATATTGTTTCGCTAAATGTTAGAGTTTAAAAAACAGGTTTAAAAGAAATCTTTGTTTGCATATTTTAAAGAAAAACGTTTTGATATTATTTGCTTACAAGAATGCCACATAACAGACAGAGATGTAAAAGGAATGGGAAACACAATGGGGTGGAGCAATTTTTTTCAATGAGGGTACGAACAAAAGCAGAGGAGAAGTTACTTTGATTTCAAAACACTTTAAAGGAAAAGTTAACTTGGAGCTTGCACAAGACAGAATCCTAGTTATTTCAGTGGTAAAAATGAATACTATAATATAATGGTTGCCAATGTTTATGCACCCAACCAGACGAAGGAAAAAAATAATGTATTATCGAAAGATGATTGACATTTTTAAATTCTATAGAGCATGAAGATTTAATTGTTCTTGGCGATTTTAACTGTACACTGAACAGTGATCTCGACATAGTATCGGGTCAACCCCACGACAGATCAGAAACTGCCAGTTTTCAACATGTTATTGATACATTAGATTTAACAGATGCCTGGAGACTTTATCATCCAAAAGAAAAGGATGCTTCATGGACTCGTCTGAACCCGTATATTGCGCGAAGATTAGATTATTGTTTTGTTTCTGATAACATTTTGCGTTTCTGTACTATGTGTGAACATTTTTTTGTTCCAAATTCTGATCATAAGGCTGTTGTCCTTGAACTGAATGAGAATGATTTCACTCGTGGACCAGGATACTGGAGATTCAATAATAGTTTTTCTTAAAAATGTTTTGTTTGTACAAAAAATGAATAACATGTTAGATACATTTCTTTCAGACAACGAAACTCTGCATGATTTAGAGAAATGGGAAATGTGTAAGGTTGAAATAAGAAATTTTATGTATAGATTTTGGGAAAGATCTGGCGTGTAAAAAAAGAAACGAGTCACGAATGTTGCAGTCACAGTTACAAAATTTAGAAAAAGAGCTTGCCAAGGATCCTGAAAATGAAAAATATTAATAAAAGATTTATGAGAGTAAAACAAAACCTGGAGATTTTGCAGGCTTACAAAACCAGAGGTGCTCAGGTAAGATGTAGGCTTAAATGGATAGAAGAAGGAGAAAAGAATACAAAATATTTTTGTGGTTTAGAAAAGGCACGAAGTAAAAATAGGATTATTACAAGACTTTGTAAAGAAACGGGTAACATTACAGACAGATCAAAGAGAAATAATAATGCAAGAACAAACGGCATTCTATAGACGATTGTATACTCAGAATACTGAAGCAGCAAATGTAGAAGAAGCTGCTGACGTTTTTATTGACAATGTAGAATTAAGACAGTTAGAAGAAAATGATGCAGCAATATGTGAAGGTATAGTGACTTTAGAAGAGACGACATCTGCTCTAAAGAAAATGAAAAATGGCTCCGCTCCAGGAAGCGATGGCTTAACAACCGAGTTTTATAAGTTTTTTTTTGGTCAAAATTAGGCGATGTTGTCACTAACTCCTATATTGAATCTTTTAACAAAGGAAGCCTCTCATTTACACAACGGCAAGGTATTATAACTCTTTTTTTTTCACAAAGGTAAAGACTTGGATAGGGATAAACTTAATAACTGGAGACCCATTACTCTTACTAATTCTGATTATAAAATCTTGGCAAAAGTACTCTCAGAAAGACTGGGTAAAGTCATCCATAACTTAGTCAACGAAGATCAAGTTGGCTACATAAAAGGAAGAAATATATCAACAGTGCTTAGAACCATCGATGATGTCATCAACTATTTAAATAAAACTGGAAAGGCGGGGTACCTATTAGCTATAGATTATGAAAAAGCCTTTGATTCCATATCAAAAAAATATCTTCTACATGTATTCAAAGTATTAGGATTTGGGACCGATTTCCAGAGATGGGTACAAGTTTTGACAGATGGTAACCAAAGCTGCATCAACCATGGAGGTTGGTTATCTGAGCCATTTGATGTAACTTGTGGTATAAGGCAGGGATGTCCCTTTCCCCCATTAGCGTTCGTTTTAGCTGTGGAGCTCTTGGCAGCAAAGATAAGAAAAAGCCAAATAACAGGTATCCAAGTGCCAACAAGGGACCATACAAATGAACAGTACATAAAGATAAAAACAACTCGCTGATGATACTACCTTATTTTAGAAAAACAAAAATGATATGATTGAATCTTTAAATATTCTGAAAGCATTCGAGACATTTTCTGGTCTTAAGTTAAATATGAATAAGACCAAAGCTATAAGAATGGGTAGGAGAATAAATGAAAACAATCTGCCTTTTTCTATGGTAGAAAGAATAAAAATACTGGGAATTTATTTCGAGAAAGATAAAATGGCTAAGAACATCGAAGAAAACTGGAAGGGCAGGGTTCAAACCCATAGAAAAAATCAATAAAGAACTGGAGTAAACGAGACATCAGCATTCATGGCAAAATTACAGTAATTAAATCTTTTTTGATTAGTCAGTTTAGTTTTTGTAATGCAGTCAATTGGTATTCCCTTTGAAGTCTTGCAGAGAATAAATACGATGTTATATAAATTTGTTTGGCAAAAGAAACACAGTAATCGGAGAGCATTTGAAAAGTTAAAAGGAAAGTAATGGAATCAGATTATAGCTTAGGAGGTTTAAAAATGGTAAACATTATGGATCTTCAAAACAGCATATATTTGCAATGGGCAGGGAAATTGTTCTCTGCAACAGACGAAAACTGGACTAAGATTCCGAGGTGGCACTTAAACAAAATAATAGATAATGATATAGCATATTTAAGCTTAACTGTAATGCAAAACAGCTGCAGCAAATTGAACTAATAGATAATGAATTTTGAGCAATGTAGTCACCATTTATTTGAATAATAAGAGGAAAGTCAAATTAGAAGAAGTAACACCTACTACCTTTTTAGATCAAGTGTTATTCTATAATAATTGATAAAATATAAAGGCAATATATTACATTTTCAAGCATGGACAGAAAAGGGGATACAGTTTGTGTAGAGACATTGTGCACATTAATGAAAATAGATTGCTTACTCTTACAGAAGTAGAGACAGTTTTAGGATATCGTAATGCAAATACTATTTTTGAGTACAATGCATTGCGAAACGCCCTCCCATTATCTTGGCGGGAATGGATATATGACAACAATATCCCTCTTGACAATGCTTATTCTGCTGACTGTGAAGCTCATCTATTCAATAAAAACCAAAAGAGATAAAGAAGTTACTGGAGCAAAGGAATCCAAGTTACATAACTGCAAATGGCAAAGACATTTGGCATAGAAAACTTAACTTTGAAATAGACGATCTCGTATGGGCTAATACCAAGAACATCTACAAAAGAGGTTAGGCTGAATAAACTACAATGGAAAATAAACCACAATATTTACCCTACTAATATTCTTTTGCAAAAAATGAAAGTATCGGAAACAAATAAGTGTGATAACTGTACAGATGAAATCGACTTTATCGAACATTTCTTTTTCTACTGCCCTCCTGTCAACAAATTTTGGAATTATGTAGAAATATTGATTTCATCGAGAATCGGTAAATCCTTAAAACTGTCCTTAACTGACGTACTCTTTGGTGTTCGCAGAGATGATATAAGTAAACAGAACACAAAATCGATTAACCATATCATATTAGTAGGGAAAATGTCCATTAGCATAGCACGTAAAACTGGAAAATTGATAGCATTACAAATGATCTTCGATCAACACATAGAGAACTGAGAAAAGCGTTACATCAATTTACTTATTGCGTAATTAATAAGTAACAGGATTCAGAAACACGCTTTTGTATAACATCGGATACTGGAGATGTATCTCTTCAGGAAAAACAAAAAAACAAAAAAAAAACGAAGACAAAGTATAACAGGAACCACTAGGTAGCCATCAGTTTGTGCCATGGTACTAGCTTAATGTTTATCCGTTTGTTTTGCCTATTTGTTCTGTTTGTGTATGCATGATTTTGTTCCAAATTACACAGATCTTTGCTTATATATATCTGTTCATTCTTAGAGCTGTATCCATGTATGGCTTGCCACCACCGTACATTTGCATACACACACTGCACAAGCCACTCACGCACGCACGCACAAACACGCAGTCTCACGCACGCACGCACGCACGCACGCACGCACGCACGCACACACGCACACACACACACACACACACACACACACGCACGCACACACGCACGCACGCACTAACTAACATACATGAAC